>CAHIKZ030000122.1:832500-852500 GCA_903632075.3 Acanthosepion pharaonis | reverse complement strand
CAACATATAATTTGAAATATGTTAAAACTGACTCACAAAAGAGCGTTCAATGTTTTTCATTAAACAGGGCAAATTTCCTTTACAATTGGAATTAAGATACCTTTAGTTAATGACCATTTTAATTTTAAAATTCGAAGTATTTTTCAAACTGTTTATGGTGTCAGTTTGTAGTGGGATACTGGTTCGTTGGGGAAAGTAAGAGAGAAAGAGGCGTTAGAGGGGCCGTAGTGGGAGTTATGGCAGAAGAAGGCACTTTTACAGATATTATATTATGGAGGTAGGACAGCTTGGGTAATGGGAGGGAAAGGGAAACCGATGAGCTGACCTACATCCTAATGGTCACACGGCCAAAATTTGATTCAACAGGAATCCGCGGAAATGAACCAAAACGTGAAAAAACAAACAAGAGGTAAGTTTAGTAAGATGAAAGAGAGATAATTCGGAATTATTGGTGTATTAAACTCGTTCATATATCAGATCTCAAAGTTTGGGGGAGTTTTTTCAAAGATTTGGAGGGAATTTCTCTCTCTCCCTCTCCCTCTCCTCTCTCTCTCTCTCTCTCTATATATATATATATATATATATATATATATATATATATATATAATCGTACTCATGCTTTCGTCTACGATAAGAATATCTCTACTCGCATAGATATCTATACATACACACTTAGATATCTACATCCATTCACATACATGCATATTTTAGCTGACATGTATCTACAAATACTCTATATTAGGATGAAACATTTTCGAAGGAAAATAAGGAGAGTTTAGTTAAGCTAGTAAAGAATTTTCTGAATTTTTCTATATCTACCATCAACACAGTGTCATCTACGTATCCAATGTTATTAAGATTGTGCTCACAAATACTAAATTCATAGCTGTTATAGAGCTCAAAGTTTGTGTGTATTCAGGTACAATTTGCTAATTAGAATATGTCTGAAAATATGTATATTTGCAGACATATTTACTAAAAATTCCGATAAAACCTGAATATGATTTTTACCATTTTTGATTTCAGAGGACTAACGTCGCTTGAATCGTTTTTTGTCCTACAAAGTGAAAACTTGAAAGATAAATGTAACTGTCGAAATGAAACACGAGGAGGAAATCGATAATTGATTAACTGAATTTCCTCTGCCTCCCCTTAGTATTATGCATGTAAGCTTTATAGAATTAACGTTTCTTTGTTCTCTTTTTACTACACTTAGTATTTTATTGACGGGTTCCTTTTTTGCTTTAATATAGCTATGTCGAGATGTGAGATACGATATCTCCAATCAACAATACGCAATGCTCATGAAGATTTCAAGCAATCAGAAACAAAAACATAAACTTACATACGTTTGCGCTCATACACACACATTTGCACACATACACACACATACGCACACATACATGTACATATATAGGATAAAGATATATATATATGTGTGTGTGTGTATGTATTATATCTAGAACAATTTTAGGGGAATGACGTGTGACAAAGTGGAAAATGTTTTCGTGTGACGCATATCGTCATTTAGGACTTCATCGGACTAAATTTATGCTGATGCGACTGCACATGCGCGTTCGTGCGCATGTGCAGTCGCATCAATTAAATTTACGTTGGGACAGACGTTAGGAATTTTAAATTTAAAAATATTTTTAATACCTTCTGGGAATAAAATCTAACCGATTTCCAAAAAAGAACCTAAATGAATTCGGCTATATTTTATACCCCAAAATCATTAGATTTAAATTGAAAATTACCGGCTTCGCTCGTTCGTGCGCATGTGTGGTCACATCAACGTAAACATAAAGTTAGTCTGATGAAATACTAAAAAAGGAAACGCTTCACACACACACACACACACACGCACATATATATATATATATATATATATATATATATATATATATATATATATATATATATATATATATATATATATATATATATATATACGACAAAGTGGGAAAAGTTATGTTGTGAAGCGTTTCGCTATATATATATATATATATTTATATTTCCTCCCTAACGTGCGCTGAGGGCTTAATGGTTAGAATCTCCGACTGACACCAATTCAGTCGGGTTTCGATCCTAACTAGAGTCAACCGGTTGTCTAGCCACACTGATGAGCGTTATATATATATATATATATATATATGTGTGTGTGTGTGTGTGTGTAGTGATTTCAAAACCGAAATTATAGTGAGTTCACTGTAGATCGAACTCACTATAGTCGTAATTGATCTAGCGACACAAGCTTTCTAACAAATACACCATGTCAAAGATTTGTCTCCATTTTTTTAATTAGAATAATTTATAATATTTTTAAAATCTTTTAAAATTCAGTTTCAATGGTGTAACTTTTATGAAATATTGTTAGTACGTAAAACTATATTCACTGATCATATATCGTAAAGCTTATTACAATCTGACACGCCCGAATATTTTTAGAAGAATTTTGAATTGTTTTTGTATATGTAAAAACGTACCGAATTTTATAGATACGGTCGCTCATGCACGACACTATCAGAAAATAAAAGCGACAACTATAGTAAATTTACAGCCCAAATTCTCTACGATTCAATAAAACATTAGTTTACAATTTTTAAGATTACCGAGTACTTGAAAAACTTTCGTATTACTTTTTTAAGGTTAAAGTCCCCGTAGAACAACATTATATAAAACCCCGTCATCGAGCTTTCACGGAACTGTTAAAAAAGCTGTCAACATAAATAAACAAGTGTTAAAAATGCATTTCTGTGATGTTTTAAAGTTCAAAAATATAAAAGTTACTTCAAATCAGCTAATATTCCTTAAATAAAGTTTCAGAAAAGTATATTTTATTTTGGGAAGATTTTTCAATAAAGAAATTCCAGTCAATTTAAATTAGTTTAGAAATGCAGCATTTTCTTTGTCGGAAATACTAAATTTAATCCCTCAGATTGCAATTAAAACAAAAATAAAAACTTCAAGAAAAGTTTTTCATTATTAAGAATTCAATTTAAATATTAGGTATCGCGTTTTTGTGGAGGTATCGATATTTATATATGTTTTTTATACCTTGCAAGAACAATAAAAGAAAACGGTTGATGCCAAGATTGTTTCACACATTCAAAACGCAAGTGTTTCATTTCGTAAATTTGAAAGTAGAGTTTGGTCAAATAGAGGCATTACCATCTTGTATACGGCCTGTATTTTGACATCTCGGTTGTACTCTTCTGAAACATGTACAGAATACCATAGGCTTATGAAATGGCTTGAGTGATTCCACTAAAATTCCTGAAGCTCATCCTTAATATCAAATAGAAGTCTTTCATTCCAACTGTTGTAAAGTTCTGAAAGCAACAGTATCGAAACAATGATAATCTTCAAAGAGGTTTAAAGATGGATGTGAAGCACTGGAAAGAATTGACTTTAAGTCGTACAGAGTTAAGTTACTTCATTAGTTACTTTTTTAGTAAACCATCTGAAAGTTCATCATAACAACCAGAAAGAAGCCAATTATGCCAACTTGACTCATTATTCTGCCAACAATATCTGGGTGGTTGCAACAAGGTTTACATGATCTGGATTGAGAAAGCACACAGGACAGCTGTCGGACATGCAGATCCAATCAACCCAATCAAGGTTACTAAGCTTATATCATATATGCATGATACCTTTAAAATCGGACTGGGTATTGTTTTTGTATACGTGTCAGTCTCTTGCAATTTCTTTTTACAACTGCAACTGAAATTTTCAAACTTGTCTTAAAATACACAACGCCCTCGTAGCGACTGCTAAAAATGACGTTGAATAAATGTCACCCCCACATGTCTGTATATATATATATATATATATATATATATATATATATAAAAAAGAGAAAAAAAAAAAGAAAAAAAAGAGAGGATAGATAGATAGATAGATAGATAGATAGATAGATAGATAGATAGATAGATAGATTCCTGTTTCGTAAAAATATAAGACAAGCAATAGTCTGTAAGTACTTTAATTTTTTCTATTGACTTTTTCTTTTTCGTTTTCAAAGAACGGAAGAAAGCTTGCATCAGAAAATTACAACATTGTATTTATCAGTCATCTTTAACTACGCATGTAAAAATGATCATTGCTGCCTAAGTGATACACACACACACACACATATATATATATATATATAAATATATATATATATATATATAAATATATATATATATATATATATATATGTGTGTGTGTGTATATATATATATATATATATATATATATATATATATATAAATTATATATCTATATGCGTGTGTGCCTGTAAGTGTGTGTGTGTGTACATATACAAACACTGACAAAAATTATATATTTAGCAGAATTAGAATGTGTTTTTTACTTAATTGAAAATAAACTAAAAAAAGGTTACTTAATAACTGGGGAATCTGGCTTCATAAAATATGCCTTCAAAAATCTAGAATAGATTATTTAAATTAATGGTATAATGTTTAAATTAATGGTATAATGTTTAAATTAATGGTATAATGTTTAAATTAATGGTATAATGTTTAAATTAATGGTATAATGTTTTCCCCAGCCATTCAAAGCAACATATTATGGAATAACACAATACAGAGAAAAAATATGAAGCTCATCAACAAAATCATTGGAATTATTTACACTATTTATTTTCGGACTATTATCCTCATCTTTGTCGTTGTTATCACAACATTTCGGTCGTTGTGCCCTCCGGCCTTCATCAGGTGTTTATCAATCTACTTAGGTAGACTGTTCTTGTTCCACTGCTCATGTCTCGGGAATATCTCCTGTACTGCTTATTTTTTACTACTACTACCATTTCCACGGAGTCCAAGTACACACTGCCTAGACCAGAGACTGAACTCATAATTCACAAATCAACACATTAACTCACTAGGCTCCTGCACGGTAGGACAATTTTCTGTAGTGTATAATGACAACTCATCATCCCAGAAATTAATCATAAATTAATATTTACTTCTCCCTTTCTTTAGCTCTGATGACAACTTTAAATTTGTCGCACAAACAGATGTGACTAATTTAATGTAATATTCTTCCTTAAAGGGATTTTCATTTTCCCGAATGGTGGTTGACAGATCTTATTTGGTGGATGGGAGCTTAATCATGGACGTTAATTGAAGTGATTATGGAAGAAAATACCTGGGGATAGTGTTTGTTCCACCACCAATGACTTTTCCAAAAGTCATCGACATGTAGAGAAGGTTAAAACCATATTGAATAAGATTTCCCGGTGTTATTTTGCAGATTAATACTTTGTGTTAAAATTGTATTCTGATATGATACTGTTATGGGACCTTACCCATAATAACATAATGGACTATTCCATACGTAATAAATACTACGCCTCAAGAGGAAGCAGGGAGTTCAGTCCGAAGTCGGGCGACCGGCAGACCGGCTGATCGGTTGAACTCTCTGCCTTCGGGCGGGGAGGAACCCGAACGAGGCTACACCAAAGGGCGTTGTCTCTTTCGGGGAGGTAAACCGACCCTGAACCCGTTTATACGGGTTCCAAGGGCATATTTTTGGCCGATCCCACGGGCTCGGAGATCCCATGGGCTCGGAGATCCCACGTTAAACCGGCCTTGTGCCACATGATACCCTCCTGGGGGGGTGACTAAATACTGTACAGTCTGAAGTCTGGAGTGAAGTCCGTCAGGAGTCTGTCAGTCAGTCAGAGCGAGCGAGTCAGTCAGTCGAGTCAGAAGCAGATCGAAACAGAGTCGCGTTCAGACAATTACTACTAAACCTGATTGTTCGTACTAACACTTTCTACTTCTCTGTATATATTCCTGTTTTTTATATATCTGTGTTATTCCATATCCGCCTTCGAGTTCTTCTTTATTGCTTCTACCTTGGACTATCACCGTGGTACAAGGAACCGGACCATAACAGATACATTTTTCAGGAATTATAAACCTTTTCTATTGCAACAGTATTTATGTCGCACTCTGCATGGTTTACGATTTTCGGAATGCCCTGACGAATTAGAGGATTCATTATGTCACGTGGCAGAAGAGAGATAGAGGTCCAGTTCATCATTTCGATATAATATCTCATACCATCGTTTGATATAACAGGAACTTGATGAAAAAAAGGAAGAATTCGTAAAGATCTCTGTTAAACTGCTCAACTTGTTACTGTGTTCACATACTCACATCTAAGGAATTGATAAACAACTTAATTGCCTTTTATCCTTACGTTATCACGTTAGCAATATTAGCTTTCATTTCCTGATATTATTAAATTGCTTTCACGGACAATCATTCTTTTGACCCGACTTCAAAGAGTAAAAAGAATTTAATAACATCTTAGATGTTGCCTCATTACTTTATCTTGGTGATGATGTTGATCATCTCAAATTACCAAATATTCAGATTCCGAAACAGATTTTCCAGCGTCTTAGATGGATGCAGCGTAAAGGTTAGAATAGTGCATCAGCAGATCCACAGAACATTAATACAAATTATTCACATCTTCCGAAGTTCACTATCTACTTATCTGTTTTGCCTAATTTTTATACCTTTTTTTATTTTTATTTTTTCCCACCGAATTATCACCATCACGTATTTTCTTGGGTTCCTTTTACTTTCGTTTTCTTTCCGTAACTTTCACTTTCGTTTTATCATTGCTCTTAACACAACATCTATGTCATCAATTTAATTACTGCTTTTTCTTCGTCATCCTTCCGTACATAATTTGCCTTTCTTCTTCTTCTTCTTCTTCTTCTTCTTATTATTATTATTATTATTATTATTATTATTATTATTATTATTGTTATTATTATTATTATTATCCTCCACATGCTTCTTTTTCTTATTGTTGCATATTTTACCTTTTCATTCTCTCGCACGTCTTCTTCTTCTTCTTCTTCTTCTTCTTCTTCTTCTTCTTCTTCTTCTTCTTCTCTTTACCATAACACACTAAAACACCGGTTCTCGTACGATCACCGAAGTTAAGCATGGCCACTATCTAGATGGGTGACCGCTTGGGAATACCAGGTTCTATAAGATTGTGTGCGAGTCTCTGAATTGGTTATGTCATATTCACTTAAGAAAAATGGGAAAAGGTATTTTACTTTTTCTCCACACAGCCATTTGTTAATTAGTAGGACTTGTATCAGTAAATCGTTATTATTTCCAAAACAATATTAAAATCAATAATATTTTCTGTCTGTAAATAACCTGCGAAAGTATGAGAAACAGTAAAAAACAGATCAATCAATCTTCTTCTTCTTCTTCTTCTTCGTATTATTATTATTATTATTATTATTATTATTATTATTATTATTATTTCCTTTGATTTATGTTATATACACATTTCTTTTCTTTCCGGGTCTAAACCAGGGACCTAAGGTCAGAAATGGTTTCCTGGCATTTTCCACATACATTATACACATTTTACATAGATTTATTATTATTATTATTATTATTATTATTATTATTTTCGTTTTCACCCATATGCGCACGTGATTTTTTTCTTATTATTTTTTACATGTTTATGGTTTATCTTTCCACACATATGTATATATTTTCTTCAACTTCTTCTTGTTAACTCCACAATAGTCTTACATTCCTACTGCTAATTCTAGTCCGTTTCAATTGTCCTCCTTCTAATCGCCTTCATCAGGATCGTTCTTATTCCTTCCCCTCCTTCGTCGCTGGAAATCTTCTTTCGTCTTTGTTTTCTTACTTATTCTTCTATTTTTCTTTTCACTGGTTCTTCAAAGACAGCTTATTCGGTTTTGATCATTTCTTTTTTTCTCTTTCAAGATCAACTTCAATCATGAGAGAATATATTGTTAACGACCGATTTTTTACAAACATTTCTCACCAGCAATTACTTACTTCAACATCACACGACGAAGAATGAATAAATAAATAAACTTCCTCGCTATCCAATCCATAAAGCTCGTTGATGACGTCTTCATGTGACTATATTAGTACATAACATTCTTTCCGGGGCAGTTCAGTTTTTACTGATATACATTGGCTTAGAATTAAAACATTTCTTAGTCACATACACGCACAATCTACTGCTCTGTGTATTTTTTACATTATATATATATATATATATATATATATATATATATATATATATATATATATAGAGAGAGAGAGAGAGATAGATAGATAGATAGATAGATAGATAGATAGATAATATTGCGGAGTGATTAGTTTGTTTAGTATTATTTTTTGGACTGGGTGAACGAAAACATCTCCACAAACATTTTAATGCACTTGTATGGCACAAGGCTGTCAAACACCACAAATATAATGCAACGATATTTTTTCAATGAATAATAAAAACCATTTATATTACAATAATATAAAAGATTGAATAATGAAATGACTCAGAGAATTTATACTGAGTTGCGGATTTTAAAGTGGATGGTCTATACACAAATAATGTTCTTTATGGCTAGTAAAAAATGCCTTAGTTTAGTGTATTCAAATGTATGCCAGTAATATAGGATTTATAATGAATAAATCAGTTCGGAGTCAAACCAAATGTTTTTAAACACATCTTTTTAGTTAGAAATTTTATCATTAAGGATACGGTAAAAGTAGTTTACATTTGTCCTTCTTTTGTCAGGGTTTAAAAGGTAAAATATTTTTATCTGAAATAGGAGGATAATTTAAATTTACTTCATGAAAGTAAATTCCAGTTGAAAGGAAAATTTTCAAAGAAAGTGTTGTTCTTCCACAAAAAGTTCGTCGTAGATAATTCTTGAAAGTTTGTTGAGTGAGAGAAAATTTGAAAATAAATTGGAGATCAAAATTAAACTTTAAACTCCTGAGTTGATTATACAGAATTCCTCGCCGAAGAATCTGTTGAATAAAAATGGCGCTGAGAGTGAGTTTTGAGGTCTGTGAGCTCTCAAACTAAAAGCGGCAAGATAGGTTATTACTGATAAAATATTTTACGGCGGTAAATAAATATCAAACAGGAATATGATGAATGATAAAAGGCATTCGACAGCGGGCTATGTTGTAATTAAATTCTCGTTGTCTCACAGATGAGATCTGCTCGCATTGCTCAATTTATTTTGTTTTAGGTCACGTGACCTAAAGTTGTTCAAAAAAATCTTCGCGGCAAACAACACTGCATAGGCGTTGCATACATTTTTACATTTAACAACGAATCAGCAATCAGAATTAAAATGAAGCTTCTGTGATACAAATTTTGCGTCGAAAGAAACTATTACATAGAAAATGCATTGAAATATTTTCGACCAATAGTATTCGCTGAATCGAAGATAACAGTAATATAATACAATCAAATGGAAACAGAATGCTAATTACACACACACACACACACACACACATATATATATATATATATATATATATATATATATGGATTAAACCAGACATAATGATTAAATAAAGAACAAGTGGAAAAACTTTTATAAATTTAGCATGTTTGGCAATTTCTTTAGCTTCATCAGAATATTTTTCAGGCGCCTCGAGGTAATTATGTGACACCCAAAAAAAAACTGGAAAACCACTAGGACGCAAGGGGTTACAGAAGATTTGGAGCAAGATCAGATTGGAGTGATAGAGAAAGGATGAGGAGAAGGATAGTGAATAGGTCAAGGCAACTGGAGATGTCGATTGACATTACATTTGATTAGCTGGAGATTATAGCTCTCAGGGAAACTGGAATAGGGAAGGAAGTTCCACAGGCGTGAGGTGCAAGATATGAAGCTATTGGAGTAAAAGAGATGGCTACATTTAATAGTTTCGACAGTGAAATGGTGCGAGCGGGATGCCAGCCTCGTAGGGCACTTGAATTCAAGAAGTCTGGGAACAAGCGAATGCAGCTCCTCGGAGCAATTACCATGAAAGTATTTGTAAAAAAAAAAAAAAAAACAGAGAGAGGCAACGGCTCGTCTGTGAGAGAGCGACTGCTCTCGAGCAGTTGAGCGTCAGACATTCTAATGGAGGGCAGGGAAGGATCTCTGTGGTGATTAATAGAGAGCAGTCTTGTTTTTGAAGCATTAAAGTTTACCAGCCAATTCTTGCCCCAGTTCACAACCGATTGGAGGTCCTTTTCGAGACGCACGGCCAGGTTAGTTTTGTCAGCAAAACTAGATTTGTTTTTGAGGCAGGAGTAAATTGTGGTGTAATCCGCGTAGATACCAACTTGGGAATTTATGGCGTCAGGAAGGTCATTTATGTAGATAAAGAATAGAGTGGGGCCCAGGATGGAGCCTTGAGGAATACCTGCGTTCGTGGGATAGGAACTGGAGGCGAATCCGTTGAGAACGACCTTCAATTCACGGTTTGACAGGAATTATTGTATTAGGTCAAACAATCGACCCGTAATACCATAACCCTGGAGCTTGCGATGAAGGCCGGCATGCCAAACCCTATCAAACGCTTTGGAGATGTCTAGGGCCACGGCACGAGCTTCCTCGTTATTATGAAGAGCTCGGTAGACAGTTTCAGTGATGGCCGTAAGCACATCAACTGTAGATCGGGCAAAGCGCAAGCCATATTGCTTGTCTGAGAACAGATGATGAGATGTAATGTGGTTAACCACTTCGGTATCGAAGACTTTGCCGAAGTGGGGTAGGAGACTGATAGGACGGTCATTAGAAGGGTCATAGGGGTCGCCAGAGTTTTTGAAGACAGGAACAATCGAAGAGGACGTCCAGCAGTCAGGAAAACAAAATTCCTTGAGGCAGTAGTTGTATAGTTTAGAGAGGGCGGGCGCCAGTTCAGGCGTGCATTTCTTCAGGACAATGGCTGGTATCCCATCCCCATCACTAGCCTTGTTGGGCTCTAAATTGGAGATAATGCCCAATACCAAAGACGGGGTTATGTGTAACCCACTCAATAGGGCCTCAGTTCTAAGAGGGAAGTCGGGTATGGGTAGACTGGAAGAGTCGAGCGTTGAGTTGAATGAAAATTTCCGAGCAAAGCATTTAGCCTTGTCGGCATAGGAGGTCAGGACTTCGAAACTGCCCTAAAATGAGTATATGACATCTACCCCGCCAATGAAAATGAAATAATATAAACTTTAAAAATCGAAACAATTCCACATCATTAAACATTCCCAGAATTATAATTTAAATAAAGAAACATGTTAAATTTATGTAGGTTTTCTTACTGTTAATTATATATATATATATATATATATATATATATATATATATATATATATATATATATAAATATTAAATAATATATTAAAATAATTGTCGAACTTAGTCCATTTTTCATAATATATATATATATATATATATATATGTATGTATGTATGTATGTATATATATATATATATATGTATATATTATGAAAATTAATATATATATATATATTATGAAAATGGACGAAGTTCGACAATTATTTTAATATATTTTTGCTTATACGGTATTTTTATAGATACAAATATTTAAGTAAATGCTCTGTTTATAATAAAGATTATTAACAACATTTACCGGCCTGAATGCCCGAAAAACCTCAAAGAAATTATGTGTCCACCGAACTTTTATCCTATATGGAACCGACATATAGCCTGGCGTGTTATACTATTTATCTACAGAGGAAGCGTCCGGTTAGTTCAAAAACAGTGCTAACCAGACGCTTCTTCCGTAGCTAAATTGTATTGCACGTCAGGTTATTTAGGGCGTTTCCGTCTGGGATACAGGTTCGATTCCTATCGGTGGAAACATATTTTTAATACTGTTTATTACTACAGACAGCGTCATATTTCGGCAAGGCTCTATTTTCTCTTTTAAGAAACGCACCCTCCCCAATTCAGATGTTTTTCTTCAAGTCCCGTATCCGTCCCAGTTTTGTATCGCAAACGTAAGCAAAGAAATTTCTAAAGATTTAATTTTATTTTATTTTAATCTGACATTTTAATTACTTAAAACATAACACATAGTAGATACTCGTATTTGAAACAGACGCCCCATTTTTATTTTAAACAGTGTGCATTGCGTCCATTGGCCGGCGCTTTCGAGAAATTTTAATAGAAGAAAATGTTCTCTCCGACGCACACGCGTTAAGTCATGGTTTCTCCTACATAAGGGGTCGCAGGTTCGATCCATACCGGAGAGCCTCTTTTCTGCCGGTTCTGTGCGAACCATCTAGGAATAAGATAGCAGCAAAATCTTGCTTCCTGAGGTAGATGTGCTTCAGCTTCGGGAGATTTGGTCGCAAATCATTTTTCACCATCTATCTTTCAGCTGACACTTCTGTTCGACTGTATTACTTGATCTGACTAGGAACATTATCAGGCCATTAGTAAACATATTCTGATGCCACCACAGTCTATAAAAGCATCTCCCGAAATAAAGATATTCAGAGCCTTAAAACTTGTCTCTCCGCTGATCTAGATCAGCTCAATGGGGGACAAAATCGATTTCTGACGTTGAATACCTCTAAAACTCACTTAATATTTCGTTCATTAACGATCGACGGCATACGGTCACATTACATTGAAACAATGATACCCGTACGATCACCGGAGTTAAGCTACGTCGAGCGTGATCAGAACTCAGATGGGTGTTGTAATCTTCGATGTGCGGACGGTGTAATGAAGAATGGCTCACAATTGTTAATCGGAGAGCCGAATTCCAATTCTGGTTGGGTTCATTATATTCACTTAAGGACAAATACCCTTGGGAAAGGTATGAATACACCTATTCTCCTCCCCAACTATGGGTTAATTATTAAGACATTTATCTCCAAGAAATTATAGAATTACGTACAAACTATTTAGATTTCGGCATTAAATAACCCATAGACTTTGATATGCCTCTAAACAAAAAACAACCAATCAACCAGTCAACGATCGTTTCCTACGCTTTCACACGTCGTAACGAACATCTGCATTCTCAACGAGAGTCCATACTTTGAACATCGATTAGGACTAAAGTTCACTCCAGACGTGAAATGGAACTATTATATACGATATTTTGCTAAAGATGCTGAAAAGGCTTGTCTCATTCTACGGCTCCATTCTATTGACTCCTACTATGCTTCATCTTTACAAAAGACTGATTAGAGCACAAATGAAACATTAATGCCACGTTTAGCTTGAAACTGCTCAGTCCAAACGTTCCAGCGGTAATAAACTTCCAAATCGTTTACGAGGTCTTTTAGTGGATGACTTATTTTCTATTTTACTGCTTATTTACCACAGGCACTGTCCAGTCCGCTATTTCAAACCTTTATATCTAGGACTCGTCATGTTACGTCCATGGTGTTGAATCGGCCATATTTCCTTCGTATTTGTAAAGAGGAAGTTCCATTCACCATTTTCCCGATATTTCCCTTAATACTCCAAAGTTAACCTCTTCAAAAAGTCAGTTGTTATCTATCCTCCTTATCCTCATATTCTTCAATTCCTTCGTCGTACATTCATATCACACACTTATTTCAGTAACCGCTACCGTGAGTGACTCTTGATCATCTTGCTGGATGATCTTAAGTAAAAACAAACCGGTCAGTAATAGAGTAATGTCATTATTGATAGATTTGGCGATTTAAGTCGTTAATGTTACAGTTCAATTAACGTGAATTTTTTTTGGTACAATATTAATCAGATAGCAATCCATTCACTGGTATTAAGTGGATCCGTGTAGTAATGAAGAACGGTTCATTACAACCTTTGCCAGGGTTTTCTTTTTAATCCGTATCACCCCATGCAAGGCAGTAAAGCCTCTAACACACAAGGAGTTACTGGGTGTAAAAGAATTAGGAACAGAAACATTAATAATGAACTGGAAGAGTAAAGAGTAATCAGGAGGACAGTAGATAGTGATAAATTTTTGCCAATTAAGGTTGTCTGGAAAGCTTGGAGTCGGAAGGAGTTCCACAAACGAGAAGTGTGGGAAAAAGCTATTAGCATTGAATTTACGGCTGCATCTAGCTAGCTCAACTGTAAATAGACTAGATCTCGACGCCAGTCTTGTACTGCGCTTAAATTTTAAAAAGTCTAGGTACCACAGGGAAGAGTTTATCCGAACAATTACCATGAAAGTATTTATTGAAAAAACCCAGGATGGCAAATTTATGGCGGTGGGAAAGTGACTGAAACCAAGCTGCCTAATCAAGACCTATAATATTACTGATTCTTCTTTGGATTTTATCAAGGAGTTCAAGGTAAATAGCAGCAATATTCTAAACGTATGTATTATTGGGATACGTGTTTTAACAGTATATGAATGAATTCAAGCATTTCTACAGTAGAAGTACACTAATTAGCAATGATTTACCCATTTTCTAATTCGGTGATTATTATTTGTAATTTATCTTAATTCGTTCATCAACCACTGACACAATCTTGCTGTTTACTATGTGGGGTCCGATTAATACATTTGCTAATTGCAGTCGATTAATTAATCAATAAATAGTCTAACGGAAATAAATAATTATTGTTTATGTTAACAAGTTCCTTGAAAGAGAAAGTTATAACGAAAATACTCATGTAGTAGACATCATTACACCTAGCCTTACACATAACCATCCTTATTTGGAATATTTGTTCTGTGACAACGGAATCACAACTTCAAAGTGTTTCAATTTTGGCAATCATTTTTCTAACCAATCAATAACTGAATAAAACTTGCTAACCAATCAGATAGAAGAATAATATAATTATACAATCAATAAGTATTTCTCAGTTGATTCTCTATCATAAAAATCAAAATTCGAATTTTATTAATATTTGATAGGATTTATTTCGAAATTTAATTCCATGTATCGAAACCAAAATAGTTACTTTCAAAACTTTCACTCTCAGTATTCTTAAATTTTTAAGAAAACGATGTCCATTCGAACGTTGTTAATCAGTCTGTTCGGGAATTTGATGAGAATTTGAACTTCTTGCCACAAACGATTTTCACTGCAGAACTGCCACTTTAACCAGTGTTTTTAAAGTTACTATTTTTTCATAAACACGTATCTATATAATTAGCAGACGTGTCATACAGAAACAACCATTTAATTAACTTTTTTTTTTTCGTTTCATATCTTGTAATTACTTGCACAAAAACAAAGAATATTTAAACCTAATTACAACATAAGGAGTTAAAAATTAGGTTTATTTTTATTGGTGTGCCCTCAGTCGTAGTTTCCTCAATTTTCATATCTGTAACTTTTACTGAAAATAATTCGGCCCAAGGTAATTTAACGTTACTTGACGTTGAAAATTTATTCACAAACGCCATCTTGAACAAACAAATGATGTTATCGTTAACTCCATGTATACAAATAATTCTATCCATCCAATAATTCCATCCATCAAACTAAATATCCTCAAAAAATTATTGCATGCATGCACAACCAAAGTCCTCTTCTACAACTATAATGTCACCAATTGACCCGAACAAAAAAATTAAATTAAAATCTATTACAAAAAAATTAAATCAGAAATTCATGTCCTCAAATATAAAGACACGCCTGCAAAATCAAAACTACAAAGAACCAAGATTATGTACGAGTTCGTATTCTCTTAAAGGAACCGTGTTTATGTTCAAACCAAATAATTACATCAGTCACATTGCTACATGCCTATCAAAATGGTTACGTTCCACCTATCCGACCACAGTGCTATTAGAACTCATTCAAACACACACACATACAAACCTACCAGACACCATTCGAAACATACTAGTAGAAGATACAAGCATAGCCTCATCCACATGTAAAAAAAAATGTTTTAAAATAATGGAAGTTCTAATAATAAAAAAAGCCAACTCTTAACAACATTAACTACGAACACTACCGGGTTTAGAAAATAAACCATCTCTATAACAATAACACTACATACATACAGACATGACCCATACATTCAGTTAAAATGTAAAAATAAAATCATTCTTGATAATGGCTAAAAGTATAACTGAAAGCGCTGAGAAACATTTGGAGAATTTTTAAACACTTTCTGTCGAGAAAAGAAAACACTTGTATGAACACAAGAAAAATTAAATAACAATCTTAAATGCACTATCTCGTCAGTTTTCTTTAATGAAACATATATATATATGTGTGTGTGTGTGTGTGTATGTGTGTGTTCGTGCGCGCGTGTGTGCATGCATGTATTAATGCAATAAAAAAATCATTTATCGCTATCTTTTAAACTGCCTCTGCATATATATAGTACCCTTACAAATACTCATTACTGATAAAAGATATATTTCCTTATTAAGAATATATATATATATATTTCCTTATTAAGTAAATATATCTTTTATCAAATATATATATATATATATATATATATATATATATATATATATATATTCTTAACAAGGAAATATATCTTTTATCAGTAATATATATATATATATATAAGCATTTGTATTGATTACGACGATAGATACAAACCGAGTTTGCACGAAATACATGTAAAGTGAAGAATGCTCGACTAGAACATCAATCGTACGAATTTATTACATCTTCTAATTTTCTTTTCATTTAAATTTCTTTGACTTTTTCGTTTAATATCTGCTGTTATACATGTGCAAAGAGAGAACTTTGCTGTTCTTAATTATATTTTCTGGATGTGAATTATTAATCCACATTTACGGATGAATGACGAGAAAATAGTAAGTTATATTCATATTTTGAAAAATTTAATCAAAATTGAATAAACATTAGATTAAAATTACAAAGTAAAAAAGAAACGGGAAGTAAAGCGTGATGGATAGAAGAGGCAGGTGCCAAAAATTGCATTCCAAGATTTGAGATAATTATTCGGGTGCGTTCTTTCACGGCCTGTCAAAATTGTCAAAATTGATTGACGACCTACTTGTTATTGCAGTTCCACTGTTAACCAGGAAATTCTTGTTACTGTTGAAAGGATTAAACAGAAAAAGAACAAAAAATAATGTCTACTTTGAATATAATAAATAACATGTGTGAGTATATAGGACTATTCTACTGATTCTGTCCTGATAGATAGATAGATAGATAGATAGATAGATAGATAATGAACAATCTGGGATAGATAGATAGATAGATAGATAGATAGATAGATAGATAGATAGATAGATATGAACAATCTGGGATAGACAGATATGATTAGACATAGATAGATAGATAGATAGATAGATAGATAGATAGATAGATAGATAGATAGATAGATAGATAGATAGATATGAACAATCTGGGATAGATAGATAGATAGATAGATGGATAGATAGATAGATAGATAGATAGATAGATATGAACAATCTGGGATAGATATGATTAGACATAGATAGATAGATAGATAGATAGATAGATAGATAGATAGATAGATAGATAGATAGATATGGACAATCTGGGATAGACAGATATGATTAGACATAGATAGATAGATAGATAGATAGATAGATAGATAGATAGATAGATAGATAGATATGAACAATCTGGAGTAGATAGATAGATAGATAGATAGATAGATAGATAGATAGATAGATAGATAGATAGATAGATATGAACAATCTGGGATAGATAGATAGATATATAGATAGATAGATAGATAGATAGATAGATAATGATATGAAAATCTGGGAATGATAGATAGATAGATAGATAGATAGATAGATAGATAGATAGATAGATAGATAGATAGAAAAAGACACGAGGCTGATATGACAGGACTGACAGACATAAACATCCTTAATAGATACCAGTTACACTGACAAATATTTTATATGAAATCCATATTAAAGCAACAGCATCCTAGTTGAGATCTCCTGGTATTTCAATACTATTATTTATTTCCTCAAAACATTTATTTAGGGTAAAACTTATTATTATATTCTTACATAAACCCTAAAAGCTGTCCAATAATTTCATATATGCATCAGTGTGTCAGAGAGCCGAATTTCAATTCCCGTTAGGTTGGTTATATTCACTTAAATTTTGAAAGCCAGAAAATATTTTTATATTGTAAGGATTATTTTTTTTTTCGGGGGTGGGGTGATGTTATAGTAGTACAAGTCCTACTAATTAACCAATATCCAGTGTGGGAAAATAAATGCATTCGTATCTTTCACAAGGTGCTTTTGTAACACTATTTGGGTTGCTGGTACTTTTAATAATAATAATAATAATAATAATAATAACAACGACTTGGGAAATCAACGAAAATGAGACAATGATGAATAACTTATCATTAAAAGGGTTAACCAATATGAGGAAAGACAGACTCATAATAAAATTGTTCCCAGAGAATTGAGATATGTACAATAGACCAGAGGACCGCCTAAAAGCGATTCTCGGTTTGTGCGAACAAGTCAAATGTTGACAGACGTCGTTGACAGTCTTCGGCAATCAATGCTTCGGTCTGATATGAGAAGAATTGGGTTAAAACTAAATAAATTCATTTTGCGAGATGTCGGAATGAAAAACAATAAACTGAACACCTGCGGAATGGTGACCTTTGGCTGAATAAATTGTCACCATAATGGGAGTTGCAAAAACTTCCCTGGGAAAGTGTCTCTTGGATCAAAGGCGAGAAATCCAATTGTGGTGTCAATTCACTTATGAGATAAGAGCATTTGAAACCATATTTTTTAAAAATTAATCTCCGACTGAATGCTAGAGGTGACAGGAACAGAAGAGCGATCATGTAAGGATGAGGAGCTGCCCACGCCCACTGAAGGGTAGCAGGCACAGAAGAGACAAGGCGGTTGAGGGAGCTGCTCACGATCATTGGAAGGCAATGGTGAGAGATAGTACTAAGAGAGAATAGAAACAGCTAGGCGGAGCGATGCCTGCAACTATACTCCACGAGAGAGGGAGAATTCCACAAAATTAGGAATTCATTTAATTTCTCAAAGCCAAAAGCAATAGACTTTTATTGGAAATCACCGAAACCCAACCTACATCTTGCCCCGCACCGGTTTCTAGTTGGAGTCCACAAAAATTGAATGCATGAAAGCCATTCAGTCCGTCAGAGTCAGAATTAAGAATTGCAAGTTGACAGTTGAGAGTTGAGAAGAGAAACGGTGGAGGTCGCTGAAGGATTCCACAATTTCTAACGAACAAAAGAACTTCCGACTTCAGCCTCTAGCCAAACTTACCAAAACAGTAAAACAAATTTCTCTAACTGAGCAAGCCAAAACTTACCAGCTTTCGGAAGTGTTGCGTCCGATTTGGGAACGGGTTGGTTCGATAAACACCTGTATGCGAACACAACTAGTAACGAACCATTGTACGCGGTATTGATATAAAAATAGTCGTTATTTTTTATATATATTTCGAGTGCTTTTTTTAACTCCAATTTTATTGTACGATTTCGCTCGACTTGGACCAGCCCAACACGAAGCTAACCGCGATGAATCGATCTTGACCTCCTTATAATCATATCAATCACAACGTGGGGTAAGGCAGGTCAGGATCGAAGAGATTACTCCATTGATCAAACTAGGATCCACCCCGGGCTGACCACGACGAAAAATTACATCTGTTGCCGTTTGATGTGAACCAGGATCGACCTTGAAGTGTTACACTTTGATTTATTTTTTTATATAATTTCTCATGTGATCTAATATTTTCTTTTCTTTTTAGTAAATATAAAAGCTGTGCAATTGTTCTTTTTTTCCGAGAGCTTTCGGCTATACATTTAGCCATGTAACATGTTTGACACGAAGACTCACACTACTTCTTTCTGACCATAGCTCAATTAGGTTTCATTTAAATACACATGGAGACCTATTTGTCCTTTTGCATTACTTGTTTTGTTTATGCGCAAATGTAAAATAAAATGCTTTTAAATTACTACCAAGAATACCTGTCTTCCTTGCCCTTATTTGCAGACATCATGGCATGTCCTTGACCTTGACACCTTATTGTATTGTTTAAGTATTGTAGGGAGTAAGGTTTACGACAATCAGCTCTTCTATGTTTGCAATACACGTCATTTTATTTTGTTCACTTAGAGGTGTTTATTTGTATTAGTTTAATGTCAAAAAATTCACTAAAAAGAAAAGATTTTCGAGTGACGTCATCGGCTCAAAGGGATGATTA
>CAHIKZ030000122.1:742500-827500 GCA_903632075.3 Acanthosepion pharaonis | reverse complement strand
TATGTCAGATAGATTCTGACGAGAAAAATTATCAAGTTCGACGGAGTGAACCAACTAAGCAGACCTAGCAATCGATTCGATATAATCTTTCCACGTCAGCAGAAAACGATAGCCCGAGAGTGCGCAGTGTGTCAAAAGAAAGCAGAAACTACAAGAAGACGGAGTGCACGGTCGTCAATAAGACGATGAGCCCGAAATGCGATTTGCAGGTCGGGAACATTAGAACCAGACTTGGAAATTTAAATCTCTGGTAAGCGTTCTGACAGGGGATGGTAAATGCGACACTGAGATTCGTAGACGTATTGGGATGGCCAAGTACGCATTCCAAAAGCTGGGCAGAGTATTGCGAAACAGGAGAATTTCTTTGGTAACAAAGAAAAGAATACTAAGCTGTTACGTGACATCTGTCCTTCTATAGATGTCACGTAACAGCTTAGTATTCGGTAGCGAATGTTGGACGATTTCCACAAAGATGAAGAGACTCGAGGCGTCGGAGATGTGGTTCTACAGAAGGATGCTAAAGATATCATGGACCGAGGTTGCAAACAAGGAGGAGGCTTATACTTAACATCAGGAAGAGGCAGCTGAAGTTTCTGGGATACATAATGAGGAAGCAGGGCCTGGAGAATCTGATACTCACGGGTCGAATAGGGGGAAAGAGAGACAAAGGAAAACAACGCATGACATACCTAGCGATCTTAAGCAAATGGATGATAGAACGTGGTCTGGGGGAGCTGGCAGAGGGAAGGATCTTGTTGAGAGCTACAAGGGATAGGGAGAAGTGGAGAGCCATGATCACCTACGTCCTGAAAGAACATTCCACATAAAAAGAAAGAATCTAATCATTCTACTGCTACTAGTCCCTTTTCCTATCATCTTAGATTTTCTCTCAGTGGAAATAAAAAGTGAATGTTCAAGTTAACAGAACTATCAGTGAACGTTTTAATTCTTACTTCGCCAATTATATTTATATGTATGTATATGTGTGTGTATGCACATTTGTGTGTGTATCTCTGTGTGTACGCGCGTACGTTTCTGTGTCTGTGTGTGTTGTCATTTTTGATAGATGACGACATTAAATATTTATGTTGACTTTTGTGTAAATCTTCCTGATTAATCTTGTCACTGTTATAATCAGAATGCTGTTATTATATTCCCTTGGAATTAGTCAAATAAAAAATTCGATTTTAGTTGGTCAAATTTCTACGATGATAATGTTTAGCATTCTTCCAAATTTGATACTTCGTTTATTATCATGTCTCATGTGTAACTTATTTAGGAAATAACGAATAAGGCTCCTTTAAATTCAATACTAGTTCAAATTATTCAAATTATTAATAGTTTATTCCTTGTCCTTTTCCATTTTATATAGAAAGGTTGTTAGACAAGGATGTTTCTTTTCGCCGGGACTATTCAACATTTACAGTGAGGTGATTCCGTGAGAATTAGAAGTCCTACCAGGATTCGTTGTTGGCGGTCACAATCTTAAAAACATTAACTAAGCAGATTGATACAGTGTTATTAGCAGACTCGGAAATGAAGCTACAATAACTACTATAAAAGGTAGTAAAAGAAAGCTAGAATAAAGGACTAAATATCAATTGTAAGAAGACAGAATGCATGATTTTCACAAAACGGAAGAGCCCAACATGTGAATTACAACGGATATAAAAGAATAAAGAAAATACAAAAAAGTGTTTTAACAGAAGCCAGTAAATACAACACATAAATCAGAAGGTAATCGTAAAAGATGCTTTCCAAAAGTTAAGCAAACTATTAAGAAACAGGAAAATTGCGTCAGCAACAAGGAAAAGAGTACTACTAGTCGTTAATGTAATATCGGTTCTCTTATATGGCATTCAATTCGGGACAATCTCCTCATAGATGAACAACAAACTTGAGGAAACAGAAATGTGGTTCTACAGAAGGATGTTGAGAATAGCATGGACTGGATCTGTGAGTAATAAGGGCGTTTTAAGGAAAATGGAAACAAAAAAGGACAATTATGCTTAGAATCAGTAAAAGACACTTGAAATTTCTTTGGCACGTAATGAAGAAAGAGTGTTTGGAAAATTTAACACTTGCAGGATATGTTGAAGGCAAGAGAGATAGAGGAAAGCAGCGAATAATCAACCTAATGACTTTGTGTAAATGGTTGGTAGAACACAGATTATGAGATAATAGAAAAATAACAATGTTTGTTAAGAGCTCCAAGAGAGCAGAAAAATGACCTCCCACGCCGTGAAGGGATTTAGTACATGAAAGAACAAAAAGAAAAACTTTTGCTAAGGCGTTTTCATCATTATAACGGTAATACAATGTTTATTCCTTCGTATTGTTATTAGTTTTTGAGTTACCCACATTAATATAATCTTCAAACGGTAAAAATTAATCCCCGCCTGTTTCAAATTTCATGTCTGTAAAGAACGTGTTATTTACATTTTAAGAAACTTGTTTTCACAGTGTAACACGATTTTTGTCCTTTCCGAGCAGCTGTTATTTTCTATTTGATTTCACATAGAAAGTATGACAAATGCCTAATGAAACTTTGCTTTTGTGACCAGCATAATGATATTCCAGAAATTTATCTATTCCCATTGGAAAAAATGGTGAATATGAACATTCCCGTTCACGCAAAGTAGGAACAGAACGACATATGATTTAAAAGTAGAATTTATTTATTCTAGGATTTCACAAGAGTGACTACAAGAAATTTAGAAGGGAGTAGTTTTTCGCGATACTATAAATTACTTTCAAGAATCAGTAAATATAGCATACAACAAATCTGTCGTTAATTCCGAGAAAAGTGTTTAGATAAACGACATTCTTGAATTCTAACCTTCATGGCTAGCACCAGATATGCCACACACTTTGTAAGAAACCAGCCTCATTTTCCTCGTATTCCCTT
Organism: Acanthosepion pharaonis; assembly: GCA_903632075.3. Lineage (NCBI taxonomy): Eukaryota > Metazoa > Mollusca > Cephalopoda > Sepiida > Sepiidae > Acanthosepion > Acanthosepion pharaonis. Next base: position 824,592 of record CAHIKZ030000122.1, on the reverse strand, counting down.
GGTAAGATGTAAGTTTTACTGGAGCAGTTTCTTCCTACGAACTGCTACTCTATGAAATCGACTCCCAAGAGGATGCTTCCCCGATCACTAAAGTTTTAACCTGTTCAAGTCCAGGTTTAACCGCTATCTTCCTCATATATCCGCATAAACTATACAATGGCTCCTTGCACAGGGTGAACATCATCGAAAAAGAAAACAAACTTAAGAAATGATTTCATATCCGAGCAATACGAATCTAACTTTTCAAGCCGTTAATTAATTGATCCATTCGTTCTCTAGGCTTATCAACCTTTTGCAGTTTATTTAAAGTTTATTAAGAATTATTTTTATATTATAAGAATTTTCTAGATAATAATGGTTTAATGATAAAAGTTTTACTAATTAACCCATAGTTGGGGAGGAGAGGTTGTTCATACCTTTCAAAGGTTATTTACGTATAAGTGAATATAACGAACCCAACTGAATTGGAACTCGGGCCTTCAATGAACAATTATCCATTACACCACCTACACATCCAAGTTTTAAGACCTGTATTCACAAGTGGTCACCCATCTCGGTACCGACCAGGCTCAATGCTGCTTGACTTTGGTGTTCGTACGAGAACCGGTGTGTCAACGAGATGTGGTCGTAAGCCTCAAGCCGGCAACGGACCTACACGGTTTGGTAGAGACGTTACGTATATGACTGCCTCCGGCGTCAGGGGCTAATTGTTGGTCACTTTGTAGTCACATATGTCCTTTCAGACTGCGCTGATCGCCACATTTTGGTTCATACATGTACATACACAAACAGGAACACAGATACATATATATATGTGTGTGTATGTGGAGATTAAACTCTCATTTCGATACCGACACAAGTGTGGTCAATAGCTCACTTAAACTGAACCGCTAGACTTTCCACACTTATGACTTGATTGTAATGCTATTTCAGGAGAACCAGCCACACTTTTCACAAAGACTGTTGACAGGCTGAACAGTCTCTCCTACAATCGCCAAACAGCCACCCTCAGTTTTACCTTCCGGCTTTTCTTTCTTCGTAATTGGCTGCCACCTCAGGGCAAGAAAACCTAGTCTAACTGGCTATTTAATCCATAAGTGAAGAAAGATAGGTTCATGCCTTTTCCCAAGTGAAGTGAACGAAACAGAATGAACGGGAATTTGAATTCAGCTCGACGTTGTCAATATTCGCGCCAATAACCGTTACACTCTCACCAAATCTATCTATCTATCTATCTATCTATCTATCTATCTATCTATCTATCTATCTATCTATCTCAGTCTATCCCTACTTAGCTGTAGTGGAGCACGTGTGATCCTTCAAAAAATTGTGCAAAATAGAGATTTTAGAGATATTACTTAAGTCTATTGAACTTTTTTACAAATTTTAACGATGTTTCATATATTTATCTCCATCATATCACAGTTTGTTCATACCTATTTATCTATCTCACTCCGTTCATCTCTCTCTCTCTCTCTCTCTATATATATATATATATATATATATATATATATATAAAGAAAGAACAGTAAGTTATATAATCCGGTGTTCTTATTGATATTTTTTATTTTCATTTTTACAAAAGAGTACTTAATGTAAATTTACAGAGCATAAAAATTATAAACTAACTGATTTAAAATATGTTTTTTCGCTACACAGTAATGACCATGTTTCAAAAACTGAAGCTTAAAACTTCAAATTTAATTATATAACTAAATAAAAGCAGTTGTTCCGTTTCATCTTCAAGCGAATATTGGAATAACTTATTTTTAAATTTACTTAGATTTAAACTCACATATAAATTCATAATTTACTGTTTCCAAGGATACAGAGAAATCCAATCATTCAGACAAGGGCGGTAGCGTGTTCATTTTTATTAACTATTGTTGTATCAATTATGAGTTACGTTCGAAAAAGAGGTTAAGTTTAGGGAGAGGTAGGGGTGTATTTTTCAATGAATTCTGACATCGGTTAAATGCATGTCGTCTGTTTTTTTGTTTTTTTTATATTAACGGCAACATGTTTTTCGCCATTTTTTTCGTACTTGTATACTTAAAGATTCTTTCTAGGGATGTTTGGGTTAGAATACGTTTTATTTAACAACACTTTTAAAATATTTTTACTCTTAATTACTAGTAGACTATATTTCTTTTTAAAACAAGTAAATGTAATAGAATTACTTAAATTATTTAAAATTATTTTTTCATAACAAATATAAGTAGTATATTACTAGCTCCCATTTTTTAATTTTATTTTTAAATAATATTTAAGGAAAATTTTTGACAATGACGGCAAAAAATAGCTATTTCATTTCTCTGATTCACTAAATATTTATTTATAAACTTAGTAATATATACTTTCTCATGTATGCACAAAGAACATGGGTCATTTAATGACCTACATATTCTAATTTTTCTTATTAATTTCCATTTTACTGTAGGTGTTTTATTGGATTCTTTTAAGTGCCAGAAATATTTTGATTGGGATGTCTGATTTCTGTATTCATTTATCCTGATGGAAGTTTGATGTTGATTGAACCTGTTTTTGAACTCATGGCTTGTACAACCTATATAGATTTTTATGTTTTCGGGATTCTCAATAGATGAGATGTTGCATTGGTATACTAATAATTCTGTGCGACATTTATTTAGTAGAGGACATTTATGAGGGTTTCTACAGTTACATAATTTTTGTTTATCTTTATCTCTTTTTATTTTTATTTTTACATTGTCTAAATTTCTTTGGTTTTGGTCGAAGTGTTTATTGAAGATATTAGCATTATGTTTCTTAATAATTTTTCTAAGTTTTCAGTACAACTGTAACTTAATTTTAGTGTATTTTTATTGAAAACAGTAATTAGTTTACTTTCTCTAGGAAAGTGCTTAACTATTAATGCAAGGAATTTTTGTCCTAATTTCTTTACCATTTGGTTGTATGGGGGTGTATACCAAATTCTTTTTTTCTACATCTGTTTTTTCTATGCTTTCCATTTTCCTTTTTTATATAAGTTAGTTTTGGGTTTTTGTAGCCACTATCTTTTAGAGCTTTATTATAGAAATTAATATGTTCATAGAAAATCTTCTCATTTGCTGAATTTGTACTTCTTTTTCCGATAGATAAATATATATATATATATATATATATATATATATATATATATTATTGTGTGTATTTAGGCAGCATATTTTCATTTATACACGTTTCATTAAATAATATAGACAAGTGTTGTCTATTTATTTTATGTAAAATTTTTTCGTATCTTCTGATAAGTTTGATAACATTATCATTAACCGAAAAAAGAAATTCACAATATTTATCCATTATTTTTTAATAAAATCTAAGCTTTCAGCTTACTCAAGCCATTATCAAAGATGTAATTACAAACATATCAAACAATATACGGACACGACAGTGATGATAGTCTGTCATTGTTTTGTTTACATAGTGGATCACTAAGCAAATATTCTTAAATGTCTATAATTTCTATAATTGGTAACAGAAGCCATTGGTTTATACCAACGGCTTTCCTTATTTCATTCTACAATTCACTCTCGTGTAGTCATGTGTGACGTCATGAGATGCGGTGCGATTTTCGCTTCTAGCGTCTTATATGCGCGTGTTCATCGTTGCTTAGTGATCCACTATGTAAACAAAACAATTTTACATAAAATAAATAGACAACACTTGTCTATATTATTTAATGAAACGTGTAAATATATATATATATATATATATATATATATATATATATATATATGTGTGTGTGTGTGTGTGTGTTGTGCGCGCACGTTGTTTATTCATACGTTATTATAATGGACACTTCTTATTTAAAACAAACGCCCCATTTTTTTTATTAAATCTTATGTAGTCCGTCTATTGGATCGCACATACGAGAAATCTAAGAAAACAACAGGGAAAGAAGTGGTAACCTCATTCACTATACTCAAAATTCTCTAATCTGCGGGTCGATAGACGTATAGTTTCCTAAATATGTAATGTGGTGTCCATTTCAAATAAGAAATGCCCACTATAAAGACATGCTTCATTATAACAATGTTGGGTTAAGGAAAAATCGATTATTTTTATAGAAATTTCATCATATATATATATATATATATATATATATATATATATATATATGTGTGTGTGTGTGTGTGTGTGTATATATATATCTGTGTGTGTGCATGATTCGCAAACAGTACTTTTTCGATGTATCACAGCTCCTCAGTGCGACTAGACCACCAAAAGCCTCAAGCCGGGATCGAAACCCGACCGATTTGGTGTCAGCTGAAGTTTCTACCCTAAGTAACCAGCACTCGCTATGGAGAAGCTGCTAATTCTAGCGTATTGTTTTTACCAATGTAAACAAACGCCAGTATATATATATATATATATATATATATATATATATATATATATATATATATATATATATATATATATATATATATATATAAGGCCATATATATATATATATATATATATATATATATATATATATATATATATAAATGGGGAGGGGGGCGTGTGCGAGCGTATGTTTGTGTGTAATTGTTTGAATCGATTTATTTTAAAATACAGGTAATATATCTTGCTACAGTAATCACATACATGCACCGGCTTCAAAATGAATAAAAATTGCTAGTATGACCCCCAGATTAATACATTGTATATGTCCTCATAGAACATCGCAACAGGCCTGTACTCTCGAATCTATGCGATTTGGATAGATAGCCTGGGATATATTATTTCACGTATCTTTCATTTTTATGCATGCCAGCAAGTGTTGTAGAAGGGCTGAATGAACGAGTCCCCTATATACATAGAGAGATTGCTAACGATCGTGTCAGAGGATGTTGATTAAGCAACGTATTGCTTCCGATTATAAAAATGTAAGTAGAATGTGTTGAAACTGATATGGCTTGGCTCAACGTTTCCTTCACAAATACCAAAAGCGAGCGAGCAATGTGACATGTCATTTCTCTCGATGATTCAAACGTTTGGGCTTGGATAATGATGATGGCGCCAACGCTGTAGATGCAGTTACGCTCTATGAACCTGTTCTAATTCGTTAATACGACAAAATGGCGACATCGGGTGACTGTCTTGTGTCTCTAGTTCAGATGTGCACTATGCTTTTATGACAAAAGTTCTACTTGAATCAATCGATTCACAACATTGCTATATTTATTCTGATCTATATAGTGCAGATGGTGCAGTTTCCTACGAGATGATTTGCACAATGTCGATTTTGGTGAGCGTCTTCACTGCGTGCCTATACAGACTTTAGTCTATCTACATGCCAGTCAGCATTTCTCCGAAATGATCATTCAACACTTCGAAGGACCATAATCCAATTCCTCTCAAACAGCTTCAACCATTCACCATTAAAGCCGATATGAGGGTTACTACACCACAAGATAATCGAAGGCTTTAGAAATTTTATCAAAATATCTTCTATCCGCGAGCATACTCATTCTTTACCAAGTTCAGTATTGTCCTTGTCCTTCAGAGTGCTACAATTTCATTTGCCGTCGAGTTATATATATATATATATATATATATATAAGAAATGGACAAGGTCCGACAATTTATTTATTAAAGACATTTTTTTTTATGTTTAACGTTGTTATTTTCATAGAAAATATTCGTTCTTTGACAGAATTCGAACCTGCATCCTATACATATATATAGATTCAGGGAAGATTGGAGTTTATAAGCAGTAAAATTCGACCTTGTCTACCGAACGCTTCTTTGTAGCCTAGAGGTAAGGCACGTCAGCGTATATGACGGTTCCGTATAGGATGCAGGTTCGAATCCTGTCAAAGAACGAATATTTTCTATGAAAATTTCTCGAACATTCAGGCTGGTAAATGTTATTTAATACTGTTTATCATAAACAGAGCATTTGCTTAAATACTTGTATCTATAAAATAACAACGTTAAACATAAAAAAATGTCTTTAATAAATATATAAATATATATATATATATATACAGGATGATTGAAAAGTAAGATTTAGGTACCAGTTTCTTGAGCCACCCAGGAATCGCTTCAACTGATTTAACCAAGAACTCTTGTGTTATGGAATACACGACTTCTTGTATTCGCCCTTCAAATTCTTCCAAATTCTTGGTTTGATATAGTACACTTGCTCCTTTAACTGACACCAAAGAAAAAGTAACAGTTTGTTAAGTTACGAATCCTGTCTGGCCACTCATACATTAGCAAGGTCGATTGTTGTTTAAAAACAATAAAATTGAACTTGCTAACCGAACGCTCCTCTGTGGCGAAATCGGTAAAAGCACGTCAGGCTATATGACGGTTCCGTATAGGATACAAGTTCGATTCCTGTCGGAGGACGCATATTTTCTATGACAATTTTTCGGACATTCAGGTCGGTAACATGTTGTTTAATACTGCTTATTATAAACAGAGCATTTACTTAAATATTTGTATCTATAAAAAAAAAAGAATGTATAAAAATGTCTTAAAATAATTGTCGGACTTTGTCCCATTCATAATACACACACGCACATATATATATATATATATATATATATGCGAAGGGTGATTGAAAAAAACTCCCTATTTTATGTATGATGGACTCTCCTGTCTTATCTCTCTTGTCTTTTCTTACTTTTCAATCACCCTGTATATATGTATGTACTTATCAGATGAATGAATGAAAAAATGGAAGAATTCTGAGTATAGTTCCATTAATGTTTTTGTTGAAGGAATTATATATGTATATGAAAGGAGAGGGAGACATAAGTAAGCAAGAGTTGCTTATAATTAGACAACGATAAGAAACTACGAAGGTGTTGGAACGTTGAAATTTTAAACTTTGACATTTTTTTTTCTCTAATGTGTCTGGACATGTTGTCTAGCCAGTATGAAAGGATAAAATGCGTTACGCAGAATGTTTAACTATTTGTCATTTATTTGCCTGAATGTTCTCATATATAGAAATTTATATATAATATTATCCCATATGTACGTGTATATATATATATATGTCTGTGTGTGTGTGAGTGCTCGTGAGTGTTTGTGCGTGCGTGTGCGTGCGTGCCAGTGTGTGTTTGAATGTGTGTATATGTTTATGAATGTCGAGAGAGAGAGAGAGAGAGAATGGTACTAGGAACAAATAGATACTTTCAGTGCTGTATAGTTAATGACAAAATGAGCTGATTTAGTCGAATAATGAATATTCTATAGAGAAAATCTTTCGAGAGATTTTGCCAACTATTATGCTTTTTATGATAGATAGATAGATAGATAGATAGATAGATAGATAGAACTCGTCAAAGAAACTCTCAGACATTGGCTCCTGAAATATCAATTTCAGTTGAGCTCTCTGGGGACGAGGTGTGGGTTGGTAAACAGTGACTATTATAGCTATATAGCGAGACTCTTCGCAGATGCGAATTGAGTCACTGTCGGTCACTGGGCGTGTTTCTAAAAAATAAATATGCTAAAAAAATCCACTTTCATCCCTACCGTGCGCCGACGGCTTAATGTTTAGAATCTCCGACTGACAATTCGGGTTTCGATCCTAGCTAGGGGCAACCGGATGTCTAGCCACACTGATGAGCTGTGAAACAGCGAAACAGTCTGTCTGTGGATGACGTTATATATATATATATATATATATATATATATATATATATATATATATATATATATGTAGTAGCGTTAGATAGATAGATAGATAGATAGATAGATAGATAGATAGATAGATAGAGATACGTTTGAACGAAATTATATATATATATATATATATATATATATATATATATATATATATATATATGTCTGATCAAATCTGTCTAACTATAAATAGATAGATAAACTGGGATAGATATATGTTTCTTTCTCCTACCCTCGTTTTCAAATTATACTGAATTTATATCTTCATACTTACTTAATTTCTTTTCTTTCTCTATCTTACCTCTTATTCCCTATGCACACTCTTAAATTTTCATATACTTTCTTCCTTACTCCCTTTCTTTACTTCTTTCTTTGTGTCCATATCTCCTTCTAGTTCTTTAAGCTATTGAATTTGAACAAAAGTTCCAATAGATAGATAGATAGATAGATAAGAATACGAACACATAAATACATGATCCTACGATGGGTCATCTACTAATGGATAAAGTTACCTTTGTCCAGATTAATCATAGCTGTGTACATATTAAGACGTACATAGATACACCCATACAGAACAAGAAAACTACAGATGTACGCACACTTGGATTGTGCAAGATGAAGATACCATATAAAGTAATTTGAAAATCCATGAGCAGTGCTGTCTTTTGTATTTGCTCGTTGTGAAAAACATTTCCGACGAGAAATAATTTAATGTGCTGCCTCTTCGCTTTGAGCCGACGCCTGTAAAGCGAATTCAATTAACGAAAGAAATGCTAAACAATGACCTGTATTTGCCATGTAAACAACTGATCAGCCATAGGGTGGCTTCTAAATACATTAATTCCCAAATACTTCTCTTTCGTGTTCTGCTAGACTCTACCATTTCGTCTTCTCTTTCTTCTACCACGTTTTCATTTCCAATTTTTCTTGTTATCTTTATCACTCTTTCTTTGTAAGATTTCTTTCTTTTGGCCTTTTCCATTCACATTTTGATCTCTTCTTTTAATATTTTGTTTTACTTCTTTCCTTTAAAACATTATTTTACCTTCTTTTTTTCTTGCATTCTGAATTCTCCTCTGAGTTTAATTCTACTTTCTTTTATATATGTTGGTATTCTTTCTTTCTTTCTTTCTTTCTTTCTTTCTTTCTTTCTGTTACCCTCGTTATTACATTGTTCTGAATTTATATCTTCGTACTTCCTTCATTTCTTTCTTCCAGCTGTCCATTCACCTCTCTCCTTTCCGCCATCTTAAATTCTCATATTTGTTTGTTTGTTTGTTTGTTTCTTTCTTTCTTTCTCCTACCCTCGTTTTCACATAGTCTTGAATATATTTCTTCTTACTTCATTTCTTTCTTTCTGTCTTTATCTACGTCTCTTCTTTCCTCCCTCTTAAATTTTCTATTTCTTTCCTTCTTTCGTTTTGTCTTTCTATCATTCATTCATTCTTTCTCCTACCCTCCTTTTCACATTGCCCTGAATTTATTTCTTCTTAGTTCCATCTTTTCCTCGTCCACCTCTCTCCTTTCTTCTGTCTTAAACTTGCATATTTCTTTCTTTAAGTTCCGGGTGTTTTTCAATGGGAGGAGTTTCAACACATCATAGTTATAATCTGCATACCTATTCTGGAATATGATCTTTCAACGTGTCCTTCTCTACGATTCGTGTGCAGAGTGTGAATATTTAAGGTTTTTAGGTTAAAAGTTAAAATGGAGGAAAATGATGCCATTTCGTGCAGAAAGGAAAATATGCTACAAAGATAGCAAAAAAGATATGTGCCATTTATGTAGATTGTATTGTAACTACTCTTAAGTGGTTCGCTAGGTTCATATGTGAAAATATTGATCGTGAAGACCGGGAGTGTTCACGCAGACCCGCAGTCGTTGATGATGAACCAATTGAAAAATGCGATTAATAATAATCAACGTTACTCGACACATCACAGATATACTTAACGTATCTCTTATAATTGTGCACAGCAATCGAAAAAATACACCTGGTTTCAAGAAGACACAAGACGCTTATTGACATGGAGAAGTCCTGCTTTACATACGCAGAACCAAATTCATTACATATGTATCAACAATAAGCTTAGAAACGCAGTTTGACACTGTAAAATATATCCCAAATGACGATAGTGGGAGCGACCACTTTCCATTTGTATGTCACCAAAATTACGAAAACTAAAGGCCAAAGCAACGCCTAAACTGTAATACAACCTACTTGTGAATAACTCAAGCTGCAAGTACATGTATACAGACAGAGTTAAAAACAAATATAATTTAGGCGAGACTATATATTGAAAGTGGGACGCGACGAGAGAAGGACTTTTGATATCGGAGACTGAAATTATACAAAGGAAAACAAGACAAGAGAAGAAACATTGGATGACAAGTGAAATTCACTAGATGATGAAAAAGAGACAACAGACAATGACAGGGAATGGTAAAGATTGTAGAACACTAGACATTGAAATGAGATACAAACATCGGCAGGTTAAAGAGTTCAATGAAATGTGTGCGATAACGGAAAGGAAATGTTTAACAGATAAAGTAAACAGGCACAGCAGAATAAGAAAAATAACAGGACAAAGGATATGTTCATCAGCAAGTTGTATAAAATCAAGGACGGAACATTGATAATAGAAAAAGATAATTAGTCCAATAATAGAGCAAATACGTTAGAGAACTATTTGACGGGGAGAGAACACCTCAATATACAAAAATATGGAAAGGCAGGTAATATTAAAGTTCGAAATAAGATCTGTACTGGATAGGAACAAAGCAATAAGACCAGATGGGAGCGTAATAGAAATACTCTCAGCGTTAGACGATTTCGGCACCGACAATATCGCATGAAGAATAAATAAATAAATATACGACAGTGGGGAGACAATAATTCAATTTTCGTAACGCTACCTAAGAAATCAGGTCAAAATGAATGAGAATATCGAACAAGCGTAATGAGCCACATAAGCTTGCTAATAATTCGAATTATGGGGAATAGCGCGCAAACAGAATTAAATCTATAATAATGTAAGTATTTAAATCTCCATTTATTTTCTCAGTATGTGAATATTGCAAACTAGCTTAGATTTCCGATTTTAAAGGACAGCGTCTAATACTGGATCGTATTCATGGACTGTATAATCGAACACAGATGTTCCCTACTATTCGTCGTGAATCAATGCTTCTGCCCACTTTAAACTACCTCTGAACTCTCTTTTATCTATTTTGAAACATTCATTAATCATTTATATCGATATCACTTCTTTTTCCCAACAAAACCGATGTTTTCCGTTTTATTTGTGCCTAGCCTGATATAAATTCTTCTTTTTCTTTTAATTACTATTAGCATTGTTTCCCTATTCTGATTAAGATGCCTTTATAATACTTATTATTATTAACCCACAACTGTAAGTTTACAGAATGTATGGGCATGAGCCAAAGGGATATGCGAGCGATGAATTAGAGACATCAAAATCGAGCAAATACAAATATCTGGTAAGTGTTTTAGTGGACAACGGAAAACGTGACACAGAAATCCAAAGGCGCATTGGAATAGTAAAAGATGCCTTCCAAAAACTCAATCAAGTATTAAGAAACAGGAAAATTTTGTTAGAAGCAAAGAATAGAGTTCTGAACTGTTATGTAATATCAATTCCCTTATATGACAGGAAATGTTGAACAATTTCTTCCCAGAGGAAGAGGAAATTTGTGGTATGAAGTGATTCTACGGAATGGTAACGAGAATATCATGCACAGGGCATATAAGCAAGGAGGAAGTTTTAAAGAAAATGGGAACTAAAAGGACACTTGTATTTAGCATCAGAAAGAGACAATTGTAGTTTCTGGGACACGTAATGAAGAAAGAGGTTTTAGAAAATTTGACACCCACAGGACATATTGAAAGCAAAAGGGACAGATTAACGTACTTGTAAATCGGTGATGGAACAGGAAGTGGTAGGGAAAACCATTGCTAAGACCTACAAGAAATAGGAAGTTCTGGAAAGCAATGATCGCCCGCATACTGAAAATTCACGACACACGAAAGAAGTATTATTATTATTGATAATCTGTGTATTTCCGTTGCTACTACATCGCTGATCTCTGTAATTCTATATATCATTTGCTGTCATCGGTAATTATTGTAATCGACCTCGTTTTAATATATCATATGATTACAGAACCGTAAGGGATTTTAGAAAGTTGGATTGGTGTGTCGAGTTCAAATTCAAATCGTTACGCTTGCATTTGCACAAACCTTAAAAAAGGCAGGAGTGTATCTTTCCCCTCTACCACGATATTACGGATGAAGGCTAGGCAACCAGTCTTGGAAAAGTACTAGTGGGAATACAAAACCGATTGGACGTGGCCTTTTCAACTCTGTCACGTTAAAAAAAATACTTGTTACGCGAATTACGGTGAGGATGTGTTTTTATTATCCACGGAAAGTTCTATAGGGCTAACAACAATAATATCATTGCATTTATTCTGTTCAATATTATTTTGGTAACCAGTCTTGGAGAATTGATTGATTCGTCTTCTACGGCTTATCAACCGTTTTCAGGTTATTTAAATCAAGAAAATACTTTTAACTTGGTAGATTTTTTTTTTTTTTGAGGGGAGATAATAATGATTTAATGATACAAGTTTTAATATTTAACCCACAGTAGGGGGAAAGAGAGAAATTAATACCTTCCCCAAAGAAAGCACGTAAGTGAATATAAAAAAAACTCAACGGGAATCGGAACTCGGCTCTCCGATTAACAATTCCAAGCCATTATTATTTACATCGCCCGCAAATCCAAGCTTACAACACTTGGTATTCCCAAGAGGTCACTTAACTGTCCAAGCTTAACGTTGCTTAACTTCAGTGATCGTGCGGAAATGTTTTTTTTTTTTTTAGTAAGTGATAGGACCATAAGCCCTAATCTTGGAAACTGTGAATTCAAAACGTGAGCTCATCAAATTTATTCTGTAATGATCTATTTGCAACACTTATTGCGGTAAGGGTTTGCCCTTAATACTATTATTACATTTATCCTGATTAATGAGATTAAATTGGCTTCCTAATTATCCTTGGTATTACCATTCGCCTCGTTTATCTATTTTAAACTTATTAATTGGTAGCAAAAATTAATTTCGTGTTAAAAATGGAGATAGTATGAATAGTAAGTCCGTAAAGTGTCATACGCGATACACACAGTCTTTCGATTCATGACTGACTGAGAAGAAAATTCTTCATGCAGTACGCAGCCATTTCTTTCTGCTGTAGACTGGTTACCAACCAAGGCTATAGGAACTAGTCTGTACTGATATTTTTTTTTTCTTTTTGATATTTTTAACAACTGGTGGAGAAGAGATGGAGTTATACCTTTTCCAATGGTATTTACGCGTAAGTGAATGGAACGAACCCGACTGAAATTCGATTTCTCATTCCGAGCTGTTATCCATTACACCACACCCCACAACTTTGTATGAATAAGATCACCTAACATCACCTAAAAGAGAAGTCATTTTTGAGACGAGAAATTCTCAATATACGATTCATACAAACTATAATTCGCGTCTCGGCCAAATAGCCTCTAGCAATCTTCAGATGATTTATTATTTACCTATTTGTTTGCATGGTATATCTATTGTTTACTACGTTATTTTATCCCAGTAAAGCCTGCTGAACCAGTGTATGTTATTTCACTACCTGATCTATAGATTGAACACATAACAATTAGATGACATTAACGCATATTTAATCAACATTTATATCCATGACGATGGTTTCGTACTGACTATGGTGTCCTCTAGTGTTTATAGTAAAACCTATAATAATCAATATGCGAAATCGTTTATCAGATGGTAAACTAAACCGAGGAAACAGCGACGCAATTGTTTTTAAAATTATCACGAAATCAAAGAATAACGAATATTCGCTAGAGCAGCAATAGTTATATGCTACACTATCATATCCTAGCACAGTGTTTTTTTTTTTTTTTTTTTTTTTTTTAAGCGTTTCACCCCAAGCAAGGCGGGAAGCCACTAGGACGCAAGGGGTTACAGAAAATTTAGAACAAGATCAGATAGGAGTGATAGAAGAAAGGATGAGGAGAAAGGTAGTGGATAGATCAAGGCAACTGGAGATGTCGATTGACATTACATTTGAATAGCTGGAGATTATAGCTCAGGGAAACTAGAATAAGGATGGGAGTTCCACAGGCGAGAGGTGCGAGACATGAAGCTATTGGAGTAGAAGAGACGGCTACATTTAGGAGTTTCGACAGTGAAAGGGTGAGAGCGGGATGCCAGCCTCGTAGGGCGCTTAAACTCATGACGTCTGGGAACCAGCGAATTCAGCTCCTTGGAGCAATTGCCACGAAAGTATTTGTAAAACAGACAGAGAGAGGCGACGGCGCGTCTGTGAGAAAGTGACTGTAGGCGAGATGCCAGAGCAGGGCCAATTATATTGCATATCCGCCTCTGGAGCCTATCAAGAACCCCGAGGCAAACAGAAGGGGCTCCAGACCATGTTCCCAAACTTTTTTCTCTGTGCCGCATTATCGAAATAAAAATTTGCTCGCGCCTCACCAAATATTATGTGATAAAAATACATTTAAAAATAAAAAAAAATAAGAGAGAGTGTTAAAGGGAGATAACCGAGTATTCGAAGTCAGAACATTATCATTGATAACTCTCTCTTCCAATTTGCAAACCCTAGTTACTATATTCTTGATATAATGAAAAAATATCACAATGATAATATCGGTAATAATTAATTATAACTATTTATACTGTGATCTGTCTATATTTCTGAGATGAGGTATTACGTATACTATTCACATTATTCGGACTATTGTCCTCATCTTTGTTGCCATATTTATCACAACGTTTCGGACACATAGCACAGTGGATAAAGACGTTGGTTAGATCCAGTGACAGGACCCAAAGAGTTGTGAGTTCAATACCTGGTTAAGGCAGTGGTGAACTTGGAGGGCTGAATTAACAGGAGATAACTGATAACTGACATCCATTAGACATGGCACGTGGAACTAGAACAGACTACCCCAACAAGCGAAATAAAGGGTTCAGTTCGATATTCCAACCAGCTGAAGAAGGGGATAAATATGGCAACAAAGATGAGGACAATTGTCCGAATAATGTAAATAGCGTATTTACTGGGACTCCTGCATGTAATCAATAATAATATTTTAAATTTTGAAATCATATTTATATTTGGCATATGAATTTTTTAAACTGTTTCTAAATATTTGATTGTCTTTCAATTATTCTGCCTCACCTGCTATCGTCTTCCGGCGCTTCTAAGAGGCGCGCTGCAGTGTTTGGGAACCATTGCACAAGAGAAATAGTTCTCGACATTGCAAAGGTTTTATAGAGCTCGGGTAGGGTTCAAATTTACGTAAAAGCTAACAGGCCAATTACCGATGACGAATCAAAGCCTTCCTGTCCTCTGCTATTTCTTCCATTTTGTCTTATGTCAGCTAAAATATCTTCAGGTATCCTGGCCATATACATGCAAGAGTTCAAAGACAAGGTTCTAGAATTTTTTCTTTCTAATAATCATTTCACCCCAAGCAAGACAATAAAGCTGCTAAGAATGTGAAAGAACACGAGAAAAAAGAAAAAAATAAACTATTTCAAGGAGTTTGAACAATAAAAGAATAGTAATTAAGAAAACAGATTGATGTTGCATTTAAATTTTTGAAGAGCAAAGTTGACTGGTGAGTAAGAAGTCGGAAGAGAGTTCCACAAGTAAGAAGTGCGAGAGAAGAAACTTTTAACATAGAATCTGCATATACATTTAGGCAGTTATATCTAAAACGATAAAACCTTATCGGCAATATAGTGCTGCACTTAAATTCGTAACGTATAGGTAGCAAGAAGGAAAGTGATATTTATTCTGTACAATAAAGAAATGTGGCACAAGGCCGAAAAGAGGATTGGGGAAAGGACGGTCTTCTTCTGTCTTAACTATAACTTAGCTAGCCGCAAACACTGACCCAATCGTACAAAAACAATATTCCTTATACCAAAACAACACATTCAATCGTACCTTTCTTACTACAACCACCATAATACCTCTTTGTCTCTATGAAAATACTAACTAGTCCCCAAGAAGGAAAGTTCATCAAAACAACTACCCTGAAAATATTTATAGAAAAGACACAGGGAAGCTATATTATGGCGGTGGGAAAGTGATTGAAGCCGAGATACCATGCCAGTTTTAATAACATTGCAGATTTTATCAAGAATCTCTAAATACATAACAGAAGCACCAGACCAGTTGTAACAGCAATATTCAATACATAAACGAATGGCAGATTGATAAATTTGCAAGAGAAATTGTCTTGAACGAGACAGTGAACAATGTTTCTGAGCAGCATACATAGCAATTGACTTAATATAATCATTCCTGTGATTGAAAAACGTTAGCCTGAGAAGGGGCAAGGAGTCACTGTCCTGGAGATTACTTTTTTAGCTTTCATATATTCAAATGTAATGTCAATCGACATCTCCAGTTGCCTTGATCTATCCACTATCCTTCTCCTCATCCTTTCGTCTATCATTCCTATCTGATCTTGTTCCAAATCTTCTGTAACCCCTTGCGTCCTAGTGGCTTCTCGCTTTGCTTGGGGTGAAACACTTAAAAAGAAAAATTCAATGCAGAAAATCATTTTACTTATTGTGTTTTTCTTATTGTTTTGAAGAAAAATGTGGTCTTTAAATTAATATGTTAGTATTATCATGATAGAATATAACACAAAATAAAAATACAGAAGTTTAACTTTAACTTCGTTATGCAGAAGATAGAGTATTGACAGTAGACACAGAACGGAAACTACAAGAACTCTTACATAAAGGAGTTAAAGAAAGCGAGAAGAAAGGTCTAAACATCAATATCAAGAAAACGGAATGTGTTGTTTTTACAGTCTGACATGCAAATTACAAATTGGAGTTACTAAATCAAATAAGTACAAAAATTTAGATATCTTGGAAGTGTCTTGACAACGAACAGGATGTGTGAGACTGAAATCCGAAGGAACATTGGATAGAGATAGATGCCTTTTAAAAGTTAATCAATGCATTAAAGAACAGGAAATGTCGTTAAAAACAAAGAAAAGAGTACTGAACTCTTATGTTTATCCTCATATATAGTAATGAATTCTGGACAATCTCCTGGACGGGGGAAACAAGGTTTAGGAGAGAACAAAAAGACAGAATTTATTAAGAGCTAAAAATGACAGGAAATTGTGGAGAGCAATGATCGCCTCCGTCTTAAAGAGACATGGCACATAGAAGAAGAAAAATGCTCCTGACGAACAAGATCATTCTCTATAGAACCAAATCAACATGGAGGCATTCATATGAAAAATCTAAAATCTCTTGCCGGGAAAACGACAGTGTGATTAACATTCTCGTAGAAAATATTTAACGATTAAATTCGGCTACAAATTAAATTTACATCGTTTTTCATTTCCTCTTTTTCTTCGTTTCTCTCTTCTTTTTTTATTTTTTCTCTTTTTTATTCTATTCTCGTTCTTTATTGGTTGACATGGAATATACTCTTTCTTTCTTTCTTTCTTTCTTTCTTTCTTTCTTTCTTTCTTTCTTTCTCTCAACATCTATTTCTCTCTACATCCCTATCTATTTTTATTTATTTCTCTTTTTCGTTTTCCCTTAGCTCAGGCTATTCAAATTCCCGAGCCTTCCGCCTGTCTGTCAACATGGTTCATTCCCTGCTGTGTTTATCTTCTCTCTCTCTCTTCCTCTCTCTTTCTCACATACACAAAAAGCATACATACACACACACATACCCCTTTGTTCCTAATCTTCATACGGTATTTTCTTTCTTTTCTCTTTCTATCTTTTTCCTAACTAATTTTTCTCTGCTTTTTAATATCATCGATTCTTACCACTTTAAATCTAATCAAAAATTGCATTTTTTTTATTAATTCTAATAGGATTTTGTTGCATGAGGTAGCATTCACTTATTCAATATGGCGGACATATTATAAAATCCTTTCCATATAAACAAAACAACTATCAAGAACTTTTCTGATGTCTGTTTGATTAAAGAATTATACTTAAGCCAAAAATACCCTACTTTTTTCTTTTACCGAAATTATATATTAATATTTTAAAATAAATATATTAAGATTTTAAAAGACGGCGTAAAATTAAATCATAAAAAGAAATTAAAAAAAAAACACACATGCGGTTAGAACACACCTTCCCGATTCTAACTGGTTGTTTCCAACTAAATAATAAATGGTGATTGTAAGGAACAAATATGTTATTAATGTAACAGTTGTCGGCAAATAAAATGAAATTGCCGAGCCGAGTTCAAATTCAAAACTAGAGTTTTTTCCTTTCACTTTCGTATTTCTGCTCTTGTTTATTGTCTTCCACCTAAGGATTAAATAACGGAGTACATTGGGTTCTTTTGCCTTGGTTAACAATCAATCAAAGAGAAGGAATACTTTGAGGGAGAGGAAAGGAAAGAAGAGGTGGGGGAGAGAGATGGGTCGGGGAAAATTAAAATTGAAGGACATTTACTGAAAGGGCTGTGTAATAGAAAATTTGACAAAATTAATATCGACTACAGGTTACAAATCAAATATAAACATTTAAAGAAAATAAATATAACGAATATCTAATCTAGCAAGGACCTATATTTTTTATGTTCAAAAACAAATACACATACACACGTATACATATATATATATATATATATATATATATATATATATATATATATATATATATATATATATATATATATATATATATGTATATATGGCATATTTGGACAACACTTTTTCGTTTAGACAAGTTTGGTTAAGTACCAACAAAAGATCTTTATTAATTAATTTTATTTTTTTTTAAATTATTGTATTGGCTTCAGGTTCATACTTGAAAATATATTTTCCTATGTCTGAGTATTTTCGGCTAGTGTTTTATCATTATCAAAGTTTTTTTTTTCTTTTGCCATGTCGTCGCTTTCATTTTCCAATATCGCGTTTCGCGTGTTCACGTGTCACTTTACGTCTTCGATTTTTATTTTTTATTGCAATATATTTAGTATGTTAGTGCCTAAATTTGATGTCATTTTATTGATGTTGAATTGTTTGTATTTTATATAGAATGCTTCTAGTACTTGAAGTTTGTGTTATTTGGTAAAGATCTGTTTGATTTCTTGTTGCTTTTTTTCTTTGTCTTGATTGGTGATATGTGATTTAATTAAGCCATTATCTGATAAACGTAGCGTTACACCGCGTGACAATGTCGTGGCAGTGAAACCAATATATGCGTTGTCTGAATTATTTGTTGAAGATTTCATTTTTGTGTGAAGATGTTAGTGATTATGTTAATTATTTTTTTTTGTTTTAATAAATAATAGGTTCAATTTGTTTAGTTTTGTCTTGAGTTCAAATATATCTATGCATTAGATATTTTATCATTTTCCCTCTGGTTTATATTTACTGTGTAAATGTTTCGTCTAGAATAGTGTAAATATATTTTTACATTACTTATTATTTGTGTTTGTTTTTTCTAAGATTAGTTTAATTTATTTATCAACTATGTCGTTAGGGAAATTATTGTTAATTAGCGTTTGTCTTATGTTATTCAGTTCGTTACAAAATATTATGCGTGTAGAGGATATTAAACGAGCTCTATTATTTATTTGTAATGGCTTTTTTATATCTGTTTGTGCATTCACTGTTATTTCTTTTCAAGTAGATACTGAGTTTGGAATATCGTTTTACAAACAGAGGTTGTAAAGTTTTGGCTATTAAAAGACACACACATAGGAACACACAGGCACACCTATATTGACTCGAGGCAATCGGATGTCTAGCCACACTGATGAGCTGTGAAACAGCGAAACAGTCTGTCTATGGATGATAATATATACATGCTCCCGAAAAAAATATTTCGGTTGAGCTCTCGGGGAGAAAACTGAATTTGTAGACTGACTATTACTACTGCTGACGCAAAACTCTTTGTTAAGACGTATCGAGTTCTCCAACCATCGGCATGTTTATCTAAAAATAATTACGTCTAAATTCATCTTCATCCCTCTCGTGCATAATGGCTTAGGGGTAGAGTCTCCGACTGATACCGAATCTGTCAGGTTTCGATCCTGGTTTGAGGCAATCGAATATCTAGCCACACTGATGAGACGTAAAACAGGCAAAGTCTCTCTGTGGATGACATTCTCTCTCTATCTATCTATCTATATATATATTAAAACTTGATATGTATCATATATATATGATACATATCAAGTTTTAAATTATGCTATGTACATATATTTAAGGTTAAAGATCTCAATATCAGAGATAGGATAAACAAATAAAAGTGAACACAAAGATCAAGACCAAGCGGCGATAGTTCAAACATAAAACAGACTGTCGACACTTGGAATATATATATATATATATATATATATATATATATATATATATATATATATATATATATCCTCTAGGCTTCCTGGGCCTTTTTTTCTTTTTTCAGTATTGTCAGTTATATACGACGCCGTATCTGGATGAGAATTTTAGGTTTTGTGCAAGTTGAGCTTTGGTTCCATCAACGGTTTGGGGTTTTCTTTAATATATATATATATATATATATATATATGTGTGTGTGTGTGTGTGTGTGTGTGTGTGTGTGTGTGTGTGTGTGTGTGTGTATCATTATTAGAGAACAAATGTTTAAAAGTAAAGTATGTCTAATTATATATATTTTAAAGTGGAAAAAATCCAGAAAATGTTCGTTATTAAGAATATTTTTAACGCTAGGGCAACCCAGAGATAAATAAAGTTATAAAATATAAGATTTCAAAATTTTTTAATATTTTTAAGATCCGACAAATTCGACAATGATCAATGCTTTGGGAGATTACTAAATATATATATCTATTGTTGTTATGTGGGGTCTGGCAAGAAATAGCACTTAACTCGACAGATTCGGTTGTGATAGTAGTATTCAATAGTCAGATAGACAAATCACGGCAATAGTAGTATCTTCCTTTCTCCTCCTCCTAGAAAAGTACACAGGACTACTTATCATGAATTGATCAGTTCAATCATGATAGTATGTAGAGTAACTGGCTCCTACCACAGCGCGCGCGCGTCACACACACACACACGCACATATATATATATATATATATATAATTATAGTATATCGAACATATAGTGCTCGTGTTAATAATTACGTATATTACGGTATATTTTTTTTTATATAAAATGAACAGAGTATCTCCCATTAATAATTAAAAATTATTATTCACTACTTTAAAATAAATTTTTTTTTTACATATACATACAATTACTCTCTAGTTTAAATGAAAAGTTTTAAAATAAAAAAAAATTGTTATCCCAGTATAATGTGTTTATATACGTATACGCCAACATAACTATATAATAACTAAATATAACATAATAACATAACTTATATAACTACGCCAACATTACGATAACCAGATATATTCTTTAAAGATAAAGTGGGTAACGGTCAGTCTAGCTCCTAAAGACTGCGTTAAACATGTAATTCTGTCTTGATATAAAATATGCATATATATATATATATTGATATATATATATATATATATATATATATATATATATATATATATATATATATATATATATATATATATATGAAGACATGTTTCGTTAAATAATTTAAACATGTTCTGTCTACTTATGGTCGAAAAAAACGAAGGAAAAGGACTATTAGTACGAACAGGGGCATTTAAAAACTATCCGTTGTACACATTGTAAGATCATTGTCTGTGGGGATGGGAATAAAAATAATAACATTTAAAAATGAAGACCCCAGTGAACCAAGTGGAAAGCTTATTAGAACAATTAGCATGGAAATATTTATTGAAAAGACACACAGATGTCACGTCACGGCGGTGGAAAAGAGACGCCAGTCGAGATCTCAGAACCTATAACATTATAATTAATATATAATTAATTCAATTAAGTAACTTAGATCCCCTTGATGATGGCATTGTGCTAATGTCGAAAGTACTCGGAATAAATGAATATGTATCAACATAGTAATTTTCTCTCTTCCTTTATTAAGGATACTAAGAAGCTTGTTGCTGAATATGAGAGGATGCTATTGAAAATAAGACCAAACTTGTATGAATTATTCAATGAGACATATCTTAATGAAAACATGCCGCTAATATATATATATATATATATATATATATATATATATATATATATATATATATATATATTAAGCACTTCAAGGCGGGAAGCCACTAGCACGCAAGGGGTTACAGAGGATTTGGAGCGAGAGCAGATAGGAATGATAGAGGAAAGGATGGGGAGAAGGATAGTGGATAGATCAAGGCAAATGGAAATGTCGATTGACATTACATTTGAATAGTTCGATATTATAGCTATCAGGGAAACAGGAAAAGGACAGGGAGTTCCACAGGCGAGAGGTGCGAGATATGAAGCTACTGGAGTAGAAGAGACGGCTACATTTAACAGTTTCAACAGTGAAAGGGTTAGAACGGGATGCCAGCCTCGTAAGACGTTTGAATTCATGGAGTCTAGGAACCAGAGAATGCAGTCCATCGGAGCAATTACCATGAAAGTATTTGTAAAACAGACAGAGAGAGGCGACGACACTTGTGAGAGAAAGTGACTTCAGACGAGATGCCAGATCAGGGTCAATTACATTGCATATCCGTCTCTGGTTCTTATCAAGAACCCCGAAGCAAACAGAAGGGGCTCCAGACCATATATGGCAGCAATACTCCATGCAAGGGCGAATGGTTGATTTGTAGATTTGAAGGATCGATTCCGAGGAGAAAAATTTCCTGGCGCGGCACAGGGAGCCAACTTTCCTTGCGGTGGACGAAGCAATTGACTCAATGTATTTGTTCCATCTCAGGTCAGTAGTCAATGTGAGGCCGAGCAGCCGTAAAGACGTGCTCTCGAGAATTTGAGCGTCAGACATTCCAATGAGGGGATATATATATATATATATATATATATATATATATATATATATATATATATATATTAAAAAAAAACAAAAATTAGCTCAACATAGTATAGTCTGTTTCATGCCATTTTGTACGCGGGTATCATCAGCCACTTACTAGGATCCACTCGGATTATGTACCAACGGATCGATTACCTGTACTATATATATATATATATATATATATATATATATATATATATATATATAAAGTCAACCTGTAAAGTCAGCTATATGCAACCGTCGTGGTCTGACGATTGCATATAGCACGAAATGACTGTCGCCCTAAATGTTGACTTCTATGTTCACTTTTATATATTTACACGCTCTATCTCTGATATTGAGCACTTTATTCCATAAATATAGCATACCTTAAGACTTTTATTTCTTTATATATATATATATATATATATATATATATATATATATTTTTTATAGATTAATTTACACGTTCCTGTTTTGCTCTTTGCCATTTCCTGAAATTATTCATTTTTACACATTTTTCATTAATTTTTCGTCTACTGCTTTTTTTTTTTTCCTTCATTCGTCTTTTTTATTCTTTCCTTTTTACTTCCTTACTCTTTTCTTTCTATTTTTACCATTTCTTTCTCTTTTCTTTCCAATTTCTTCATTTTCTTCGCTTCTTTTCTTCTTAAGATCTTTTTATAAGACACGTTTTCTTTTTCTCTTTGGTGTACGAAGACAAGAAGTAAATGACAGACAGATGAAAACGTACAAGAGACAAAAGAACAAAAATCTATAAGCGAAAACAAGGCTTAAAAAAAATGTTCTTTCGTGTCTATAGACACACGAGGCGATTTAAACGACTCAACAAAAAAAAAAAAAAAAAAAAAATTTAACGCTCCAGAGGGAAAGTAGGGAAGATTCTTTATTTTACAACATCGTACGCAACACCGCCTCTTCTAGGCGTAAAACCATGGCACGAATGTCGTAAATCTAATACAGTTTTAATTAAAATGGCGACAGAAGTCGGTAGTAGCTTAAAACAGAAAATTGTACAAAAAGTAGAAAAGAAATTAGTTAAATTTGCTGGATGCTTATATAAGACAAAGAAATATAGTTAAGAGATTTTTTTCTAGTATGATTCAACTTTAAAATTTATGGCTTCAATTTTTTACTTCAAATTCATATATTAAATATTATTTATGTATTCATTTTTTTTTCCAGTGGTGATTAAGAATTAAGGTAGTTTTTTAGGTTTGTCCAGCACAAAAGAATATTTTTATGCTTTTCATTATATTTCTCCCCTGTTTTAGGTATGCTAATGTTAAATTGCAATAAATTACAAGGTTCTTTTTATTAAGTGACTTTTGGATGTGTATGTGTGTTTTTTTTTAATCCGATTTATTAATTATCGAATACATTGTCAAATATATCTATCTATCTATCTATCTATCTATCTATATGTATATATATATATATATATGTATGTATATATATATATACGTATATAAACACATTTCTATGTGTGTGTTTGTGTGTGTGTGTGAGTGTGTGTGTGTGTGTGTGTGTGATCTGTCTGTATATTAAATAATTTATGGATAGATATATATGACCACCTGCGAAAGATATATATATAGATAGATAAATAGATAGATAAATAGATAGATAGATATGAACATCTGCAATAGATAGATAGATAGATAGATAGATAGATAGATAGATAGATAGATAGATAGATAGATAGATAGATAGATATGAACATCTGCAATAGATAGATAGATAGATAGATAGATAGATAGATAGATAGATGTGTTTGTTATTTAAAATTAAGTCATTAACGTTTGTTTTCTTATTTAATCTTTTATTTGTCTTTTATTTTCGTCTTTTAATTCTTTTTTTGAAATTTTTCCGATTTCTTCATTAATATTGATAATCATTCTTTTAATATTCTCTTCCCATAAATCTTTATTTACGACACGCGATACAATTCTAATTTCACAATCAGTTCCTCTCTCACTTCGAGCGTTATTTTACTTTTTCAATTTCACACTTCTTTTTTTTCTTTTTTTTTTTTCAAATCAGTGTTTCGTCCGAGACGCTTTTTATTATATAAACCGATTTTCGAAAGGTACACTCTCAGCCCAATCAGTTTCACGTTATTAAAATGAATGTTCGCCTGAATATTTTCTAAAACTTGTCTATTTCCTCATCTCTCTTCTTATCAATATACGGTTTAAAATTTGATTAATTGTCATTGTACACAATACATTCAGATATCTGATTGATGAAATGGCTAAATCTATTATCAAATGAGGACAGTTGTTTTGCTCTGCCAAATTCTTTCAGTCGAAATAATAAACAAAATCCGAATGGTAAATGTATAGGACTATTTGGTTTTTGTCTGTTTCACCGATTAATGAACGTCAATAAAAAAAAAATTGACTTCTCAAAAACAAAATGTACATGAGAGAGAAGAAAGAGGTTCAAGTTAATCATCTGGAACGCTTGCTTTTTACCTTAACTGAATCGCTGTAATAGATTTGAACTCATTATTTCGTCGGATTCTCATCAAGCTTTACTCACATATGCCTAAGGTTTAAATGCGTTTTAAAAATGAGAAATATTTCTTGAAGCTTTTATTTTAGTTTTAATTTCAAATTAATAGATTCAGTTTCCAAGAAGCAAAATACTTTGCTGCATTTCAAACCGAATTTAAAGTGATTGGAATGTGTTTGTGTTTTAAATCGCTAAAATCGGCCATCATGAAAAAATTGTTAACACAACATAAATGTTTCAAAAATAAAATATGCTTTTCTGAAACTTTATTTGAGGAAAATTAACTGATTAGAGTGTTATTAATCTGAATTCAAATAAGTACTTTTAGTTTAAATATCGCAGATGATCATTTTTAACACGGAGATGGATGTTTTTATGAGGTTTTGAAAGATTTATCGATGACTTATGTAATGGATAAATCTGTTTGGTATTCTTAAGTAAAGGGTACATAACTTTATAAAATACTTGTCGAATACAATGTAAATGCCCTTTTTATATCATTTTTAACTATGCAATAATCTTTCAAATTTAGGAAACTATTTTAAGTAAGCTAGTATTTTATTGAATTTTAGTTACATTGTCTTTATAACTTGTTTACAAAGACGCTTTTACATAAAATGCTAGAAAATTTCCAATAAAATTTAAATTTGCTATAGTTACCGCACTGACACACTAGTATTATTACAGTGTAAACCGGATATAAGAGAGTTGTCGGGACCGGAGAAGAAGTCTCTTATATCCGGGTTTCTCTTATATCCAGGTTTGGTCTATTTTATATACATTAACATAGGTACCCCGAGAAAATCTTTATTTCCGGGAAAATCTAATATAGCATGACAAGAATGGTCTATAAAATTAACAAAAAATTTTTTTTTCATGATAAAAGTATATTTCATTATTGAGAAGAAACACTAAAGTATTTTTTGAGTAATTTTTGAAATTTTTTACTCATTCTTAGCATGTCCGAAATTTTAGTTAAAAAAACTTTTTTTTACAAAATAACGAACAAACGCTCGATATCGGCCATAAAATTTGAAATTTTAAAAATAAGTTAAATTCTTCGTTTAAAATTCGTTTAAAAATTAATTATAATCATTTCAAAATTTATTCGAAGAAATTTAGAAAATTTGAAGTTTATTTAAAATATTTTGAAAGAAACTTACCTACTTTCTTCGGAGAAAATGTTTTTAAGATAAAAAAGAGCCGATCTCAACATCGCCGCAATTGACAAGTGCTGAGTGATGACGTCTATAAATTATTGACAGCTGACGTGAGATTCAAGTTCTCGTACGGAAGAATAGAATGACATATCGTTTTTTTTTAAGCGGACCTAAATTAAGTAGTATTTTGTATTATTTAAAGTAAAAAAATTTTCGCCATTTCTTATTTTTTTTAAAGTACTGTACCAAAAAAATTTGTTGAGGGTATCTGGAGAAATTTATAAATACTATTAAAAAAATTAAGATACAAGTGCTGCAAACTTTGCTGCTGTTTGTGGGCCCATATAGACCCCTCTAAAGTCAATTCAGATTTGCTATTATAAAAATTTCTATCCCCATTTATCAAACATAGTAAAAAACATTTTGTCACAGCCTATATTCTCGGAAAAAATAAATAAATGGATTTTTATATTTTTTAGGTTATATATATATATATAAATGACTTATCTGGAAAAATATCAGGAAAGTTTATCTGAATCCTATGAAACTAGGTATTTTAAAAAAGCAAACAATATGTTTCATTTAAAAGTAAAATTGGCCAGTGTAAATGATTGAAAAGTTTTTAGTTTTCTAGAGGCAAAATGTAAATTACTACAAAACATATTATAAAACCCAGGTTCTGTGTGTTACGTTTACATATTGATCGAATTTCCTACATTTTTTCAACCAATTTCAACCAAACATTACAGGACTACGATGAAAACTAGATGAAAGTACCTATTTTAACTTAATGAAAATGATGCACACGTGTTTCAGCAGGAACAGTTTGCTAAATTAAAGGAGCCGTATACAGCGAAGAACAACACTTACTAGACAGAAACTCAATCCACGTGACGTTATTTTTTATTGCACGTACCAAACTTCTGGTCTTCCGTAGATTTCATTGGTAAACACATTTGAACCCGACAAATTAATTTTTTAATATACGAAGACTCATTAGTTTGTAATAAGCTTTGGAAATTATAATCTGTAAATATTTATCTACTTAAAAACAACATCCGTTAAGCTGCAATGGCTTTTCCATAATTTTAGAAGAATTAACAAACATAATGTAAAAAATAAAAACAATGGTTGCAGAAATAAAAAATAATTGTAGGTAATTGTTTTAAAATTCATTTTTCATCGAAATATCTTTTTGCTTTCAGACAATATTGTCCATGTTTATTGGAATAAATAAAAGCAATTAAAAGCTTTTGAAATTAAATAATATTTTTGTTTTATTGAGTTTTGTATGTTACACTTCAGAGACGATTTTCAGGTAGAAGGGCTCCAACTAAAAAAACAAAAACATGATTTTGTTTCCTCAAAGCATTGTGCTTTTTTAACTGATATAATCACTAAAACTCCTCGGAATTGAAATTATAGAGTTTTCGTACAATTAGTTAGAGCGGGTAAATACATATGGAAAAAAAAATTTGAGATGACTTTTAATTAAAAAAAAATGTATTTATAATAAGTTCCATCATTTGTAAATAGTTTCTGGGGCCAGGCCGCTTTTCATTAAAATCCGACAATTATTTTCATTTTGCAAGATTTTCCAAATTAATGTGTGTCAAACGGGAAAAAAAGCGCTAAAATGTTTATACGTTAATTTATCAGCCAAGCTGATAAAAAGAGAAACAAGGTCTTTTAATCAAAATTTACAATGTTCTAAAAAAAGAAAAATTTCAAAAATAAGTAAAAAAGGGTACTTTGATCTTTCCCTCTAAAAAGTAACATAAGCATTTAGACGCGAAAATTTTGTTTTCATCAACTTTGGCGTCTTTTAATCATGCTATGGAAGAGAGTTTTTTTAGCGATCCAACAGAGATACCTACATTAACACAGGCTCTAATTTGGGACCAGAGAAAATCTCTCTTATATCCGGGTTTCTCTTATATCCGGGTCTATTATATCCGGGTTACACTGTATATAAAAACATATAAAATTTCATAGGAATAAATGGATTTAATTTTTGATCCGACATTTTTAGTTATTACTCCAAACGTTATTTTAATGCATACGTATGTTTGAGTAGACGCCCCCTTTTATAAACAGTGTGAATTACGTCTATCTGCATGTGCATTCGAGAGACTTAATATAGAAATGTATTCTAATGATAAAAATTATATATATGTGTGTGTGTGTGTGTGTGTTTACAGAACAAGGATATTTTGTTTTCTACAGGAATATTTTAAAATAAAATACAAAACATAGTTTATCTAAAAGAAAAGAAAACAAAGATTCAAAATATTTAAAAAAAAAATAGCAAATCATCAAACAAAAATTAAAATTCATTGATGTCGTCCAACATTTGGTTCAAATTAGCGATGTCATTAATTCCCAACTGGGTATTTATACTGAAGATCCAACTACTCCTCTCTTAATAAAGGACGATAAAGTGAAACTGACAGCTGCTCTCGAAGATGAACTTCAATGAACTTCAATCAGTTGTTATCTGGTGCAAGGAATGACTTGTAAATTTTACCCCCCTCCAAAATGAAACTGCTGTTTTTTAGTCATCTTAGTGAACTAATTTTGCCTTTTATCAGCATGGCTGGTACCAATCTCCAAGAGAGCCACATGGAGTGGAATGAATATATGAAATTAATTGCTAGGTCTAGTGCTAGTAAAGTTATTTTACTGTGTCGTGCAAGGCAATTTTTCTCGACATGAATCTACCATTCGACGGTACATTAAATATTGCTACTACATATGGTCGAGATTCTTGACAAAATCTATAGGAGAATCTGCAATGTTACTGGCCCTTAGAATTGAAGACGTCGAGGAAATCCAAGAGAATCCGACCAGGCAGCTTCTCGCTATCCCCAAAACGAAGTTCAAGGAATGCTTCCATTCACGGAAACGACGCTTGCTGAAGTCTGTATGTCAGAAGTGTTGTACTTACTGTTTAATATATGTTATATCTGTAACACTTGTTTTGTTATTTCTTTAACCATTTACTTGGTCACAACATCTTAACAAAAGTGTAACAGATATATTACAGATTCAGGGTCTGTCTACCTCCCTGGACGAAACTTTGCACTTTTGGCAAAGCCTCGTCCGGGTTTCTTCTCTGCTCAAGACAGAGAGTTTCACAGTAATGAACAATCTGTTCGACTGTTAATATTTAACAGCCCCCCCACACACACACACACGTGGGATGCATGTGGCACAAGGCCGAGTTTACCGTGGGTTCTCCGAGCCCGTAGGCTCGGCCAAAAATAATCCCTTAGAACCCGCATAAACGGGTTCAGAGCCTGTCTACCGCCCCGGACGAAACTTTTCCCTTCGGCAAAGCCTCGTCCGGGTTCCTCTCTGCCCAAGGCAAAGAGTTCGACAGAAATGAGCAGTATGGTCGACTGTCCCCCAAGGCCTTCTCTCCTACTAATCTTATAGTAGACGGAAGTGTCCAACATAGATTCTTTAGAGGGAGGAACACCACAACACACACACACACACACACACACACACATATATATATATATATATTTATAACATACTTATTTTATAACATACTTATGTTATAATTTTTTTTATAAAAAAATTATTATATATATATATATATATATATATATATATATATGTTATGGTCCGGTTCCTTGTACCACGGTTATGGTCCAAGGTAGAACCAATAAAGAAGAACGCGAACACAGGTATGGAATAACACAGATATATTACAAACATGAATATATACAGAGAAGTACAAGTGTTAGTATGAACAATCAGGTTTAGTAGAGAGAACAATGTCGTATCACTATTCCAATGTCTTGCAGTAATTGTCTGAACGCGACTCTGTTTCGGACTGCCTCTGACTCGACTCTTGACTCGACTTGAACTACTGACGATATTCAGTCACCCCCCCACGAGGGTGTCATGTGGCACAAGGCCTTTTTAATGTGGGCATTCCCGAGCCATCAGGCTCGTCCAAAAAATAGCCCATTTGAACCCGTATAAACGGGTTCTGGGCCGGTT
Organism: Acanthosepion pharaonis; assembly: GCA_903632075.3. Classification (NCBI taxonomy): domain Eukaryota; kingdom Metazoa; phylum Mollusca; class Cephalopoda; order Sepiida; family Sepiidae; genus Acanthosepion; species Acanthosepion pharaonis. The sequence continues at coordinate 794,212 of CAHIKZ030000122.1, read as the reverse complement.
TTACCTCCCCGAAGGAGACTCCGCCCTTCGGCGTAGCCTCCTTCGGGTTCCTCCCGCCCGTAGGAAGAGAGTACAACCGTGCAGTCGGTTCAAAACTTGAACTACTGACGATATTCAGTCACCCCCCCACGAGGGGTGTCATGTGGACAAGGCCTTTTTTAACGTGGGCATTCCCGAGCCATTAGGCTCGGCCAAAAATAGCCCATTTGAACCCGTATAAACGGGTTCTGGGCCGAGCGCCTCCCGAAGGAGACTCCGCCCTTCGGCGTAGCCTCCTTCGGGTTCCTCCCGCCCGTAGGGAAGAGAGTTGAACCGTGCAGTCGGTTCAAAACTTGAACTACTGACGATATTCAGTCACCCCCCACGAGGGTGTCATGTGGCACAATGCCCTTTAACGTGGGCATTCCCGGAGCCATTAGGCTCGGCCAAAAATAGCCCATTTGAACCCCGTATAAACGGGTCCAGGGCCGAGTTAACCTCCCGAAGGAGACTCCGTCCTTCGGCGTAGCCTCCTTCGGGTTCCTCCCGCCCGTAGGAAGAGAGTTTAACCGTGCAGTCGGTTCAAAACTTGAACTACTGACGATATTCAGTCACCCCCACGAGGGTGTCATGCGGCACAAGGCCTTTTTTTTAACGTGGGCATTCCCAAGCCATTAGGCTCGGCCAAAAATAGCCCATTTGAACCCGTATAAACGGGTTCTGGGCCGAATTTTACCTCCCGAAGGAGACTCTGCCCTTCGGCGTAGCCTCCTTCGGGTTCCTCCCGCCCGTAGGAAGAGAGTACAACCGTGTAGTCGGTTCAAAACTTGAACTACTGACGATATTCAGTCACCCCCCCACGAGGGTGTCATGTGGCACAAGGCCTTTTTAACGTGGGAATTCCCGAGCCATTAGGCTCGGCCAAAAAATAGCCCATTTGAACCCGTATGAACGGGTTCTGGGCCGGTTTTACCTCCCCGAAGGAGACTCCGCCCTTCGGCGTAGCCTCCTTCGGGTTCCTCCCGCCCGTAGGAAGAGAGTTTAACCGAACAGTCAGTTCAGAGGTGAACGACTGACTATATTTAGTCGTCCCCCCACGAGGGCGTCATGTGGCACAAGGCCTTTTTAACGTGGGCATTTCCGAGCCATTAGGCTCGGCCAAAAAATAGCCCATTTGAACCCGTATAAACGGGTTCAGGGCCGGTTTTACCTCCCCGAAGAAGACTCCGCCCTTCGGCGTAGCCTCCTTCGGGTTCCTCCCGCCCGTAGGAAGAGAGTACAACCGTGTAGTCGGTTCAAAACTTGAACGACTGACGATATTCAGTCACCCCCCCACGAGGGTGTCATGTGGCACAAGGCCTTTTTAATGTGGGCATTCCCGAGCCATCAGGCTCGTCCAAAAAATAGCCCATTTGAACCCGTATGAACGGGTTCTGGGCCGATTTATTTTCCCCGAAGGAGACTCCGCCCTTCGGCGTAGCCTCCTTCGGGTTCCTCCCGCCCGTAGGAAGAGAGTACAACCGTGCAGTCGGTTCAAAACTTGAACTACTGACGATATTCAGTCACCCCCCACGAGGGTGTCATGTGGCACAAGGCCTTTTTAACGTGGGCATTCCCGAGCCATTAGGCTCGGCCAAAAAATAGCCCATTTGAACCCGTATAAACGGGTTCTGGGCCGGTTTTACCTCCCGGAAGGAGACCCGCCCTTCGGCGTAGCCTCCTTCGGGTTCCTCCCGCCCGCAGGAAGAGAGTTTAACCGAACAGTCAGTTCAGAGGTGAACGACTGACTATATTTAGTCGTCCCCCACGAGGGCGTCATGTGGCACAGGCCTTTTTAACGTGGGCATTTTCCGAGCCATTAGGTTCGGCCAAAAATAGCCCATTTGAACCCGTATAAACAGGTTCAGGGCCGAGTTTACCTCCCCGAAGGAGACTCCGCCCTTCGGCGTAGCCTCCTTCGGGTTCCTCCCGCCCGTAGGAAGAGAGTACAACCGTGTAGTCGGTTCAAAACTTGAACTACTGACAATATTCAGTCACCCCCACGAGGGTGTCATGTGGCACAAGGCCTTTTAACGTGGGCATTCCCGAGCCATTAGGCTCGGCCAAAAAAATAGCCCATTTGAACCCGTATAAACGGGTTCAGGGCCGGAGAGTGACCTCCCCGAAGAAGACTCCGCCCTTCGGCGTAGCCTCCCTTCGGGTTCCTCCCGCCCGTAGGAAGAGAGTACAACCGTGTAGTCGGTTCAAAACTTGAACGACTGACGATATTCAGTCACCCCACCACGATGGTGTCATGTGGCACAAGGCCTTTTTAACGTGGGCATTCCTGGAGCCATTAGGGCTCGGCCAAAATAGCCCATTTGAACCCGCATAAACGGGTTCAGGGCCGAGCTTATTCCCCCGAAGGAGACTCCGCCCTTCGGCGTAGCCTCCTTCGGGTTCCTCCTGCCCGTAGGAAGAGAGTTAACCGTGCAGTCGGTTCAAAACTTGAACGACTGACGATATTGAGTCACCACCACGAGGGTGTCGCGTGGCACAAGGCCTTTTTAATGTGGGCATTCCTGAGCCATCAGGCTCGTCCAAAAAAGCCCATTTGAACCCGTATGAACGGGTTCTGGGCCGGTTTTACCTCCCCGAAGGAGACTCCGCCCTTCGGCGTAGCCGCCTTCGGGTTCCTCCCGCCCGTAGGAAGAGAGTTTAACCGAACAGTCAGTTCAGAGGTGAACGACTGACAATATTTAGTCGTCCCCACGAGGGCGTCATGTGGGCACAGGGCCTTTTTAACGTGGGCATTTTCCGAGCCATTAGGCTCGGCCAAAAAATAGCCCATTTGAACCCGTATAAACGGGTTCAGGGCCGAGTTTACCTCCCGAAGGAGACTCCGCCCTTCGGCGTAGCCTCCTTCGGGTTCCTCCGCCTGCAGGAAGAGAGTACAACCGTGTAGTCGGTTCAAAACTTGAACGACTGACAATATTCAGTCACCCCCCCACGAGGGTGTCATGTGGCACAAGGCCTTTTTAACGTGGGCATTCCCGAGCCATTAGGCTCGGCCAAAAAATAGCCCGTTTGAACCCGTATAAACGGGTTCTGGGCCGAGCTTATTTTCCCTGAAGGAGACTCCGCCCTTCGGCGTAGCCTCCTTCGGGTTCCTCTCGCCCGTAGGAAGAGAGTTGAACCGAACAGTCAGTTCAGAGGTGAACGACTGACAATATTCAGTCACCCCCCACGAGGGTGTCATGTGGCACAAGGCCTTTTAACGTGGGGCATTCCCTGAGCCATTAGGCCCGGCCAAAAAATAGCCCATTTGAACCCGTATAAACGGGTTCTGGGCCGAGCGACCTCCCGAAGGAGACTCCGCCCTTCGGCGTAGCCTCCTTCGGGTTCCTCCCGCCCGTAGGGAAGAGAGTTTAACCGTGCAGTCGGTTCAAAAGTGAACTACTGTCAATATTCAGTCACCCCCACGAGGGTGCTCGTGGCACAAGGCCTTTTTAACGTGGGCATTCCCGAGCCATTAGGCTCGGCCAAAAATAGCCCATTTGAACCCGTATAAATGGGTTCAGGGCCGGTTTTACCTCCCCGAAGGAGACTCCGCCTTCGGCGTAGCCTCCTTCGGGTTCCTCCCGCCCGTGGAAGGAGTACAACCGTGCAGTCGTTCAAAACTTGAACTACTGACTCACTGACTACTTCTGAGGCGCAGTATTTATAAAGTATGGAATAGTCCATTATTATTATTATTATTATGGGTAAGATCCCATAACAATAGTAATTTTCCAAGCATAGCATAGATGTGGCACAAGGCTGAAAGTATAACGTACCCAGTGATGTTCGGGCTCACTACTCAGCCGTAATTGTTCTAGCGAGACAAGCTTACAACCATTACACCACCTCGAGGTGCCCAGATCCCATAACAATATATATATATATATATATATATATATATATATATATATATATATATATATATATATATATATAAGACAGTTTTTCGTATCCATACAGTCTATGATACGCCTCGCCCGAATCTACTGCATCTCAATTTTCATTAAGTACCATTCATAAAAAACAAATTTTATTGTAACCTAATTCTGTACAATAATGAATCATATACAACTAGAAAAATTTAAATAAATGCAATGTATCTAAATACAAATTAGACATATATAGATCATTCCATCTTAAATAAATCAACAATCTTTGCGGCAATTCATAACATCAAGTTAATATTTTTCTCATCAAAAAGTTGAATAATTTTGACACATTCAACATTATGGGTAAAAAATAGTGAATTTTATATAGTGTGTTTGTTAAACTTAGCATGTGCAAAATAAATTCACGGATTTGGACAAAAATAAAACCACAGAATGAAATCAAAATCAGCGAAAATTTTTCATCCTGTAATAAGCAGTTGTGATTAGTTTCATTTGTAATGTATATAAATATAGGTAGAACAAAAGTCAATGTTGATAAGACGAAGGTCAGGGGTAGTACGCACCGGTCCGGTGTATAAGTAAAACATTATATATATCGTGACTGAAAAAAAAAAAAAAAAAAAAACTGTTGTAGATTAGTTTTCACAGTGGAGGCTTGTCTTTCACTCAGTCGGTCCTAAAAGGTCCGACGTACAAAACGTTAGGAACTTGCAAATAATAGTTAATGACGCAGCAATCTAGTTGTGGTGGTTGATACTTTAATGTCCGACATCGACTGACTGACCAACTCACTGAGTCTATTTAGTCACTGCCCCACGCAGTCACATGTGGCACAAGGCCGAGTTTAATGTGGGGTCCCCGAGCCCGTAGACTCGGCCAAAAATATGCCCATTGAACCCGTATAAACGGATTCAGGGCCGGTTTACTTCCCCGAAAGAGAATCCGCCCTTCGGCGTAGCCTCTATCGGGTTCCTCCTCGCCCGAAGGCAGAGAGTTCAACGGGTCAGCCGGCCGTCCGACTTCAGACCGAACTCGGACCAACTCACTGAGCCCCCTGGCGGCGGCTACTACTCCTACTTATAATAGGTGGGAGAGTCTATTAACAATAGAATAGGTGTGTTCCCATATAACAAAAACACAAAAGTTTTATTATATTACTGACATGGGAAGACGTTATACTTTAAAAAAAAATGTCTTGGCGTTTGATGAAGATACTTGAAAAAACTCAGAGAGTGCAAAATAAAAATTCTCTGCTAATGGTTGATGAAAGCCATAAGTATTCAAACACCAGACAATTTATATTTACTACTTAAAAATTATTTTTAGTAGATACACATATTTGAGTAGACGCTTCGTTTATTTATTAAACAGTAGATTTTTTTCGTTTACCGACCTGAATATTCGAGAAATCTTATTAAATAAAAATGTGTGTTCTTCGACAGGTATATTCTTTAAAATAAGGTTTCTTGTTTATTGAAACCGCTTAGGCCTTAATAAAGAAATATACTGTTTAATAAATAAACGGAGCGTTTACTCAAATATGGTTATCCACTAAAAAAAACTAACGTTTAAATATGTAGGGTTAATAAATTTTTAAAAATCCATCGTCTATTTACAGAAAATTTATATTTAAATATGTACTAGAAATCAGAAAAATTTCTGAAATATGAAAAAAATAAACGAATATTCTATAATATTGTTGTTTTTTAAGTAAACTTTTTTTATAGATAAAATTGCTACCCAAATTCAGCTCATATTTAAATAGAGTGAGTGGGATAGAGAGAGTGGGATAGAGAGAGAGTGTCAAAGAAAGAAAGAAAGAAAGAAAGACAGAAAGAACGCACATAGGAGCATGCATACATTGATATGAACATATATACATTGATCTGTACATACATATATATATACAGGATATCCCTAAGCAAATTTTTCAACAACATTCTATTGAACTGAAATATTATCAAATAACATCTTCAATACGATTTCCATCGTTTTGGATGCAACGGTTGATGCTCTTTGCAAGGTTCACGTGAACTCGATGCAATAACTCCATATTGCCGTCAATTTTAGCACATTTACTCTTTTTATACAATCAATCAAGTGTGTTGCATCTGTGATTATCATTGAGTACACCTTCTCCTTTAGCAAACCTCAGAAAAAAGAAGTCAGTTCGTTTTTCTTTCGACAATAACCGTGGAGGTAGAAACAATAGAAATAATGAGATTTTCTATATGTTCAAAGTTTAGGTCATCGTGTATAGTAGTTTCATGGGCACTTGGACGTGGTTTAATGGTTAGTAAGCTGGTCTTACTAGATCAGTTATTACTGAATAATGAATTCACTCCACACTAGGCACCCCCATACATACGGCCATGTACCACATTTAAACTACGTTTAGAAAATCACCATTTATAACAGTTTCCTCAAATCTATTATCATCGGTTTGTGTATGCAGAAATATATGTATATTTAAATCAACTGATACATTATACACACACACAAGCACACGATATATATATATATATATATATATATATATATATATATATATATATATATATATATATATATATATATATATATATCCCCATTCAAGCATGTTTGGTTGAATAATCTAGACATTATATCTATTTATTTTTATTTTAATCCTCTTAACATTATTATTGATCAATTTTGTTCAGATACTAAGTTATATATATATATATATATATATATATATATATATATATATATATATATATATATATATATATATGCGTGTGTGTGTATCGTTCCACGTGGATAATAGCAACCATTTAGTTAAATATATTCTCACGTATATATTTTCTTTTTTTCTGATTTAGCTGACGAATGGCGGCTGTCGAAAACAATAAAAGAGAAAGCAGTACAAATGGCGAGAGACACAAAAGAAGAAACGTTCGAGCTTGTAAAACCTATTCACCTCTCGCTCACCTCCCTTACTTCCTACTGAAGTCTACATTCGCTTAGATCTCGGCTATTTTCAGGTGACGTCAATCTCCTTCCTTCCTTCAAATGGCCTTCGAGTAAAACGCAGAGGTTCCTGAATGCAGTCAGTGGTCGCTGGTAGAGGTGACACTGAAAGATCATAGTCCCACCTCAGTATGGACACAACGGATCATTAAATTATCATTAAATTATATATATATATATATATATATATATATATATATATATATGAGTGTGTGTGTGCACGTAGCACGTAAGTAAATATATGTATTGTTAGTATGACTCTTGCCACGTATCAAGGCAGCCATGCACATGAAAATATGCACATATATTCAAACACGTATGTACACTACACGTAGCTGTATATACATATAAATATACTAACATACTAAATGATGCATACACACCTGCATACAAATATATATATATATATATATATATATATATATATATATATATATATATATAGAGAGAGAGAGAGAGATAGATAGATAGATAGATAGATAGATAGATAGATAGATAGATAGAGGGGGAAATAGAAGTTTTGGGAGAAGGACGCAAAGATACACGAGAGTCATTAAAATTATCAGCTCGAACCAATTCCAAAAATCTGACTAAAAGAAACATCTGAATCTTTATGGAAGAACGTCTTTTTCGAGAACTTTTAATCAACAACTTGTATATATATATATATATATATATATATATATATATATATATATATATATATATATATATATATATATATATATATATATATATATTCGTGTATGTTCTTTCTTGCATATTTGTATAGTGGTGGTTGCCTTTTCAAGTTGAGTTTAACAACTTCAATGAACAGACATAGGATCGGCATTTAAAAAAAAAGCAAAAGGAGAATAGAAGAGAAAGATAAAATAAATGGAATAAAACAGAAAAGTATATAACCTCAAAAAAGATACAATAAAATGAGGTAGAAAATGTCAAAGGAAAGTGAATGAAAATATATCAATATAAAAGCATAAATCGAGAGAGACGCTAAAGAAAATAATAAGAATAATAAAAATTCATAATAATAATTTTATAGTAATAATAGAGTGAAACGTTAAAAAACATACATAAATTAAAATGCAAAATGGCAGAAATCAATGGAAAGCGATGACACACGAAAAAAAGTAAAGGAAATATATAAACGTTAACGAGAATAAAATGAGCATATACGTAGGTAATGCAATGTCTGTAATCTAATATTAAAAAAAACATTAATTCGATACAAATATATATTTCTTCTTGAATATATACTCTTAAGTCAACCGACTGATTCGCTTGCGAATATTAATCATATTAATCCAACCTTATGCAGTAAAAATTTCAGATTAAAATTTACAAATAACCACGCCATGTTATTACGAGGTTGATACACGTCCCATATATATTTAAAATTATCGTTCAGTTATTCAGAAAGAGAATAAATATGAGATCTGATAATAAGTTCAATAGATTTATCAAACATCTGACTCTGCGGAGTGTTTCGATGCGAAACATTTGAGTCGATTAATCAAATAAGTTACTTGAAATTTTCTTGATTTATTCTAGCTTAAAAGCGGAACTCCATGTGAACATTTAAGCTAGTTCCTACAGGAAGGCTAATTGAGCCTCCAGCCCCAAACTAAAATGACCTCGTGCCCAGCTTAGAAAACAATAATAATAATTTTGAAGAAATAACTTTGAATTCCACAATTAACTCCATGAAACTTCAAAACCGCAATTCGTACTATAAATCCAATTCCTGTCAAAAGACCGATTTGGGTCGAAACTCTGATTTGGGCTGAAATTCCAATTCAGGCGAAAACTGAGTTCTTCAAATGGCAAAATCTGCGGAACTTCAAAACCTCACGTGATGAAATCTCTCACTTTACCGCTGATCCTTTTTGGTATTTTGAAGAAAAAAATTGATTTCCTCAATTCGCATTTTCAAAAAAATCTCGAACATTTTGTGCTACTTTAAACTAAATAAATTAAACATTTAAATCATTATTTTTTTTTCATTTACTTTAAAATTTGAATTTGTAACTGCTCCCTATTCATCCGTATAACAAATCCCAATGCTGGATGCCAAAGCACCACATGAAAGGGCAAATTTCAATCCTGGACCATCCTGGCTCCAAAAAGGTATAATAAGACTCTGTAGAGAAAATGTAGCTAAGGGCTTCAGACAGACGGACGAACAGACAGTATTTGCCTTTATTTATTTATATTATAGTGCTTTTGTTGTGCAAGCCTAATAAAACACGTATATTATTATTGTTATTATATATAAATATATATATATATATATATATATATGATAAAAATATAGTTTTAAGCTAAGCTAATATTTATCGGTAAAATGCTCAGAATCAAGAATAGAGCGTATGAAAATATATAAAAGTACAAACTGAGATCAACACCAAGCGCCGGAGTCTATTTGAGGCTTCAAAGCAATTGTGATTGGCTGAAGATTGTATTCAGGTATTGAACAAACTGTTGCCCTTGATGTTGAACTCATTTTCCACTTTTTATACAAACACGCACACACATATAGGGGCTTATATATATATATATATATATATATATATATATATATATATAAATATATGGATATAGATCCGACAGTATGAAGAAAAATATATACGGAAAAAACAAAACAAAACTCTTATATTCCGTATATTTTTCTTTTTATATATATATATATATATATATATATATATATATATATATATATATATATATATATATATATATATATATATATATATATATATATATATATATATATATATATATATAGGGGTTGATGAAAATAAAAACGGCTTGACATAGACTATCCCCATATTGAGTTAATTTTTGTTTTTTGGGTGTGAAAACATACATATGCTCTGTCATAATAAATACATCGAGCTCTCTGTGGATCAGTTTTAATAATTAATTTTATTAGATCCACCCGGATTACATACCAACTGATCGATAATCTCTACTATATATATATATATATATATATATATATATATATATATATATATATATATATATATATATAATGTCTTATGAAATTTGGAAATTTATATTCAGATAAATTTATATGTTAAGGTTTTTAATATCTTTCGGACATTTTCCTAGTTTTCGGTACGTATATGAATATAAATTGTCATATGTTTATCTACGTTTAGCTTTCATAAGCCATTGTCAAAGAATTTCTTTATACTATGAGGCTTTCATCATTTTCAATTATTGTGTTGTAGCGTCTTTTTTTTTTTTTTTTGATTAAATATATGTAGTATATGTATATATATAAATTTTTTTATTGATTGGTTGTTTCTTTTTTAGCTTATCATTTTCTATATATAGTGGTTTACTGTAGTTTTATGTTATAAAGCATTTTGTGTTCTATAAATAAACAACGCCATGATGTTGAAAAGGATGTAAGCGGCAAAGCACAGAAACAAAAAGTCTTTGATAATGAATTGTGAAAGTCGAACATATTCAGATATTGGTCTGATTTATAGTTAGTTAAATATGTACCGAAAACTAGAAAATAACCCGGAAAGAGAAAAAAAGATTATCCTTAACAAAGAACTTTTGACGATCTTTTAACCGAATCCGTATGAGTTAATGCGGAAGTGATGTCATATGGAATGGAAACTACACGAATGATTTTGACGCCGGTTAACATTGATGAAATATCATCGAGAGAAAAAAAGAAGACTATTAAAAAAGAGTTTGCATCCAAAAGATACTTTGATTGACTGTTATATACAAAAATTAAAATTAAAATGAACCAGTAGTTACAATTGCGCCGAGATATATTTGTCTGAATGTATGCAGTTATCCTGCCCGTAAACTAAGAAAGATTTCAAAAGTCACACCCACACAAACACACACGTCCTCACGCACACACATTTATATTGGTAACTCGTTTTATTTTCTCGTGTGCAAAGCTTACAATTTTGGTTCAATATTCAAGGTACAGTTCATAAAAATGTCCATCAACAAACCCAAATTATATATGAAAAGCTGTCGATTCTAATAATTTTTTTAACATTTGGTATCGTTGTGTTAATAAAATAGCAAATCAAGAATTAAAAAAAATAAGTAAGAATGTGTCTGTAGGATGTATGCGAAATAAAAGTGGACAAGGAAAAGTGGAAAAATGATAAACGACGCGTTTCGACGACGTCTGTTGGTCTCGACTTCTTCAGGTCAGAATCAAAGAAAAACTATATAAGGAAAATGCGTTGGGATTTCTCTGGATAAGAGGGGCAATAAATTAAATCATATCAGATCCGACGACCAGGATCCAGAATGTATTTGTTTGTTTTATATATATTTATATATATTGTAACCCTTAGTATCTGTAAGTAAGTATACAATTTATACAGTTTAATACTGCATAAAAATTCTATATATGCTAAGTTAGGTCACCAGACATTACTGTTAGAATGATCGTGACGGATGACAATGAACATTGTTAATGCATTATGTGTGGATGGTAATATATATATATATATATATATATATATATATATATATATATATATATATATATAAATAGGAATTAAGATTAAATATAGGTGATGATCAACATCACCTTAAAAAATTAAGATAATTTACAAGGATTCTCAAACAAGTCAAGGATGATAAATTATTGAATTAAAAATGGCAAGACAGAGGAAGAAAGAAAGAAAGAATGTGTCATTTTAATTCCTATTGTATAAAAATATGTTGTCTGTTTAATTAAAACATTGAGCTCTATGTGTGAATCAGTTTTAATATTTTATACTGTATTAATAGGATTCACTTGGATTATATCACCACGGATTATTATTATATATATATATATATATATATATATATATATATATATATATATATATATATATATAGTAATAATCTGTGGTTATATATATATATATATATATATATATATATATATATATATATATATATATAAAGATTTAAAACTTTTAAATCTTAAATCTACATTTTCAATAAGCTCCATGAATAAGACTAAATCCAAAAATCGAGCATATATATGACAATCAAAGACATAGATACAAACAAAAAATAACTTGCAAAATATACAATTGAAAAATATGCAGTTGAAAAACAATTACGTTTATGAACGAACACGTGAGGATATGTAAAATTATGAACATGCGTGTGTCCATAACGAAATTTTAAAAAAAAGACGCAAATATGAAAATTGAAAAAACGGATATTCATTACAATAAGAAATATTCAATATAGGAATTAAACCCTTGTGGACACAGTGCCACGAAACTCTGGAGTCGCGAACATAACAACAAAGATTGATATGGACAATTACAATTAAGTAATCCTTCTGTATATAAAAATTACTATTATTATATATATATATATATATATATATATATATATATAATCATCATCATCATCATTCCCTTGACTTTCGTCATTGTAGAAGGGATTTCAGGCCTGTAAGTGAATATGGATAAATACACTGTTTAATATATATAGGGTGCAGCAGAATAATCTGACACATTTGTAGGTTTAATAAAAACAGAATAGACTAAAGAATGAACATTTTTTATTTTTGAAATGTACATAGAATGATATTGTAATTCATTTCCTTTTCAATTGCCAAAACAATGGGTGTTCACTGAGCCTTCATTGTGGAAACGATTATCAGGAACAACGAATTGGTAAATGTAACTCAAAGGACGTTGGCCTGCCCGATCAGCTGTGATTTTTTTTTCTGTGGGGGTATCTGAAATCAAATGTATACACTCATCGCCCAATATCTATTGAACAATTAAAAGATGCTATTCATCAAGAAATTGTTGCCATTTCACCTGTCGAGTTATGGACAACTTTCGCGAAAGCCTTCGACACTTTGTTGAAAGGAACGGTATCCACTTGACATATTTCATTTTAAAACGAATTGAAACAAAATGGCATTATATGTACGTTTCAAAAATAAAAGCACATTTTTTCGTTCTTTACTCTATTTTGTTTTTATTAAACCTACAGATGTGTCAGATCATTTTGCCGCACCCTGTAAAAACGGGAGTTACTACTCAAATACGAATATGTACTAATAACTTCTGATATATTACAACTGATATATATATATATATATATATATATATATATATATATATATATATATATATATATATATATATATATATATATATACACATACATACATATATTTATACATACATATACATATATATATTCTCATGACTTTAGACGTTGTGATTTGGTGGCTGCACGCCCTGTTTTTTTTCTTTTAAACATTATGATACAATCTGATCCGGCGTATTTTAGACCAGTCGATCACAGAGAGAAGCACACCCTAGCTGTTTCGAACCCTGTCGAAAGTCACATACACTTCATTGATACTGTTGAATGCACAGACCGGTAGATATAATTCACATTTTATAAAAACAGCACGCCTGGTCAAACACATGCATCCACTAAATATAATGTTTAAAGTAATAAAAAATGCGCGCGTAAACACACACTCACACACACACACACACACACACACACATATATATATATATATATATACAACCGACTATTTTTTTAAATATACACTTTCATATAAATTAGAAATGTTAATAATGTCGCGAGAATGACGCTAATAATTTTTTTATTAATACTTTTAGCATTAAAATTTCTTTTAATTGTAAAAGATTTTTTAAATTAGCTTGAAAAAACATTACGTACTTTAGGATTTTTTTCATGATTTAAATTTAGAAAGTTCGACTTTAAATGAGAAACCAATTTAATAAGACGGAATTGTATTGAAAGTGCTTTAATTACTAGATCATCCGCAGTAAATTTGCATTCATTTTCTTACATTTCATCTTTCTTGGCAGATCTTCTATGAGCAAAATATGGATGCTTAAGGACAAAAGTGATAAAAAACATGAACAAAAGAAAATGAAATCAAATGAAATTAGCAAAAAGTTTAAAATTTCCGTGTTCCTTCATTGTGTGTGTAGCTACATCAAGATTACTGATGAACGACGAAACGCATCACACAATTTTTTTTCACTTTGCCATTAATTTTCCTGACAGTTTGTACATAAATTTTATAAAAAAAGATACGGCTGCTTATACGCAAACTGGAAAAATTTATGAAAATAAGTAAGTACACAGTCGGCTGTGTTTTGGCAAAATATGTTTGTTTGAATATATATATATATATATATATATATATATATATATATGTATATATATATATGTGTGTGTGTGTGTGTGTGTGTGTGTGTGTGTGTAAAAAGAGAGCTCGTATTAAACTTATATCGCTGCAAATTTAGATAGATATGAATAAAGATGCATAAATACGAACAAAGAGTAAAACATAAAATGTAAGATCAAATAAATTTTTTTTTCACTTTTTTTTTGTGTAAGTCACAGGGTCAAAGAAAGTGATTTCTGGAAGCAAGAACTGTCACTCTCTTCTTTGAAATGGTGGACCATTTTTTTCATGAACCGGCATAAAACGACAGTCACCTTGAACTCTAAATAATTTGCGCAATTTCTTTCTTTTTTAATTCTTTTAAAATTTACGGACGTTCTATTCTCCAATTCTTGGATTCTATTGCTGCCCAATGCCCTGAGGTTGAAAGAGGATGCGATTTTAACTGCACAGTCTTGAATATTGATCTATCCGTTTGTAAGTATAATAGATATGCGAAAAAGCGTTTTAGTCTGCGTTTACTGGCGGAATTGTTTTTGTATCTTATTGAATACACTGGACGGGATTAAGTTTTTAGACAAGTTGTAGACATGAAAGCATTTTCTTTGTTACAGTATTTTAATTCGTTAGGGTAATTATACTTTTGAAACTTTTATGAATAAACGCAACTGAAATATTTTTTATGTTGTATGTGACGGTATTTCAGGCGCAAGTACAACATAAATATATGACCATTTACTTATAATTTGAGGCACGTGAATAGCCACAATACTTAGGTAAGCTGCAGTATTCAAAAGGTCATTTATTGGTACTAAGAGTTTTTTTATAAGCCAAGAATAATATCATCGTAACATTAAACTACCACAGCCAGCCTGAATTGTTGATAGCCGATAATATTGATGCAAGGTGAAGGGACAACTCAACACCGCCGACGCAATACAGCCAACTCAACACCACCGACTGAGCGCCAGGACAACCTCAGACCTAGACAACTCTGTACATATCGATGACTTTTTAAAACCGAATAAAATTAATTTATTAAGAATTAAAACCTTAATTTATGAATATTTTTCTTCAAATAAGGCATTTGAAAGGGAATTATATAAAATATGAACCAGTTTTCCGTTTTTAATTATTTTTATTAAAGTGAATCATAAAGAAATTTTTTTTAAAGTAAATTGTCATATAAAAAATTAATTCAATAAAACACATTTGTTTTTAATTATTTTTTTAATAAAGTAAATCGAAAAATGCAAAACAAAATTAAGTTTTGCATAGTAGAATAGGATTTGGCATAAGTAACAGGAAAGCATGCATGAATTGCACCATAAACTCAACTCAACACCACCGAATCAACACACACAACTCAACACCGCCGACTCAGCACCGTGTCAACTCATGACTGAGACAACTCAGCAACAGAAAAGCATAACTTTTTTATAATCGAATAAAAGTAATTTCTTAGTGATTAAATTCTTAATTAGTAAGTAAATCGTAAAGATATTTATTTTTCAATAAAGTAAAAATATTCACTAATTAAGGTTTTAATCCTTAATAAATTATTTTATTCTGTTATGAGAAAAAGTTGTTTTTCTGATGATGTGTTGTCCCGAAGCAGAGTTGTTCCGGTGCTCAGTCGGTAGTGCTAATCGATGGTTTTGAGTTGACGGTGTTGAATTGTCCTGCACCATTCGTGCACGCTTTCCTGTTATTTATGCCAAATTCTATTCTACTATGCAAATGCTGCAGCCATTGTAACGTTTTTTCAATCTGCTGTTGTTAATTTCTTTATTTATCCTAATCGAATTGTAAACCCCGTTTTCTTTGTTCCTATCTGAATTAACCGATCACTTAGATAAAATTCAGCAAGTCAGCATGTTTAAATTCATTCACTTTTTTTCAGGAAAAACAGAATAGCCCCCAACCCCAACCGCACCAAAGTCCCAAACGCAATAAAAAACAAAGTTTGTTTTGTATTCAAAATGTTTATGTTATTATGAAGAGGAAAACCAAAGTATTTTTTTTATCAATTTTAATTTTTTTCCAATTCTTCCTAGCATTTCGAAATTTTGGTTAAAAATCTTGTTTTGTTTACATCAGTTGCCGACGTAATGATAACGATGAGTTTTTTTTTTTTTTTTTTTTTTTTAGCCTTTTCCGTGAAAAACACACTGACTTGGAAATTCTTGCAAAATTAAATAATTGTCAGAGTTTATTGAAACTTGCAGGCCATATTCAGAAAGGAATTAAATTATTTTGGAATTTTTGGTAAAAAAATTTTTGTTAGTTTGTTTTTGCATATGTTACCACCTACTTTTAATTTCATGAAATCTGAGAAATTAACTTTTAGGGTGGGGATTTTTTATTAGTTAAAAGCAGGACTCCTTGGAGATAGTAAATCAATTTTGCCTGAATTTTAAAATAAAAAATGTAATAAAACTATGACGTTATTATTATAATTAGAAAAGCTTTTCATTGATTTGATGAATAAGATTTATTAAGGACACTAATATATTAAGAAGAAAATTTATTTTGATGAATAATTAACTTTTATAAAAATTGTTTTCATTTTTAAAATTTTAATTAAATAATTTATAATATTAAAAAATCTTTTTCACAATTCTGCATTGCTTCAAGGCGGAGGTTTGATGATATTGTTAAGAAAAGTACATTTATGAAACAAAAAACTGAAAACCTCAGGATAGTCGTTTGTACCCAAATATTTTTTTTTTCCCAAAAAAGTAGTTTAGTGATATTTGAATTTAATTGGAACATCTATAATGTTCCCATTAAATGATATTATCCTTTAAAAGGGTGACGTGATTTAAGAGTCGTCAGACGCTCTGCAATTCTTTCAATTTCGTTATTCAATTCTGTTTCATCATTAACGTCTTTGCAAATCATCACGACAATTTTGTTTTGTTTACTAATTTCTTAAATTAAGATAATGGCGGCTTTTAAGAACATTTTCTGAAATCGGTCAAAAAGTTGATACCGATCTATATAATTTCTATTTGAACTACAGTAGAATATTTTAATTTACTAGAAATAGTACATTTAATCATTTAGCTTTCAATTAAAGCTAAAATGAAATCTTCAAGAATTTTTGTCATTTTTAAAATTAATTTTAACCCTTAGGTATTGAAAAATTCAGTGGACGCACCTACAATTAAATTATATTTGTTCACGTGTATTTAATTAAATGACCAGTGAGAATATCGAGAGGCATAACGAAAGTATAAAGATATTTCTAAAATTTTCAAAATATTATCTTATTAAATATACTAAACAAGTCATTATTAAAAAAAATAAGAGTTGGTGAATTGTTGACATATTTTCTTTTTTTTTTTTTTGCTAAGGAATTTAACCGAAGCATGATACACTCTTTATATGCTATAAGGTTGCATTTTTAATATAAATCAAACTCTTTGTCGTAGAATGTTTTTGGACATTTTCCTATTTTACGATGGAAACTGACTCAGACATATTGAATAGGATTTTAAATCAGAAAAACTATTTGACCGTATGTCATGTTTGGGGCGAAATGGTATTCTGGTGTCTTTTTTGTGTTGTGTAACATCCAACCTCATTAAAAGCTATCATTTTTCTCGAGATAAATCAACAAAATATTTTTGAAGTTCTTGCTGCAAAATGGGTTGTTTTTTGTTTTCGTTTGTTTCTGAATCGATATTACAAGGGCACTCCAGAAGTTTTTCAGCGATCGCTTTTGTATACATAATCGAAAATCCAAGTATTTGATCGGTAGCTGCAATTTGTTGAAAGAAAAAATTGTTAACATTTTGTCAGAATATACTCGTTAGAAAAAGCTTATATATATATATATATATATATATATATATATATATATATATATATATATAAAGCTTATTCTAACGAGTATATATATATATATATATATATATATATATATATATATATATATATATATATATATATTTGGTATATATATTAGTTTCCCCATTTAATGCCTGTTTTATATTTAACAATCTTTTTAAAATCGGCGTTTTGTTTATGTTGACACTCCTGAGATATGTCGTTTTTTTCGTTTGTCAAAAAATGCCTCAACATGTCGATAGTTCGAAATAATTTCATTCCAAACCTTGTTTAACAATTCAAATTCCTTTTCTAGAGAACGGTTTTGTTCGAAACGTTCAAAATCAAAATCGTCCATTTTGAAAAAATAGGCATGCATAAAACAGGCTGTAAATGGGTAACTAAATATTATATATATTATTTTTTATGCTTATTAGAATAAGTATCTTCACGAAAACGCTAAAAAGCAGCATACCGTGATGAAAAACCTACTAAACAATGAAAGCATAGCTTTACCGGCAAAATATCTGGTCATCCCATAAGTTCTATCCGAATTTTAACTTTTGTTAAAAATGAACGAAATTTAAAGAGTATTTTATAATGTCTAATGGAGCTGAACATTATTTTTATGTTTAGATTGTGACGTCGTCCCCGGTCGCAGCGCCAATTCATTACATACGTTCTATCCCTGATCTACCACGGCGCCAGTTGTGACGTCCCCAAACAGCACCACCATTGTGTCCTCGTCGCGGCGCCAGCTGTTCGCTCCCTCGCTGCTCCGTCCGGGTGTCGCTGCTCCAAACGTGACGTCCGCCTGTCGCGTCAGTCGTGCTGTCCCGTCCCAGACGACCAACTGGCTTGGTATCGGTGGCGGCACCCAAATGTGACGTTCTAACCTTTTGGTGATTCGGGTGAATCTGGTTAGATTTGATATCAGCCTCGCCGTTCTAACCTCGCTTCCAACGCCTGGTTACCAAAGTAACTGCATTGATCTCCAGTCTGCCTACCCACGTTGTGAATTGATCTTAGACAGACGAGATCAAACAGTGGTTTAGGCCGTAATGCAAATTGAGTTCAACGGGGTGATACTACAAAATATGCATAAAAGAAAAGAAAATGAAAACTCAAAAGTTCAAAGTATCAAAGAAAAGGTAACAAACTTTATGTCTAGTTGTTCGATACATAGGACTGCATCTATCTCCCGACCTGTTCTGTGGATTGTGACACGTCGTTTCCGCTAGACAAGTTTAACGCTTCAAGTTGTTTGCTCTCTAAGAAATTGGTGTTTCGCTGTGTCTTTGGACAAAAGTCGAAAAAACCTTATTTCGGTGGCCTGGTTCTAAGTCGCTCTTCAAAATAATTGTTCTTGTGTTGAAGAGGAGTCCGGAATTTTATGAATCTTGGTCAGTTATCTAGAGGCGGCTTCAACTGGAGACTGAATCTGCGAACCAACTCTGGAAACTCGAACTGCCGAACTGATTTCTGCCTGTTGGGGCCTCGCTTTTATTGACACCGACCAAAACCAGGGGTGGTTCTGTTGGCGTCAGGGGTTCCTCGATAATTCTAAATACATATCCACCTCTTTTTTATTTCTGGTTAGGGATTTTCCACTCTTTTCCATTTTTGGGAAACTTTTTCCACTCCCACTTTCTCACCATACCTCTGAGGGGCGTGAATCCGGGCCCACTTCTTTTGTAGCAGCTTCTCATACATATCTCTGGATGGGCGTCGACAGCCTTCTTCGTGCGTCACGTGATCACCACTCGGCCAATGAGGTCTTGGTCGGGTATCTTTTCCTCCTCCTTCGTGCGTCACGTGACCACCACTTGACCAATGATGTCTTAGTCGGGCGAACAATCCGTGGCTTTGTTTCGAAAAAATATCTGGCTTAACTAAAAAAAAAAAAATATATTTTGTTTTTCTTTTTTCCTTTCAATTGCCGTTATCACTGTTCTAGTCGCAACGGACAATATGACAACTCTTGTTTTACATGTGTTTGTCAGGTATTTTATCAAAAATTTATCAAGATGGTGGTATTCTTAACATGGGAGCTTCAAAAAAGAATATCCCCAAAGTTTTCAGTAGTCTGTCGCCTCAAGGAAGAAAGAAAAACACTCTAGGTCTCCATTCTTCTTCTTCTCTCTATATTCCTGATAACATATTTTTATTATCGCAGGCCAAAGTTGTTTCTGTCGAAAAAAAATTCGGCCCTTCAAGCGTAATTTAATTTTTCATATCTGTCCAAAGTCCTTTTTAATGCCTTTTTCTCTTCACTTATCGAAATAGCATTTTCAATTGAATTTCCTTCCTGAAGCCAGTGGTCCAGCCTTTCGCTTACGCACCTAAATAAATACAGTGATCATAAAACACATCTGATTCCTTTCTTTTCTTTCTTTTTTGTCAGAAATTCTGTCATTGTAATGACACCCTTTTTTCTTTGTTACTTATCAATATTTTGATTGTTTTTAGCCGTGTGTGGGATGCTTATCACCCACGATCTGTCTCATTCTTTCTGCCTTCTTTCTTGCTCTTATTTTTTTGCCTCGTAAACTTTGTCACAGATGGATTTTAAACTGATTTTTTATTTCAGAGAACAATAAAATTAAATTTTGTTTGATTAAAACCCTGCTAACATGGAAGTACCCAAGAATTATTTGAGGCAATATAATGCTTTATGAGTTCAAGAAAAGGAAACTCAGCAGCCGATACCTGTAGAAACATTGCACTCAGTTTATGGAGAGGAATGTGTGAATGAAAGAACTTGCAGAAGATGGTTTGCAAAATTCAGGAGGTGGAGATTTCGACCTAAAGATGAAGATAAACCAGACGTCCAGTTGTGTTTTGATGAAAAGCTTTGAAGCAGCCCTTGAAGAAAATCCTGCTTTTATCAGTTGAGGAATTGGCAGTGGTTCTCAGTTCAAACCATACAAAACGTTCAATCGTCATCTTAAACAACTTGAAAAGTTCAAACTTTTGCAAATGGTGACATCAGGCCATTTTCTGAAAACAACCTCAAACCCAAGTTGACATGTTGTTTGGGCCCTCCATTCGTCAACTTGTTTTCACCTTTTTGGTCTGTGTTTGTGACTAGCGACGAAAAAATGTTGGAGAGGTTGTCGTTTGGCAATTCTAGGAAGGGCCATTGCCGAGAAGGAAAACTTCATACAAGAGGTTCTTTCAATTCTTCACGGGTCGCCAGGGAATAATCCACTTTGAATTTTTACCACCTATCGCAACAATTAATGCTCAAATATAGTGTCATTGTAATTAGAGCTATTGAACTAAACTTTGAGGGAAAAAAGACCTGCTTGGTGAATCGAAAAGAGTTGATGTTTTGAATGGATTTATCTCTCGAGACTTCCTTTTTACCACAGAAGTAAAACACGGAACACGGAATTGATACTCAGAACCATGTTTTTGATTTCAGGTTTTGAGAGATAGTAATGCAGAGCTTACTATATTTTGTCCAACATTGGTAGTTACGAGACTCTCACTGTCTCTCTTTGTCACTCTCTAGAGTGAAATTATTACTTAATAATATAGGCCAACAAGAATCTATTTGTAGTAGACTGGCAGACCTTTTAACAACCAAAAGGTATCCAAAGAGTTTATATGGTTCGGAAGGAGAGAATAAAAATAAAACTGTTAATGTGATTTCTGTTGGGATATACGTTGTCACAACAGTAAATTTCCTTTTAGAGATCTTGATGCGTGAGCCACAGCTTTTCGCGAACCATCTGGCAGTTTATGCAGAATGCAAGCACCAATGCCGTACGAGCTTGCATCACTTACGACTATAATGTCGAGACTAGGGTCGAAATAGGTGAGGAGAGGTCTGAAGTAAGAGTTTTCTTGATCTTCTCGAATACGTCTTGGCATTCTGGGGTTCATGACTATGGTTTGTCTTTTTTTAAGAGTTGGTTGAGAGACCCTCTCAAATTTTGCATGTTCTTAATGAACCCTTGGTAAAAGTTAGCTAGGCCTAGGGAAGCTTTGTAACGCTTGAACGTTATCTGGGGCCGGCATGTTTCTGATCGCGTTGGTTCTTTCTGGATCCGGCCGACGACCGTCTTTATTTATGATGTGACCTATGTATTTAATATCTGGTACGAAAAAGTCACACTTTGCCTCCTTAACCTTAAATCCGTATTCTTTTCGAATACGTTTATTATATGGTTCCGGTGATCTGCCGTAGTTTTACTAGTAACCAGTATATCATCCAAATAGGCTGTTGCGTAGTCAAGGTCGCCCAGCATGGCGTCCATGACCTGCTGGAAAATTGCAGGCGAAACCTTTACTCCAAAAGCCAGTCTATTGTATTTGTACAACCCTCTATGTGTGTTTATGCAGAGCAATTTGAACTTTCTTCTTCCACCTCTATCTGAAGATATGCGTCCGAGAGGTCGATTTTAGAAAAAATTTTCACCATTGAGTTTATTGAAAATTTCTTCAGTGCTTGGGAGAGGATAGTGGTGATCTTGCAAGGCATCGTTTAACCCTGTGGAAAAATCTGCGCATACTCGTATTTGATTGGACTTCTTTTACGTAGACCGTAGGTGCTGCCCACTCGAAATCTGTTTTTGACAGAATACCTGCTTGTTCGAGTCTATCTAACTCTTTGTTGATTTGCTCTAGAGCAGCGAAAGGGACATTCCGTTTCTTTTTGAATACCGGTTGTGCACCGTCCTTCACCTTGAACTTAGCTTTCATTTTAGTACATTTCCCACGGCCGCCAGAAAGAATCTGGGGAAATTGTTGTTTGAGTTCCTTTTTTAGATTTACCAAATTGGACGTTGTACTTTGTATCTTGCGACAAAATATACTAATTGGGCAATCCCAAAGATTGAATTTTTCTATCCAATCTGTTCCAAATAAGTTAACTGAAGTTTTCAATACGTAGGCTTTGATTTTTTTGTTAACTCCATTTAGTGTTACTGTAAGTGTTACCTCGCCTAAAATGTTAATCTTTTCGCCAGTTACGGATTTTGCTGTTTTATCCGTTTTTAATAAGGTCGGCTTGTTTAATTTTCACCAAGTACGCCAGTTAATGGTTGAAAGATCGGAACCCGAGTCAAGCTTGAATTTAATGGAATTATTGAAAATATCCACAGTTACATATTTCCTTAAATTCCTATCGACAATATTGTCAGATTGAGCTTGCCTAATTTTATTTTTTTGGTTTTCATTCTGTTGGCGTACTAGCACGAAGTTAAAGTATGCCCACTTTTATTGCAATTTTGCAATATTTTTGTTGTTCTTAACTGGACAGAATTTCATCCAATGCCATTTACCACAATGGTAACATGGTCCGGGCGGTTTCTTTAACCTATTTGGGTTTTGGTTACTGCAGAATTTAGGACATGAGATTTGCCTTTTGTCTTTTTGAGGGGAATAGGAGGTAGACTTGCTTCTGATTTTATTGATCTGAGCCACACCTGATTCCTCGATAGTGTTTGAGTTACACTTATTATGTATTTTTTTTTTATAGAGGTACAAAATAGAAAAACTCACCTCAGTGAATTTGAGGGGAGAATAATTTTATGCACGAGTTCAACTCAGTTACATAAAAAATTTAGATAGTTTTTCGAAAAATTGAGACGTCAATAATACATCGGCTCTTGTGTTGTCAGTTTGTTTTATAAACATTACTGGGGTTTTTTTGTGTGTGTGTGTGTGTGTGTGTGTGTGCGTGTGTTATTTTCGTTCTCGTAATGTTATTTGGACAGACTTTAATATTCCGTAGATATCGAATCGCTAGTTCGTCACTGCTGTTTGGTATCGGAATATTTTTTTATATATGTAACGCTGGCTGTTGTTTTAAATCGCTAATGTAGTATTACCAACCTAATATCTCATTCAATACTGCTGTGGGAATGCGTGTAATTTCTGTGTATTTTTCGATTACTCTGTCGCTATTGATATGGTGAGAACGAAATTCTCGAATCTTTCTGTCGCCACTGATGTGGGACTGGCAAGGTTTGCATTTTTGACGTGAATGCGTTTCTCGAATTCTTCGTCGCCACTGATGTGGGCCCAAAGTTGGGACCACGGAAGTAAAACACTGAACACGGATTAGAGGTAAGAAAGATATATAAAAAAGTTACAAAGTTACAAAGTGTAAGCGGAATTACTAGTGCTAGTTCCATTTAGTCGTACGCGTAGTGTCCAAAAATTGGTAGTCGTACTTCTGATTTTCTCTCTTGCTGATCTCTCTTTCTCTCTAACCTTCTCTCCCTCTTCTTTTTTGAAAAAATTATATCGCATACTTTATATAGTCCTGAAGAGTCCACGTTCCTATGTTACGGTCTCACAAAAACAAGGATTGAGAGCCACTTGATTAGAGGATTTCTTTTTTATTAAGCGGAATTTATGCGGATAGATGGAGAAATAACAGTTAACCATAGACATGAACAGGTTAAGATTGTAGTGATCGTGGAAACATCCTTTTTGGGATGTTGGTTCCAGAGCAGCAGTTCGTAGGAAGAAACTGCTCGAATGGAACTTAGGTCTTACTGATGGAAGGGATGTGTGTGATTTTTTACAATGCAAGTCGCATAGGGTGTTCTTTTTGCCTAAAAGGTTTAACTTGGCGGAAATCAAAGAATATATTTCTTCCGAATACACTCCGTGGAAGTAGCGATAAAGCAAAAACGAGAGGCTAACCAAATCCCGCCTGTGAGAAGCAGGTAGGAAGATGAAGAATAACTTGTCACCCACAATGTCTTGGAGACGCTTTTGCATTCTATCAAAACTGGAAAAGTAAGGACCAGGCTCCTCCCACCCAAATATGGCAACAGTAGTCCATTTTCAGCCAGATCCGTCTCTTCTAAAGGTAGAAGATAGTATAAGTCAGGTAGTTAATGAAGCGCTATATTGAGAGCCGACATTTTTATCTGCATTCTTAGTAATGCATTTATGTACAAGTTCCTCTTGAGGTCAGATGTAAGTTTGAGGCCCAATAGTCTTTCATGGTACGGTACCTCACCGAGGGCAGTGAAATCTTAAACAGCATTGTTGTGGGTAAAATGTGTTATTTTTTTTTTTTACCGGTCAAGGGCACTCAGGTTAAATGTCTAAAAAAGTAAGGAAAGCAAATAAAGATCAGACCGCACGCTAAAGGTCATTTTATATTGACCGGTCAGGAGCACTCAGGTCAAAGGTTACAAAAATGTAAACGCCGGCAATAGATTCATACGATGAAATGTAAACCGGACGCAAAAAAATGGTTTCACAGCAAAACTGCGGAAACTACAGTAGACCGCACGTTAAACTATTTCAACGGCGGTAGACTGCACAATGAACTATTTCAACGGCGGTAGACTGCACGCCAAATCTAGTCGAACAAAGAGGTAGACCGCACGCTAAATTAGTTAAACGGCGGTAGACCGCAAGCTAAACTAGTTCAACGGCGGTAGACCGCCAAAGCTAAACTAGTTCAACGGCGGTAAACCGCAGGCTAAACAGTTCAACGGCGGTAGACCGCACGCTAAACTAGTTTAACGGCAAGACCGCACGCTAAACTTTTACAGTTTAACGGCGGTAGACCGCACGCTAAACCAGTTCAACGGCGGTAGACTAATCGCCAAACTGGTTGACCGGCATCCGTAGACCGCACGCCAAACTTGTTCAATTCAAAATTCGGCCTCCAGGACTGGTCGACCGATATTTACCGCACGCTAAACTTGTTCAACGGCGGTAGACTGCACTCCAGACTGGTTTTTGCAGTAACCGCACGATAAACTTGTTCAACGGCGGTAGACTGCACCCAAACTATTTGAACACTAAACGGATTTACGCTAAACGTTCAGCGGCGGTAGACCGCAATACATGAAATTCAACACTTTTAAAAAATTTAACCTGTTAGATGGTGGGTAAAAAATATTTTTTCCAAACTGGTTCAACGGCGTAGACCGCACGTTCAACGGCGGTAGACCGCAGAAAACTCAACGGCGGTAGACTGCACTCCAGACTGGTCGACCGGCAGTAAGACCGCACGCTAAACTTTTTTCAACGGCGGTAGACTGCACTCCAGACTGGTCGACCAGCAGTAGACCGCACGCTAAACTAGTTCAACGGCGGTAGACTGCTGCACTGGTCGACAGACAGTCGACCGGTAGCACGCTAAACTTGTTCAACGGCGGTAGACCATGCAGACTGGTCGACCAGCACCGGTCCGCACCGGCAGTAGATCGCACGCTAAACTTTTTCAGCGGCGGTAGACCGCAAAACTAGTTCAGCATTTCAACACTAACGAATTTAACTGCGTAGATGGTGGCTAAAATTAATTTAACTACGGTAGATCGCACACTAAATAGTCTAACTGCGGTAGACCGCATGTTAAAACGTCCCACATGTTTCGTTGACGAAAAGTAGTAATATAACTTCTTATATTCATTCCTTCGTCATGATTATTTCAGAAAAAGCGTCTCGATCGACCAAGTGATATCAGATTTTCTCTCAATAATCTCCTTAATATTTGTCATGCTTATCGTTTATTATATATTTATGGAATTCAACAAGAATTAACTTGTGTCGCGAATTTCGATTCTTACTAACTACATGCGCCGCACTGGTAATATTTGTGCCAGCCAAGAATAAACTGAATAAAAATTCAGGATTAGCCAACAAGTTCGTCTGTGGGAGAATAATTGCTTTTTGCGCTGAAGAGACGTAAATATTTGTTTTTTTTTGTTGTCAGAATAGAGGTTAACGAACGGTTTTAGAAAAGAAATCTATGAAGCTACTTAAATGTGCAAACACATACACGCAGATACGTATATAATCAAAGGGCTAAGATTAGATCCATCATATATATATATATATATATATATATATATATATATATATATATATATAAATCGATCTATCTTAGGCTTTTCATATATATATATATGTGTGTGTGTGTGTGTGCATGTAAAGTGAAAATAGGATCTAGATCTATATATATATATATATATGTGTGTGTGTGTTTTTGAAAAGCCTAAGATAGATCTATTATATATATATATATATATATATATATATATATATATATATCATAATTCTACCAATTCATCTATTTGTTTTCCAATATATATATATATATATATATATCATTCTAAAAATTTTCATGTATTTTTACGTGTTCATATTGTAAAAACAGACAGACATACACATGTCTAAAATACATAGACACAAACAGTATATATGTATTACTGTGTCTTGGATATTATAAATATATCTATATATTTTGTGTGAGGTTTATATAGATAGATTTAAGTATTCAAATGGATATGCCTAGGCATAGATAGATAGATAGATAGATAGATAGATAGATAGATAGATAGATAGATAGATAGATTTAGATAGATTTTTTTCTGTTTTCTTTTTGTCAATAGATTTTAATTGCGATTGTGTTATTAAACGAATCCAACATTTTTTGTCCCTGTCGCCTTTAAAAGTTGATGTTTATTTGGGAGAGAGTTCAGGATCGTGTCGTAAATAGCTTTGT
The DNA here is from genome assembly GCA_903632075.3 of Acanthosepion pharaonis. NCBI lineage: Eukaryota > Metazoa > Mollusca > Cephalopoda > Sepiida > Sepiidae > Acanthosepion > Acanthosepion pharaonis. The sequence goes on along the minus strand of CAHIKZ030000122.1, from coordinate 766,800 downwards.
GGTTGAGGAGCAAAAATAACCATGAAAATCAAGATCATTATGGATGTGGATAGAGTCAATCAGGATGGGGTTATTTTGGTTAATTAATTCTACTACACCAAGATCGATAATTTGAGTAAAAAAGAGAAGAGGAATCAATCACTCCCGACGGCGCAGAAATAAGTCTGTACACGAGAAATTCAACCTCTAAAAAAATACCCACTAAAAGATGATAAAAGAACAAGTCTAAATTATGCGTACAATTTTCTGTTTTTATGCCTCCATACTTGGATTTTATTTCGCTTTATTAAAATTGAATAATACTATTCATGACAATGGTACTCATCTGGCATAAAACACTCAATGAAGAGAGCCCATTGAAAATCGATCTCGCTAATCATAGTAACGGTAGGGTTAGGCTAGCGTGTTAACTAGTGACACACGTTGAGTTAACAGCAGATATTTAAGTTTAAACTTCTCTGGCTCAAGGCTACAACTGTGGGTCACCAGATGAAAAATCAAACGCAAGAAACTGCTGATTTTATTTGTATAGTGGTGGTTGCCTTTCAAGTTGAGTTTAACAACTTCAATGAACAGACATAGGATCGGCATTTAAAAAAAAGCAAAGCGAGAATAGAAGAGAAAGATAAAATAAATGGAATAAAACAGAAAAGTATATAACCTCAAAAAGATACAATAAAAAAATGAGGTAGAAAATGTCAAAGGAAAGTGAATGAAAATATATCAATATAAAAGCATAAATCGAGAGAGACGCTAAAGAAATAATAAGAATAATAAATTCATAATAATAATTTTATAGTAATAATAGAGTGAAACGTTAAAAACATACATAAATTAAATGCAAAATGGCAGAAATCAATGGAAAGCGATGACACACGAAAAAAAGAAAAGGAAATATATAAACGTTAACGAGAATAAAATGAGCATATACGTAGGTAATGCAATGTCTGTAATCTAATATTAAAAAAAACATTAATTCGATACAACATATATTTCTTCTTGAATATATACTCTTAAGTCAACCGACTGATTCGCTTGCGAATATTAATCATATTAATCCAACCTTATGCAGTAAAAATTTCAGATTTAAATTTACAAATAACCACGCCATGTTATTACGAGGTTGATACACGTCCCATATATATTTAAAATTATCGTTCAGTTATTCAGAAAGAGAATAAATATGAGATCTGATAATAAGTTCAATAGATTTATCAAACATTTGATTTGCGGAGTGTTTCGATGCGAAACATTTGAGTCGGTTAATCAAATAAGTTAGTTGAAATTTTCTTGATTTATTCTAGCTTAAAAAGCGGAACTCCATGTGAACATTTAAGCTAGTTCCTACAGGAAGGCTAATTGAGCCTCCAGCCCCAAACTAAAATGACCTCGTGCCCAGCTTAGAAAAACAATAATAATAATTTTGAAGAAATAACTTTGAATTCCACAATTAACTCCATGAAACTTCAAAACCGCAATTCGTACTTATAAATCCAATTCCTGTCAAAAGACCGATTTGGGTCGAAACTCTGATTTGGGCTGAAATTCCAATTCAGGGAAAACTGAGTTCTTCAAATGGCAAAATCTGCGGAACTTCAAACCTCACGTGATGAAATCTCTCACTTTACCGCTGATCCTTTGGTATTTTGAAGAAAAATTGATTTCCTCAATTCGCATTTTTCAAAAAAATCTCGAACATTTTGTGCTACTTTAAACTAAATAAATTAAACATTTAAATCATTATTTTTTTTTTCATTTACTTTTAAAATTTGAATTTGTAACTACTCCCTATTCATCCGTATAATAAATCCCAATGCTGGATGCCAAAGCACCACATGAAAGGGCAGAATTTCAATCCCGGGACCATCCTGGCTCCAAAAGGTATAATAAGACTCTGTAGAGAAAATGTGGCTAAGGGCTTCAGACAGACGGACGAACAGACAGTATTTGCCTTTATTTATTTATATTATAGTGCTTTTGTTGTGCAAGCCTAATAAAACACGTATATTATTATTGTTATTATATATATATATATATATATATATATGATAAAATATAGTTTTAAGCTAAGCTTAATATTTATCGGTAAAATGCTCAGAATCAAGAATAGAGCGTATGAAAATATAAAAGTACAAACTGAGATCAACACCAAGCGCCGGAGTCTATTTGAGGCTTCAAAGCAATTGTGATTGGCTGAAGATTGTATTCAGGTATTGAACAAAACTGTTGCCCTTGATGTTGAACTCATTTTCCACTTTTATACAAACACGCACACACATATAGGGGTTTATATATATATATATATATATATATATATATATATATATATATATATATATATATATATAAGCAAATATATGGATATAGATCCGACAGTATGAAGAAAAATATATATATAATTATGGAATGTTAATATGTCCGACGCTGACATAAACATTAAAACAGCATAATTGTATATAAGAACTTTTTGTTTGTTTTTTCCGTATATTTTTTTTTTTCTTCATATATATATATATATATATATATATATATATATATATATATATATATATATGTGTGTGTATATATATATATATATATATATATATATATATATATATATATATATATATATATATATATATATATATAGGGTTGATGAAAAATAAAACGGCTTGACATAGACTATCCCCATATTGAGTTAATTTTTGTTTTTTTGGGGTGTGAAAACATACATATGCTCTGTCATAATAAATACATCGAGCTCTCTGTGGATCAGTTTTAATAATTCATTTTACTAGGATCCACTCGGATTACATACCAACTGATCGATAATCTGTATATATATATATATATATATATATATATATATATATATATAATGTCTTATGAAATTTGGAAATTTATATTCAGATAAATTTATATGTTAAGTTTTTAATATCTTTCGGACATTTTCCTAGTTTTCGGTACGTATTTGAATATAAATTGTCATATGTTTATCTACTTTTAGCTTTCATAAGCCATTGTCAAAGAATTTCTTTATACTATGTCGCTTTCATCATTTTCAATTATCGTGTTGTAGCGTCTTTTTTTTTCATTTTTGTATTAAATATATGTAGTATATATATATATATAAAATTTTTATTGATTGGTTGTTTCTTTTTAGCTTATCATTTCTCATATATATAGTGGTTTACTGTAGTTTATGTTATAAAGCATTTTGTGTTCTATAAATAAACAACGACATGATGTTGAAAAGGATGTAAACGGCAAAGCACAGAAACAAAAAGTCTTTGATAATGAATTGTGAAAGTCGAACATATTCAGATATTGGTCTGATTTATAGTTAGTTAAATATGTACCGGAAACGAGAAAAATAACCCGGAAAGAGAAAAAAAGATTACCCTTAACAAAGAACTTTTGACGATCTTTAACCGAATCCGTATGAGTTAATGCGGAAGTGATGTCATATGGAATGGAAACTACACGAATGATTTTGACGCCGGTTAACATTGATGAAATATCATCGAGAGAAAAAAAGAAGACTATTAAAAAAGAGTTTGCATCCAAAAGATACTTTGATTGACTGTTATATACAAAAATTAAAATAAAAATGAACCAGTAGTTACAATTGCACCGAGATATATTTGTCTGAATGTATGCAGTTATCCTGCCTATAAACTAAGAAAGATTTCAAAAGTCACACCCACACACGTCCTCACGCACACACATTTATATTGGTAACTCGTTTTATTTTCTCGTGTGCAAAGCTTACAATTTTGGTTCAATATTCAAGGTACAGTTCATAAAAATGTCCATCAACAAACCCAAATTATATATGAAAAGCTGTCGATTCTAATAATTTTTCAACATTTGGTATCGTTGTGTTAATAAAATAGCAAATCAAGAATTAAAAAAATAAGTAAGAATGTGTGTCTGTAGGATGTATGCGAAATAAAAGTGGACAAGGAAAAGTGGAAAATGATAAACGACGCGTTTCGACGACGTCTGTTGGTCTCGACTTCTTCAGGTCAGAATCAAAGAAAACTGTATAAGGAAAATGCGTTGGGATTTCTCTGGATAAGAGGGCAATAAATTAAATCATATCAGATCCGACGACCAGGATCCAGAATGTATTTGTTTGTTTTATATATATTTATATATATTGTAACCCTTAGTATCTGTAAGTAAGTATACAATTTATACAGTTTAATACTGCATAAAATTCTATATATGCTAAGTTAGGTCACCAGACATCACTGTTAGAATGATCGTGACGGATGACAATGAACATTGTTAATGCATTATGTGGATGGTAATATATATATATATATATATATATATATATATATATATATATATATAATACAATAGGAATTAAGATTACATATAGGTGATGATCAACATCACCTTTTAAAATTAAGATAATTTACAAGGATTCTCAAACAAGTCAAGGATGATAAATTATTGAATTAAAATGGCAAGACAGAGGGAAGAAAGAAAGAAAGAATGTCATTTTTTAATTCCTATTGTATAAAATATGTTGCTCTGTTTAATTAAAACATTGAGCTCTATGTGTGAATCAGTTTTAATATTTTATACTGTATTAATAGGATTCACTTGGATTATATCACCACGGATTATTATTATTATTATATATATATATATATATATATATATATATATATATATAGGTAATAATTGTGGTTATATATATATATATATATATATATATATATAAAGATTTAAAACTTTTAAATCTTAAATCTTACATTTTCAATAAGCTCCATGAATAAGACTAAATCCAAAATCGAGCATATATATGACAATCAAAGACATAGATACAAACAAAAATAACTTGCAAAATATACAATTGAAAAATATGCAGTTGAAAAACAATTACGTTTATGAACGAACACGTGAGGATATGTAAAATTATGAACATGCGTGTGTCCATAACGAAATTTAAAAAAAGACGCAAATATGAAAAATTGAAAAACGGATATTCATTACAATAAGAAATATTCAATATAGGAATTAAACCCTTGGGACACAGTGCCACGAAACTCTGAGTCGCGAACATAACAACAAAGATTGATATGGACAATTACAATTAAGTAATCCTTCTGTATATAAAATTACTATTATATATATATAAATATATATATATATATATATATATATATATATATATATATATATATATATATCATCATCATCATCATCATTCCCTTGACTTTCGTCATTGTAGAAGGGATTTCAGGCCTGTAAGTGAATATGGATAAATACACTGTTTAATATATATAGGTGCGGCAGAATAATCTGACACATTTGTAGGTTTAATAAAAAACAGAATAGACTAAAGAATGAACATTTTTATTTTTGAAATGTACATAGAATGATATTGTAATTCATTTCCTTTTCAATTGCCAAAACAATGGGTGTTCACTGAGCCTTCATTGTGGAAACGATTATCAGGAACAACGAATTGGTAAATGTAACTCAAAGGACGTTGGCCTGCCCGATCAGCTGTGATTTTTTTTTTTTCTGTGGGGTATCTGAAATCAAATGTATACACTCATCGCCCAAGATCTATTGAACAATTAAAAGATGCTATTCATCAAGAAATTGTTGCCATTTCACCTGTCGAGTTATGGACAACTTTCGCGAAAGCCTTCGACACTTTGTTGAAAGGAACGGTATCCACTTGACATATTTCATTTTTAAAACGAATTGAAACAAAATGGCATTATATGTACGTTTCAAAAATAAAAGCACATTTTTCGTTCTTTACTCTATTTTGTTTTTATTAAACCTACAGATGTGTCAGATCATTTTGCCGCACCCTGTAAAAACGGAGTTACTACTCAAATACGAATATGTACTAATAACTTCGATATATTATAACTGATATATATATATATATATATATATATATATATATATATATATATATATATATATATATATATATATATATATATATATTTATATTTACATATATTTATACATATATACATATATATATTCTCATGACTTTAGACGTTGTGATTTGGTGGCTGCACGCCCTGTTTTTTTCTTTTTTAAACATTATGATACAATCTGATCCGGCGTATTTTAGACCAGTCGATCACAGAGAGAAGCACACCCTAGCTGTTTCGAACCCTGTCGAAAGTCACATACACTTCATTGATACTGTTTGAATGCACAGACCGGTAGATATAATTCACATTTTATAAAAAAACAGCACGCCTGGTCAAACACATGCATCCACTAAATATAATGTTTAAAGTAATAAAAATGCGCGCGTAAACTCACACACACACACACACACACACACACACATATATATATATATATATACAACCGACTATTTTTTTAAATATACACTTTCATATAAATTAGAAATGTTAATAATGTCGCGAGAATGACGCTAATAATTTTTTTATTAATACTTTTAGCATTAAAATTTCTTTTAATTGTAAAAGATTTTTAAATTAGCTTGAAAAAAAACATTACGTACTTTAGGATTTTTTTTCATGATTTAAATTTAGAAAGTTCAACTTTAAATGAGAAACCAATTTAATAAGACGGAATTGTATTGAAAGTGCTTTAATTACTAGATCATCCGCAGTAAATTTGCATTCATTTTCTTACATTTCATCTTTCTTGGCAGATCTTCTATGAGCAAAATATGGGATGCTTAAGGACAAAAGTGATAAAAACATGAACAAAAGAAAATGAAATCAAATGAAATTAGCAAAAGTTTAAAATTTCCGTGTTCCCTTCGTGTGTATGTGTAGCTACATCAAGATTACTGATGAACGACGAAACGCATCACACAATTTTTTCCACTTTGCCATTAATTTTCCTGACAGTTTGTACATAAATTTTATAAAAAAAAGATACGGCTGCTTATACGCAAACTGGAAAAATTTAAGTGAAAATAAGTACACACAGTCGGCTGTATTTGGCAAAATATGTTTGTTTGAATATATATATATATATATATATATATATATATATATATATATATGTGTGTGTGTGTGTGTGTGTGTGTGTGTGTGTGTGTGTGTGTGTGTGTGTAAAGAGAGAGCTCGCATTAAACTTATATCGCTGCAAATTTAGATAGATATGAATAAAGATGCATAAATACGAACAAAGAGTAAAACATAAAATGTAAGATCAAATAAATTTTCTTTTCACTTTTTTTTGTGCAAGTCACAGGGGTCAAAGAAAGTGATTTCTGGAAGCAAGAACTGTCACTCTCTTCTTTGGAAATGGTGGACCATTTTTCTTTCATGAACCGGCATAAAACGACAGTCACCTTGAACTCTAAATAATTTGCGCAATTTCTTTCTTTTAATTCTTTTAAAATTTACGGACGTTCTATTCTCCAATTCTTGGATTCTATTGCTGCCCAATGCCCCGAGGTTGAAAGAGGATGCGATTTTAACTGCACAGTCTTGAATATTGATCTATCCGTTTGTAAGTATAATAGATATGCGAAAAGCGTTTTCTTTTAGTCTGCGTTTACTGGCGGGAATTGTTTCTTGTATCTTATTGAATACACTGACGTGGATTAAGTTTTCGGACAAGTTGTAGACATGAAAGCATTTTCTTGTTACAGTATTTTAATTCGTTAGGTAATTATACTTTTGAAACTTTTATGAATAAACGCAACTGAAATATTTTTATGTTGTATGTGACGGTATTTCAGGCGCAAGTACAACATAACATATATGACCATTTACTTATAATTTGAGGCACGTGAATAGCCACAATACTTAGGTAAGCTGCAGTATTCAAAAGGTCATTTATTGGTACTAAGAGTTTTATTATAAGCCAAGAATAATATCATCGTAACATTAAACTACCACAGCCAGCCTGAATTGTTGATAGCCGATAATATTGATGCAAGGTGAAGGGACAACTCAACACCGCCGACGCAATACAGCCAACTCAACACCACCGACTGAGCGCCAGGACAACTCAGGACCTAGACAACTCTGTACATATCGATGACTTTTTAAAAACCGAATAAAATTAATTTATTAAGAATTAAAACCTTAATTTATGAATATTTTCTTCAAATAAGGCATTTGAAAGGAATTATATAAAATATGAACCAGTTTTCCGTTTTTAATTATTTTTATTAAAGTGAATCATAAAGAAATTTTTTTTAAAGTAAATTGTCATATAAAAAATTAATTCAATAAAACACATTTGTTTTTAATTATTTTTTTAATAAAGTAAATCGAAAAATGCAAAACAAAATTAAGTTTTGCATAGTAGAATAGGATTTGGCATAAGTAACAGGAAAGCATGCATGAATGGTGCAGTTCAACTCAACACCGCCGAATCAACACACACAACTCAACACCGCCGACTCAGCACCGTGTCAACTCATGACTGAGACAACTCAGCAACAGAAAAGCATAACTTTTTTATAATCGAATAAAAGTAATTTCTTAGTGATTAAATTCTTAATTAGTAAGTAAATCGTAAAGATATTTATTTTTCAATAAAGTAAAAATATTCACTAATTAACACAACACACAATAAATTATTTTATTCTGTTATAGAAAAAGTTGTTTTTCTGATGATGTATTGTCCTGAAGCATATATGTTCCGGTGCTCAGTCGGTAGTGCTAATCGATGGTTTTGAGTTGACGGTGTTGAATTGTCCTGCACCATTCGTGCACGCTTTCCCGTTTATTTATGCCAAATTCTATTCTACTATGCAAATGCTGCAGCCATTGTAACGTTTTTTCAATCTGCTGTTGTTAATTTTTTTTATCCTAATCGAATTGTAAACCCTGTTTCTTGTTCCTATCTGAATTGCCGATCACTTAGATAAAATTCAAATTGTCAGCATGTTTAAATTCATTCAAAATTTTGCAAAAAAACAGAATAGCCCCAACCCCAACCGCACCAAAGTCCCAAACGCAATAAAAAACAAAGTTTGTTTTGTATTCAAAATGTTTATGTTATTCCAAGAGGAAAAACCAAAGTATTTTTTTATCAATTTTAATTTTTTTGCAAATTCTTCCTAGCACGTTCGAAATTTTGGTTAAAATCTTGTTTTGTTTACATCAGCGGCCGACGTAATGATAACGATGAGTTTTTTTTTTTTTTTTTTTTTTTAGCCTTTTTCCGGTGAAAACACACTGACTTGGAAATTCTTGCAAAATTAAATAATTGTCAGAGTTTATTGAAACTTGCAGGCCATATTCAGAAAGGAATTAAATTATTTTGGAATTTTTGGTAAAAAAATTTTTTTAGTTTGTTTTGCATATGTTACCACCTACTTACTTAATTTCATGAAATCTGGAGAAATTCAACTTTTAGGGTGGGGATTTTTTTATTAGTTAAAAGCAGGACTCCTTGGAGATAGTAAATCAATTTTGCCCTGTATTTTAAAATAAAAAATGTAATAAAACTATGAGGTTATTATTATAATTAGAAAAGCTTTTCATTGATTTGATGAATAAGATTTATTAAGGACACTAATATATTAAGAAGAAAATTTATTTTGATGAATAATTAACTTTTATAAAAATTGTTTTCATTTTTTAAAATTTTAATTAAATAATTTATAATATTAAAAAATCTTTTACAATTCTGCATTGCTTCAAGGCGGAGGTTTGATGATATTGTTAAGTGAAAAGTACATTTATGAAACAAAAACTGAAAACCTCATGATAGTCGTTTGTACCCAAATATTTTTTTTAAATTAAAAAGTAGTTTAGTGATAATATCATTTAATGGGAACATCTATAATGTTCCCATTAAATGATATTATCCTTTAAAAGGTGACGTGATTTAAGAGTCGTCAGACGCTCTGCAATTCTTTCAATTTCGTTATTCAATTCTGTTTCATCATTAACGTCTTTGCAAATCATCACGACAATTTTGTTTTGTTTACTAATTTCTTAAAATTAAGATAATGGCGGCTTTTAAGAACATTTTCTGAAATCGGTCAAAAAGTTGAGATACCGATCTATATAATTTCTATTTGAACTACAGTAGAATATTTTACTTACTAGAAATAGTACATTTAATCATTTAGCTTTCAATTAAAGCTAAAATGAAATCTTCAAGAATTCTTTGTCATTTTTTAAAAATTAATTTTAACCCTTAGGTATTGAAAATTCAGTGGACGCACCTACATTAAATTATATTTGTTCACGTGTATTTAATTAAATGACCAGTGAGAGAATATCGAGAGGCATAACGAAAGTATAAAGATATTTCTCTTTTCAAAATATTATCTTATTAAATATACTAAACAAGTCATTATTAAAAAAAAATAAGAGTTGGTGGAATTGTTGACATATTTTCTTTTTTTTTTTCGGCTGCTAAGGAATTTAACCGAAGTACGATACACTCTTGTAAGATATGCTATAAGGTTGCATTTTTAATATAAATCAAACTCTTTGTCGTAGAATGTTTTTGGACATTTTCCTCATTTTACGATGGAAACTGACTCAGACATATTGAATAGGATTTATGTCAGAAAACTTATTTGACCGTATGTCATGTTTGGGTAAATGGTATTCTGGTGTCTTTTTTGTGTTTTTCAATGTAACATCCAACCTCATTAAAAGCTATTTTTCTCGAGATAACTGTCAGCATTATTTCGCACAAAATTCTTGCTGCAAAAACCCAAAACTTTTGTTTTCGTTTGTTTCAAATCGATATTACCAGGGCACTGCATAAGTTTTTTATTCAACGCTGTGTTATCATATCGAAAAATCCACCATATTTGATCGGTAGCTGCAATTTGTTGAAAGAAAATTGTTAACATGTTACTGTCAGAAATATACTCGTTATATATATATATATATATATATATATATATATATATATATATATATATATAAAGCTTTATTCTAACGAAGTATATATATATATATATATATATATATATATATATATATATATATATATATATATTTGTATATATATATTAGTTTCCCATTTAATGCCTGTTTTATATTTAACAATCTTTTAAAATCGGCGTTTGTTTATGTTGGACACTCCCGAGATATGTCGTTCTTTTCACGTTTGTCAAAAAATGCCTCAACATGTCGATAGTTCGAAATAATTTCATTCCTTTTGTTTGTTTAACAATTCAAATTCCTTTTGAAGAGAACGGTTTGTCTTCGAAACGTTCAAAATCAACTAGCGTCCATTTTGAAAAATAGGCATGCATAAAACAGGCTGTAAATGGGTAACTAAATATTATATATATTATTTTTATGCTTATTAGAATAAGTACTTCCACGAAAACGCTAAAAAAGCAGCATACCGTGATGAAAACCTACTCCAAACTTAATGAAAGCATAGCTTTACCGGCAAAATATCTGGTCATCCCATAAGTTCTGTCCGAATTTTAACTTTTTGTTAAAAATGAACGAAATTTAAAGAGTATTTTATAATGTCTAATGGAGCTGAACATTATTTTTATGTTTAGATTGTGACGTCGTCCCCCGGTCGCAGCGCCAACTGTGACGTTCTATCCTGATCTACCACGGCGCCAGTTGTGACGTCCCCAAACAGCACCAATTGTGACGTCCTCGTCGCGGCGCCAGCTGTTCGCTCCTCGCTGCTCCGTCCGGGTGTCGCTGCTCCAAACGTGACGTCCGCCTGTCGCGTCAGTCGTGCTGTCCCGTCCTGTGACGACCAACTGGCTTGGTATCGGTCGCGGCACCCAAATGTGACGTTCTAACCTTTTGGTGATTCGGGTGGGAATCTGGTTAGATTTGATATCAGCCTCGCCGTTCCCAACTCGCTTCCAACGCCTGGTTACCAAAGTAACGGCATTGATCTCCAGTCTGCCTACCCACGTTGTGAATTGATCTTAGACAGACGAGATCAAACAGTGGTTGGGGCCGTAATGCAAATTGAGTTCAACGGGGTGATACTACACAAATATGCATAAAAGAAAATGAAAACTCAAAAGTTCAAAGTATCAAAGAAAAAGGTAACAAACTTTATGTCTAGTTGTTCGATACATAGGACTGCATCTATCTCCCGACCCGTTCTGTGGATTGTGACACGTCGTTTCCGCTAGACAAGTTTTAACGCTTCAAGTTGTTTGCTCTCTAAGAAATTGGTGTTTCGCTGTGTCTTTGGACAAAAGTCGAAAAAACTTATTTCGGTGGCCTGGTTCTAAGTCGCTCTTCAAAATAATTGTTCTTGTGTTGAAGAGGAGTCCGGAATTTGCGTGAATCTTGGTCAGTTATCTAGAGGCGGCTTCAACTGGAGACTGAATCTGCGAACTCAACTCTGGAAACTCGAACCCGAACTGATTTCTGCCTGTTGGGGCCTCGCTTTTATTGACACCGACCAAAACCGGGGTGGTTCTGTTGGCGTCGGGGGGTTCCTCGATAATTCTAAATACATATCCACCTCTTTTATTTCTGGTTAGGGATTTTCCACTCTTTTCCATTTTTGGGAAACTTTCCTCACTCCCACTTTCTCACCATACCTCTGAGGGGCGTGAACTGCCCTCCCCACTTCTTTGTAGCAGCTTCTCATACTTATACTCTGGATGGGCGTCGACAGCCTTCTTCGTGCGTCACGTGATCACCACTCGGCCAATGAGGTCTTGGTCGGGTATCTTTCCTCCTCCTTCGTGCGTCACGTGACCACCACTTGACCAATGATGTCTTAGTCGGGCGTGAACAATCCGTGGCTTTGTTTCGGGAAAAAAAAATATCTGGCTTAACTAAAAAAAAAAAAATATCTTTCTCTTTCCCTTTTCTTCCTTTCAATTGCCGTTATCACCGTTCTAGTCGCAACGGACAATATGACAACTCTTGTTTTACACGTGGTGTTTGTCAGGTATTTTATCGCTAATTTATCAAGATGGGTGGTATTCTTAACATGGCTTCAAAAAAGAAATATCCCCAAAGTTTTCAGTCAGTCTGTCGCCTCCAAGGAAGAAAGAAAAACACTTCTAGGTCTCCATTCATTTTCCTTCGGTACATATTCCTGATAACATAATTTTATTATCGCAGGCCAAAGTTGTTTCGTCGAAAAAAATTCGGCCAGCGCACTTAATTTTTCATATCTGTCCAAAGTCCTTTTTAGTGGCCTGTTTCTCGTCACTTATCGAAATAGCATTTTCACTTGAATTTTTCCTTGGCCAGTGGTCCAGCCGTTCGCTTACGCACCTAAATAACACAGTCGTTATCAAAACACATCTGACTCCTTCTTTCTTTCCCTTTTCTTTTACTCAGAAATTCCCTGTCATTGTAATGACACCCTTTTTCATTTGTTACTTATCAATATTTTCATTGTCTCTTAGCCGTGTGTGTGGATGCTTATCACCTACGATTCGTCTCGCCTTTCTTTCTGCCTTCTTTTCTTGCTCTTCTTTTCTATGCCTCGTAAATGGTGCCACAGATGCATTTAAACTGATCAAATTTTATTTCAGAGAACAATAAAATTAAATTTTGTTTGATTAAAACCCTGCTAACATGGAAGTACCCAAGAATTATTTGAGGCACATAATGCTTTATGAGTTCAAGAAAGGAAACTCAGCAGCCGAAGTGGCTAGAAACATTCACTCAGTTTATGGAGAGGAATGTGTGAATGAAAGAACTTGCAGAAGATGGTTTGCAAAATTCAGAGGTGGAGATTTCACCCTTGAAGATGAAGATCAAACCAGACGTCCAGTTGTGTTTGATGAAAAGCTTCTTGAAGCAGCCCTTGAAGAAAATCCTGCTTTATCAGTTGAGGAATTGGCAGTGGTTCTCAGTTCAAACCATACAACTGTTCATCGTCATCTTAAACAACTTGGAAAAGTTCCTAAACTTGGAAAATGGGTGCCTCATGAATTGTCTGAAAACAACCTCAAATCCCAAGTTGACATCTGCTCTTCTCTCCATTCTCGCCAACTTGTTTCACCTTTTTTGGATCGACTTGTGACTAGCGACGAAAAATGGTTTGTTTTTTTTTCGAAATGTTAAGTGTCGTAGACAGTGGCTTGGTAAAGAGGAAGGACCCCAGCCACAGCCGAGAAGGAAACTTCATGGGCAAGAGGTTCTTTCAATCTGGTGGGGTCGCCAGGGAATAATCCACTTTGAATTCTTACCACCTAATGCAACAATTAATGCTCAAATATAGTGTCAGTAATTAGAGCTATTGAACTAAGCTTTGAGGGAAAAAAGACCTGCTCTGGTGAATCGAAAAGAGTTGATGTTTCAACAGGACTGATGTGGGGCCAAAGTTGGGACCACAGAAGTAAAACACGGAACACGGAATTAGATGTAAGAAAGATGTATTAACAACAGGTTACAGAGATAGTGTAAGCAGAGCTTACTATATATTAGTGTCCAACATTGGTAGTCGTACGAGACTCTCACTGTCTCTCTGTGTCACTCTCTAGAGTGCTATGTCGCTTACTTAATATAGGCCTGGAAGAATCTATTGTGTAGGTCGTTTCCGGTCTCACAACAACCCGCTTCCAAAGAGTTTTCTTTTTGGGAAGGAGAGAATAAAAATAAAACTGTTAATACTTTTTCCTCTTGGGATATACGTTGAGCGGTTGAGTAAATTTCCTTTTCTTTCCTGAGCGTCGCACTTCAGGAGAGACTTGGGGCATGTCGAGATCGAACTAGAGATCTTGATGCGTGAGCCACAGCTTTTCGCGAACCGTCTGGCAGTTTATGAAATATGCAAGCGCCTATGCCGTACGAGCTTGCATCACTTGCGACTATGATGTCGAGACTAGGGTCGTAATGGGTGAGGGAGAGGTCTGAAGTAAGAGTTTTCTTGATCTTCTCGAATGCGTCTTGGCATTCCGGGGTCCATGACATGGTTTGTCCTTTTTTAAAAGTTGGTTGAGAGGCCCTCTCAAATTTTGCATGTTCTTAATGAACCCTTGTTAAAAGTTAGCTCGGCCGAGGAAGCTTTGTAACGCTTGAACGTTATCTGGGGCCGGCATGTTTCTGATCGCGTTGGCTCTTTCTGGATCCGGCCGACGACTTTTTCTTACCAGAGATTAAATACTTAGGTCACATTATAAAAAAAAAAATTTTATAATGTGACCTAAGTATTTAATCTCTGGTAAGAAAAAGTCACACTTTTCCTCCTTAACCTTAAATCCGTATTCTTGTATCTTTTCGAATACGTTTTTTATATGGTTCCGGTGCTCTGCCGTAGTTTTACTAGTAACCAGTATATCATCCAAATAGGCTGTCGCGTAGTCAAGGTCGCCCAGCATGGCGTCCATGACCTGCTGGAAAATTACAGGCGCAACTTTTACTCCAAAAGCCAGTCTTTTATATTTGTACAACCCTCTATGGGTGTTTATGCAGAGCAATTTGGAACTTTCTTCTTCCACCTCTATCTGAAGGTATGCGTCCGAGAGGTCGATTTTAGAAAAAGATTTTCCACCATTGAGTTTATTGAAAATTTCTTCAGTGCTTGGGAGAGGATAGTGGTGATCTTGCAAGGCATCGTTTAACCCTGTGGAAAAATCTGCGCATACTCGTATTTGATTGGACTTCTTTTTTACGTAGACCGTAGGTGCTGCCCACTCGCTGAAATCTGTTTTTGACAGAATACCTGCTTGTTCGAGTCTATCTAACTCTTTATTGAGCAGCGAAAGGGACATTACGTTTCTTTTTGAATACCGGTTGTGCACTGTCCTTCACCTTGAACTTAGCTTTCATTTTAGTACATTTCCCAAGGCCAGTTCCTTTTTTAGATTTACCAAATTGGACGTTGTACTTTGTATCTTGTGACAAAATGTACTCATTGGGCAATCCCAAAGATTGAATTTTTCTATCCAGTCTGTTCCAAATAAGTTATCTGATGTTTTCAATACGTAGGCTTTGAGCTTTTTGGTAACTCCATTTAGTGTTACTGTAAGTATTACCTCGCCTAAAATGTTAATCTTTTCGCCAGTTACGGATTTTGCTGTTTTATCCGTTTTTAATAATGTCGGCTTGTTCAATTTTCGCCAAGTACGCCAGTTAATGGATGAAAAATCGGAACCCGAGTCAAGCTGGAATTTAATAGACTTATTGAAAATATCTACAGTTACATATTTTCTTAAATTCCTATCAACAATATCGTCAGATTCAGCTTGCCGAATTTTATTTTTGAGTTTTCTCGTTCTGTTGGCGTACCAGCACGAAGTTAAAGTATGCCCACTTTTATTGCAATTTTTGCAATATTTTTTGTTCTTAACTGTACCGAATTTCATCCAATGCCATTTACCACAATGGTAACATGGTCCGGGCGGTTTCTTTAACTTATTTGGGTTTTGGTTACTGCGTAATTTAGGACATGAGATTTGCCTTTTGTCTTTTTTTCAGGAGAATAGGAGGTAGACTTACTTCTGATTTTATTAATCTGTCACACCTGATTCCTCGATAGTGTTTGAGTCACGCTTTACAGGTATTACTCTTTGACAGTCCTCTGCCAGTTTTTGGAGAGTCAATCCTTGTTCGTTCTCAAGCTTGGTCAGTATCCGTCGTCTGACTTCGGCGTTTTCTGCAGATACTAGACCTTGTGCAAAAATTAAGCACTTAAAATCATCGGCAGTCAGTTCAGCTAATTTAAAATCATTACATAGCTTGTTTACCGATGCTGCAAACGTTAGAAAATCTTGCTGGTTATTTTTGACTGTGTTCAGGCATTTCCAACGTTTGTGGAACAAGGTTGTGTTAGACACTAATAGTTCCGATAGGAGCTTAATAGTCTCTGAAAAATCCAAGTCAGTGGTTTTCTTGGGTAGTTTAAAGTCTACGAACCTACTATGTTCTGTAGTTCCCAGTTTTCTCAATAGTAGACGTACCTTTTTTTTACTGGGCCATTGTTCACAGTCTACGTTGAAAATATCTTCGTAGCGCCTGTAAAAAGCGTCGAACGTTTTGTCGTTCTCTGGTACGTATTCAAAAGTTTCCATTGAATTGTAGATTATACTCTGGGAGAATATTGCATCTTTTTCAGAGTTTGAGCCTTTTAATTCATTTACGAGTAATTCTTTAAGTTGTTTCTGTTGTAGTTCAGCATTCTGAAGCGTAATTCGTTGGAATTCCATTTGTTGTTTATGTAATTCCAAAAATAGTCGTTGTTGTCTTTCTTCTGATTTTTGTTGCTGATCCAAATTTAGTTTTAACATTTGGTCAACTGCTTTTTGAAAATCTTCCATATTTAAAAATGACAGGGCTTTTTTTGTTGCTTTGAAACACGTGTACTAAAAGGAGGTACGCAAAAAAAATCTTGATAGATTTTTGTTCCTTTTTCTTTCTTTTACAAAAAAAAATATGGACAGATAATAGTTAAACTAAACTAAATATGTTTTTAGCTTTTTTCCCCCGTGGTTCCGTTAATTTTGACGTAATTGAATAAATTTTCACCACACTTATGTATTTTTTTTTTATTATAGAGGTACAAAAAGAGAAAACGCACCTCAGTGAATTTGAGGGAGAATAATTTTATGCCCGAGTTCAACTCAGTTACATAAAATTTTTTCGATAGTTTTTTTCACGAAAACTTGAGTACAATGGTAGTACTTCGCAACTGTTTTTTTTTTGTGTGTGTGTGTGTGTGTGTGTGTGAATTCATTCTTGTTATTTGGACAGACTTTAATATTCCGTAGATGTCGAATCGCTAGTTCGTCACTGATGTTTGGTATTGGAATATATGCAGACGTTCGGTGTTTAGCTTTAAAATCGCTAATGTAGTAATACCAGCTTAATTTCACGTTCAACACTGCTGTGGGAACGCGTGGAGTTTGTGTATTTTTTGAGTACTGTCGCTATTGATATGGTGAGAACTAAATTCTCCAATCTTTCTGTCGCCACTGATGTGGGACTGGTAAGGTATGGAGTTTTCGACATGAATGCGTTTCTCGAATTCTTCGTCGACCCAGATGTGGGATTGGTAAGGTATTTAGGTTTCGCCGTGAGTGCGTTTCTAGAATCCTCGTTGCCACTGATGTGGTGCCAAAGTTGGGACCACAGAAGTAAAACACGGAACACGGAATTAGATGTAAGAAAGATGTATTAACAACAGGTTACAGAGATAGTGTAAGCAGAGCTTACTATATGTTAGTGTCCAACACTGGTAGTCGTACGAGACTCTCACTGTCTCTCTGTGTCACTCTCTAGAGTGCTATGTCGCCCACTTAATATAGGCCTGGAAGAGTCTATTGTGTAGGTAGTTTCCGGTCTCACAATAAGGACAATGCGCGACCCCACACAGCAAGAATCACGTCACAAAAGATTGAAGAACTTGGTTGGGAGAAAATTCCTCATCCACCTTATTCTCCCGATCTTGCTCTTTCAGACTAGCATTTGTTTCGTAGCTTACAGAATCATTTGGAAAAAACATCTTTTGTAACACAGGAAGAGGTTAAAACTGACATATGTGAGTTCTTCGAATCAAAGCCAAAAGAATTTTACAGTAATGGAATTAGTAAGCTTGTTAATAGATGGAAGGAAGTCGTAGATAATCAGAAAAAATACATTTTTGATTGAATCTGTAATTAAATGTAACATCTGGTCACTTGTTTTCTTTATTCAAAATTCGGACAGAACTTATGGAATGACCTGATATTTAAGCTATTATTAAAACGTCTTTTTCTTGCGTTAGAAAGCAAATTTTAACCTCTTTTTTGTAGTAACAGACACATTCATTTGGGAATTCTTGCAAAAATTATATCATTGTCGGATTGTAATGAATTTTTCTGTACTTATTTACAAATACATGAAATAACTTTTTAAAAATTTTATTAGAAAATATCGGTAAAAATATTTTTTCCATGTGTTTCACCTACTTACTTCATTTTATGAAAACTTGAGAAATTCAACGTGATAATTTTTAGTGAATATATTTGTCAAAAGAAAAATACATTGAAGAAATTTTCACCGAATTTTTTTTTTCAAAATCGGACCCCGTCTTACCGTAAATCTGTTCTGAATCGAGAAAATAAAAAACGCAAAATTTAATTAGAGAAGCTTTTAATTGCTTTTTATGAATAATATATATCACAGACAATATTGACTGAAAAAACATTAGATGAAAAATGTATTTTCACAAGATTTGTTTCCATTTTTTACAATTTTAAATTGAATAATTTGTAAAGATTTAATTTTTTTTAAATTCCGTTTCTATCGTGTAACTCTTAGGAAATATTGTTTTTAAGTAACGCCATATTTACTAATCATATATTGTAAAGCTTATTACAATCTAACGATCCCAAATAACTTTTAAGTGTTTTAACTTATTTTTTAACTTTTTGTGTTTTAACGTCCTAATTTTTCTCAGCATGCGAGTTCGTACATGACATTATCATAAAATGCCACGTGTTTTAAGGGTTGTTCCCCTACGAAAAAAAAATCGTATAAAATTTATTGTCTGTCATCAAATCTCAAATCTGCATTACAATACTGAACTTGACAATACGTTAGGCTGTCGATAAATCGATCAAGAAGAAGATGACCACGTTGTTTAAAGAAATGCTTGTATACAACATTTTACGCTATAAGTCAGTAATATTTGTTTCAAATCAAATTAATTTAACTTTAAATTTGCTAATTTTTCTCAAATAACGTTTCAGAAGTAAATACTTTATTTTTGCAAGATTTTTAAAACCCAGAATTAACTTTTGTTTACAAATGTGTCAAAAGGGCCAATTTCATCGATTTTATTAAAATAAAATCGATTCCGATAAATATAATATATGCCTGAAATACATATCAGTTTATTTCTTTACTGGAAATAGTAAATTTTAAATTCTTTAATTTTCAATTAAATCAAAAATGAAAGCTTCAAGAAAGTTTTTTCATTTTTTTAAATTCCTTTTAACCTTACGCATATTGAAGTAGTGGACGTACCTATATGAGAAGAATCAGCACATATGCAAGTAATGTGCACTTCCTTAGTAGACATAGCATATAAATTAATATAATATGGGAGATATTAATAAATAAAGTGACAGTAAAGCTTCAGTAGCAGCTGCTATAAAGTAAAAAAAAAAAAATGAAGAGAATTGTAGAAGCAGCAGCAGGCAGGTTAGGTTTAATTCTCCAAACGGAATTGCTCCACTGAAATATTTGCCCAGCGGATAAATGCGTTGGTCGTAAATTTGATGATATAGCAATTGCGAGCCCAAGGTGTAATTGGACTCAGGCGAGCAATAACTGAGAAGTACTAAATAAGAACAAGATATTCCTAGACATGGGCAGTGGAATGAGAACAAACACTATAGATTCGTGAAGTTTATACTGATCGACTAATACCTCATGAAGGCCAGAGGCATAACGGCCGAAATGCTATGATAATAACAGCAAAGTTGAAGACAATAGACCGGCTGATAATAAAATGCGGAACACTCTTATAAACTTAAGAAAATCAATATATATATATATATATATATATATATATATATATAATGTGTTGCAAATATTTTTTTGCAAATATTTTTTTTAATTTTGTTATTCAATTGGCAGTATATATAAACCTGTTGCAAATAATTTTTTTAAATTTTGTTATTCAGTTGCCAATATATATATATATATATATATAAGGAGAGAGAGAAAAAAATAGAGAGAGAGACCATTGCTCAATAGGCATCGAATTTGATTTGATCAAGATCCTAAATAAGTTTAATCTGTTTACCTTTCATTCTACGTCATTAATAACAGTCGCCACGATCGCGTTGTGTATTTTAAGACAACGTTGAAAATTTAAGTTGCAGTTGTAAAATTGCAAGAGACTGACACGTATACAAAAACAATACTTTTTCCAGTGGCAAAGGTGCAGGTGGCGCCAGGGATGGCAGTACCAACAACAGCTACCAAAACTGTGTTACCTCCCCTTGGTTGGTGGCTGACGAGGACAGTGTGTCGCACGTTCTTTCACACGTTATATGTAGAGAATATATAAATGTGTTGCAAATAATTTTTTTCAATTTTGTCATTCATTTTTACGCCCCATATCATACATACATATATACATACATACATACATATATATATATATATATATATATATATATATATATATATATATATATATATATATATATATATATATATATATATATATATATATATATATATATATATATATATATAAGTCAAAAAAAAGCTATACCTAAGGTTTAAAATGCATTTAAAAAATGAAAAATATTTCTTGACACTTTTCTTTTAGTTTATTTCCAAGCTAAAAGATTAACTTTAATATTAACAATAAAGAAAATACTTTGCTATATTTCAAACCGAAGTAAAAATTGATTGGATTTATTTTTTAATCGCTAAAATCATATTGACAAATCTCTCAAGATAACATAATTCTCTTTATTAAAATATATATTTAAAAAATAAGATATATCTGAAATTTTACTTGAGGATTATTACCTGATTAAAGTTTAATTATTCTGAATTAAAACAAATACTACTTACTTTTAGTTTACAGTATCGCATAAAAGCATTTTCTAACACAGCGGTGAGTGTTTTATGGATAGTTGACAGATTTAACGATAGGTTATTGTTTGGCATTTTTAAGTAAAGTGCTTATAACTGTAAAAATTACTTGAATACAACGCGAATGCTTTCTTTATATAATTTTTAACTACCAGATAATCTCAAAAATTTAGGAAAATATTCTACGTAATGGAATAATTTATTAAATTTTAGGTAACAGATATAAAAAATATTTTTGCCAAGTTATTGTAAAAAGAAAATATTTCTCAAAGACTTTCATTCATTTGTCAATAAGTTCTGAAAGTTACTTCAAAATACAACAAATATTTGCAATATTTTCAAATCAATGGGTTTTTCACCACAAAAAAACAAAAACAAAAAAAAAACGATTATATTCCCCATACTAATTTTGGCCACCACTTACGTAAGAAAAAAACAAAAGTTTAACCAAAATTTCGACGGTTCTAAAGGATTAAAAATGTCATTTACTATTGAAAAAATCTTTTCGTTTTTCTCGTGTTTGGAGCATTTCTTCATCATGTATGCTGATTTTTAACGAATCTTTGTATAATTCTTCAACGGCATTTTTAAGTGTACTCCTCATTGCAGTAATAACAGTTTTCAGTTTTCTACCTCATCTCATTAAAACTAATAACCACAGTCGACCTCAGGGGACTGAGCGGCTTCCTTTCCTTCATATTGTTATATTAATGCTTCAAATTAGATCTTTTTCATGAATATTGTCGCCAGAAACATGACAAAAGATGATTTTATGAGCCACCGCACTTGCTTTTAAAAAGGCGCCGCTCATAGTGAATGACACAGGATCGCGATGAACAGGCAAACTTCAACTTTTCCGTCACCAATAAGCTTCATGTCACCAATAAGCTTTACGTCACCACCAATGATCTCGGTCAACCGATGCGACACACGCATTAACTCCAGACCCTACCAACTCTACCCTACCTCCAAATCGCTTCCTTTGCCCACAAAGAGACCATCAGCTCACATCCTCTGTATCGGTAGTACAAAGAATTTTATAATAACAGTTCTTGTTTTATAACCTTCGCCTCGCCGGCGGTACTTGTTTCGTTTTTTCTGCGTACTACCACACGCGCGTTTATAAAAATAAGCTAATATTAAAATCACGTGATTTAAAATTGGTATTCTAAATTTGTAAACACTTTTAGATTCAGATTTCAAAACACCAATGCCTTTTCGTTCTGCTTTTATTAAATATAAACTTTAAAAATTTTATGATGTTCATCTACTTATGCCGTGTATGGGTATATTAAGATAAACAAATAAATAAAATTTTGTACGCATTGTCTCGTAATATTGTTCATATTCTTTTCATCAGAAGGAAATAATTTATGTAATGTTTAATAGAAGCAACCACACCTTGTTTACAATATGAACGCTAAAAAATCCGTGTGGATGGTATGATAAATTTATCGATTTAGAAATTGAAAAAGCCATGTATTTTGTTGGCCTTTTCGGCTTTAAAACCAATCGACATATTTAATTAGAGATAAACAAAGCATTAGGAAATTAATTCTAAAGTTCATTTAAAAATTGCCAGCTTAGAAATTGATAATTCCTTTTCCAAAACTCAGAAATAAATATTTAGCCTAAGGCAAAAATAAAAAATTAAAAAAAATTAAAAATTAAAAAAAAAAAACACAAACAAACATGGTAATGAATTTTTTAAAAAAATATTTTAAAACGGGAAAATAAAAAAAAAGCGATTTCGGGGAGATGGTTTAGACGCAACCATAAAAAAAAAGCAAACTAAAAAAGACAAATGAAATATAAAAATAATCACAAAAGGTGCTTAATTTTATTTGAGTTGTACAAACAAATCCGGGCATTTATTCTCATGTCATTCTGTTGTTGTTATGTTTTTTCTTTCTCTTTTGCTCTCTCTCTCTCTCTCTCTCTCTCTCTCTCTCTCTCTCTCTCTCTCTCTCTCTCTCTCTCTATCTATCTATCTATCGTTGTGGGTGGGCCTGGATAAACATTTTGAGAAATGAGAAATTAGAAAAAAAAGTTTAAGTTTTTATTTAATTAAATATTATTCAAATTCAAGCAACCAGACACAGTGAAGTAAACATTTATGGCTTTTTTCCCGGGTTTCAGGTGGGAAAATGTCTGCGATTAATTGAAAAATATAATCGTGATTCATAGGCAGAAGGTTGAATTTCTGTGATTTAAAATCTATTTTGATATTATAAAATGAAGCAAAATAGCTTCTTCCTTTTTCAAAAGTCCGGATAAAGAAAACAAAATCGAAAATATGAAGAGCCATAAGATCCCTGAAGATCGGTATTCAAATCCAGATTTTTTATTTGAGCTCAATTCCTTTATGATCATTACTACAATGATCGCTTGTGGTCTTAAGGTCACTGAGCAACTAAGCCCCTGACAATTTTGCTCCACACGTCTCGGTTGAAAGCCGGAGAGGTATTTATTCAGGCATAGTGTGTCTTAGACAGAGCCGCTCACTTTTCAGAAGAAACGAAACCGATGTCTTCCAATTTGAAAGGTACCTTAGTTACGGATACGCTCTGACTGTTGACTTCAGTCTATGAACTCTTCGGCTTTGTTGTGTCGCGTCATCGCCATAGTGTCTACGTTGCCAATTGGAGGCCATTGTGCGAGATAGACGTTGACGCCACAAGCAAGTCATCCTCACTGAGGCTTTGTTTTTAATGCTGCGGGGTGTCGAGCCACTAATCTCACGAAGAAACCCTGGTGAAGAAAAACAGATTAAGTTGCTGATAGTGCCGACTATGAGGTAGATAGTAGTCGGTTACTTGGTAGCAATATGACTCATAGATTGACCAGACATAATATATATATATAT
>CAHIKZ030000122.1:662500-737500 GCA_903632075.3 Acanthosepion pharaonis | reverse complement strand
GTGAATGTGCATTTAAGAATTTTATTATATCATCAGTTCTCAACCCGGTATCTCTGCTGATGACACAACTATTTACTCCTGTCTTTATAGTAAATCTGATCCGCTCGATAAATTAAAATTGGCAGCTGATCTAAAAAAAATGACCTAGAATCTGTTGTTAAATGGGGAAAGAAATGGCTTGATAATGTTAACGCCTCAAAACTGTTCCCTTTTAATCATCCGAGAGAATTCTTTTTACCTTCCATCGGCATGGCTAATGTTAACCTCTAAGAGAGTGACTCATTGTACCTCCTCAGACTTAAGTTTTCAGCTGACATGAAGTGTAAAGAATATATTGAATCAATTGCTAAGTCTTCAGCTAAGAAAATCGGTTCACTATATCATACTAGACAGTTTTTCTTGCCAGAATCTTATATATTTATAAGTCTACTATCCATGCTTGCTTTGTATATTGCTGGCACATCTGGCTCCTGCTATATATTTAGAAATTCTTGATAAAATCCAAAGAAGAATCTGGCATCTCGTCTTCAGTCCCTTTCTCACCGCCGTAACATAGTTTCCCTCTGCCTTTTCTATAAATACTTTCATCGTAATTGTTCTGATTAACTTTTGTACCGAGACATTATGAATTTAAGCGCAGTACTTGATTGGCGGCAAGGTCTCTTCATTTTGCAATTGAAATGTTCATGTAACCGTTTTATGCTAAAAGTTTTTTCTCTCACACTTCTCGCTTCCGGCTTTTTGCTTTCCAAACGAATTTGATCTTCAAAATTTTAATTTAATGTCAATCATTATGTTGTGTTCTTTCGTTCTTAACTCTCCTTAATAGTGTTTGTTTGTTTTTTTATTCTCATATTCCTTAACACTCAGAGTGTTAGAGGCTTTATTGCCTTTCCTTGGAGTAAAGAGTTTTTTTAAAGCTATCTCTCGTCGTTCATTCTAATTTGCTAACTGGAAAATATATTTGCCCGCATTCTATATTTTTATGACTTGAGATTGTCGTCTTTGATAAATGTCTATTAAAATGGTAAAGTACCAAGGACTTACGAGGTAATTAGTTTGGGAGAGTCCATTATGTTCATGTTTGTAATATTTATATAATCCTAATAAAACTGTGTACATTAATAAAGTTTAAACAATAAACAAAATGGCGAAATATGTTTATATTCATCAGCATATTCTGTGAAAGTGGTTTCTACAATATTACAGTCGAAAATAGCAAAAAGAAAATAGCAGCTTACAAAGTTGAAGCTAACGTTATGACTGTCACTTTGGCTTGTTTGCCAGCTGTCAGGTTATGAAGTTACGTAGCAAGGAAATTGTTTTGACTGTTCTTCTTCGGTGTTTGAGGTCAAGAAAAAGATGACCGCTTCTTCTTTGCCTGGCACTATGTCTCACCATATTTTTTGTCATATATTTCTGTAAAATGTGAAATGGACTAGTGAGAGGGTCACTCGTTATTACACCAATGCGACACTGAACATTTGCTGGCTTAGTCCAACAAATATAACACGGATATAAAAATTAAAAGGCTGCTCTCTTTTCTCTCCGGGTAGATCTAACAACCTTATCTTGTACCAATATATCTATCGTCCTGGGCATGACGATAAACTACATCCGGCAGCAAGGCCTATGATTGGGAGGTTTTAAGGGGCGTGGAACCACCTCTTAATTGCTGTTGTGCCCTATAACTATGTTGCTACGATAATCTGTCTCAATTCCAAGTTGTGGCGTTGGCAACAGGAAATCACTCCACTTCGTTTTCCCAAAAATTTTCCTAAATTGGCATATAATAAAGAAAATGAATCTCTGGAGAGCCAAGTTCTAAAGGGACATGACATTTTAAAAAAATCCTTATATTGGTATAATAATCTGTTTGAATTAAGTTAATCTATGAATTTTCATTGCCGATCTCAGTTTCTGTGCATCGATCTATCTAACAATTTTTCAACAAAACCCTTACTTCACCTTCATTCGCAGACGATTAGCTCTTTGGGGGCTTTTATAGTAGAATCAAGAAAAAAGTTGAAAAACAAATATCTACGAAACGGTCTTATTTGGTGAAAATCTGTTTTCGATTTGTTAAATATATCTATCATCTTGATTTGCTTTCTTCCTTTCTATTCTTATCAGTATTGCCCTCACGTGATTTTATTCAATTCTCTATTTAAACGTAATTCTATCTCTGTTCGTCTTAATATATCAATATATATGTCTGTCTTCAGCTGCTCCTATCTACGTATGTACGAGGGTGGGCTGAAATGTTCGTTGGCTGACTACGAAGAAATGATACGAGAGCTGTGAAATCTTTCATGCATTAATTCCATCTCTTCTTATTAATAACTGCTTTTTTCTTTCCAGGTACGAAGGTGGGCTGAAAAGGTTATGCGCTTTTCAGCCCATCTTCTTACCTGGAAACCTGGCTGACTATGAAGGAATGACGCTAGAGCTGTGATAACTTGCGTGCATTAATTTCAACTCTTATTAATAACTAAATTGTTATTTTTAGGTAAACTGGCATATAGTTCTTCAAAGAAAGCATCAAAAGTAACTTATAGCGATTCTCTTGAAAATGGAAAAAATTAACCAACATTCTGTTATCATTTCCCGTAAAAAAGGGGTTTAGCCCCCTGGAAAATTCATGCTGACATTCTTGCTACATTAGGGAATGACGCTCATCTAGTGCAAATGTGAGAGAAGAGAGAGTCTTGAAGATGGTCCAAAGTCTGGACGTCCTACAGATGCCATCACTAAGAAAAAATTAATCGTATTAACCACATGAAGTTCGATGATAGTCAATTGACTATAAATCAAATATTCAATGCTATTAGAATATTCCGGGAGAGAGTTGAGAATATTCTGGGCAACGAACTTGGTATGACGAAGATTTCTGATCAGTGACACCTGATCAAAAGTGCGGAAATCTGACAGAGGCAGATCCAGCTAGTATCCTTGAATGTTTCCTAACCCAGGATGAGTGTTGGGTTCATCCCTTTGGACCATAGACAAAGAGACAATCGATGCAGAAAACACCTTCACCTGCTCCAAAGATGGCCAAGGATGTTTCATCTGCAGATTTTTTTGATTTTTAAGTCATTCATTTGATTTCTTTTAGTTGTCAGTTTTTTGGGATGACAGATATTGTGTTTATTGACTATCTTCGAAAGGGCTACATCATCAATGGAGAGTGCTATGTCAACTTTCTAAGACAGTTACGAAAGGCGCTCAAAACCAGGCGCCTAGGAAAAGTGACGAAAGTAGGCTTGCTTCATCAGGACAATACTCCAGCAAACAAATCCATGGTTTCAATGGTTACTGTGTGTGACTGTGGCTTTGAACTGGTCAGTCACTCTCTCTTTTCTTCTGATTTCATTATAATTTGTTCCCCAATAAGAAAATATACTTAGCTCGGAACCAGTATCGCAGTAAAAGAGACTATATCTGCTATTGATGACTTTTTGACTAACAGGATGAAAGCTTCTTCACCAGTGGGATCTAAGCACTGAGACACCGAAGCGTGTGGACCCCAATGGGGTCGATGTTGAAAAAACAACCTCATTTGATACATTCCATGGGGGTATATTGGAGAGCCTGTGAACTTTCAAGCTGACACTTGTATATATCTCTGGTTTCATCTATGGATTAAATTATCTGATTGTCGTCATAAATAAATACTTTAATACCTATATACACATTTAGAAAAATACTCTCTGAACACATATTGCCTTGCGTTTTTTTTATGTGCCTTTGAAAATAAAATAGAGAAAAGGCTAGACAATCAAGCCAGGCTAAAATATCCAGATTCAAGATAAACGGGCTTATTTTCAAATAGGAACATTGTACCACCTCGAAAAAACCTAAATACTTTGGATGCTAAAGAAAGTCTGAGGCTAGCTACAAATTGAAGACGGCAAATTAAAGCAAATACAGAAGTTTATCTCGAAAGCATTATAACAGATGATTAAAAACGAGACATAAAAATCCGAAGATGCATCGGAATATCTAAAAATACCTTCCAAACACTAAACAAAAAAATTACCAAAAATTCGGAGACTTAAAGCAGCTGAGATGTTGTTATACAGAAAAATATTGAGAATACGATGGGCAGAATAGGTGAGCAATGTGGAAGTTTTAAAGAAAATGGGAACAACAGCCCAATCTACCGTAAACCTTCTTCAAAACTTAATAACTCAAAAACGAAGGATTTGCAGGCATATGATTATATGAAAATTTGTCCTTGTTTTGGTGTAAGGAACCCTCCCATAAGCTTTGTAAAGGCATTTTTATACAGCCTGTATATATATATATATATATATATATATATATATATATATATATATATATATTTGTGTGTAAAAATTTTGAAAAAAAACCAAAATCCATAAATGTTTAAAATGAAAGAATTGTCGACGTCAGACGTTTCGGTTTTAATAAACCATTTTCAAGACAAAATTCATTAAAATACAAATTCAGTTCAATATGACGAAAACGATGGACATAAAAACACAAGTCTTATCCAAGAGTAAAACAGATAACTGAAAATTTTTAAAAAGATCAGCTTTCCGTTTAACGTGGTCACGCCGTAGTCACATGGGCGACGCTTTCATAACGTATTCCTAAAAGTTCGTGATTATTTTAAAATTCCTGTATTTCCGGATAAGCCTGCAATCTTCCATGTTGTAAAAAGCGAATTTAGGTTTGTGTTTTCAGTAGACAGTATATAAGCAAGTGTAAATGGATATAAATCCGACAGAATGTAGAAATTTTGAAAAACAAACAAAAATCCATAAATGTAGTTAAAATGAAAGAATTGTCGACGTCAGACGTTTCGGTTTTAATAAACTATTTTAAAATAATCACGAACTTTTAGGAATACGTTATGAAAGCGTCGCCCATGTGACTACGGCGTGACCACGTTAAACGGAAAGCTGATCTTTTTAAAAATTTTCAGTTATCTGTTTTACTCTTGGATAAGACTTGTGTTTTTATGTCCATCGTTTTCGTCATATTGAACTGAATTTGTATTTTAATGAATTTTGTCTTGAAAATGGTTTATTAAAACCGAAACGTCTGACGTCGACAATTCTTTCATTTTAACTACATTTATGGATTTTTGTTTGTTTTTCAAAATTTCTACATTCTGTCGGATTTATATCCATTTACACTTGCTTATATATATATATATATATATATATATATATATGTATGTATGTATGTGTGTGTCTCTGTGTGTGCATGTGTGTGTGTGTTTCATTCGGATTCCTTCAAAAACCATATATCATTTATATTTCTTAAATAAATGCATACCACCCATCAAAGAACTAGCAAAAATCATTCTTTATACATAAATATCGTACCTGTTATTCTCGTCTGTTTCTTTTGAAAAAATGTCTTTTTCTCTGTCGACAGCCGTTCTCCCCTTCTCAGCATTAAATCCGAAATATTACCGAACCAATTTAGGTTTTCGCATCTCTTTAAAAATTGTTATTTGCTCCGGAGACAGGCGTTCGATAAAATATCAATTTGCACCAATGGCTTCTATTATTAAGTCAAAACCAATTGCCTAAATGTTTCTCAGTTGAACGAGATTTGATATAATCCGATATCTGGCCGTCAGCACGGCTTTTCCAGAGTAAGATTAAAAATACAATTAAAGGCTGTCCAATCAATCTGATCGGTTAATTTGATATTTCTATGATATCATATTTTCTTATGTCTCTTCTTTTCTTTACTTATTCTTTCTTAAGTCATTTATTTGATTTTTTTTTTTAGTTCTCCTTTTTTTCTCTTCCTTCGTTTCTATCTCATTCTGTTTTTACTTCTTCCAGTTTTTTGTTATTCTCCATTTATCCGGTCTTCAAAATATCCTCGTCTTTTTTTATTTCTAGAGACTTTTTTTCTCTTTTTTTTCCATCTATCTTCTTTTTCATTTACTCTTACCTTGGGTTCATTTTTCGATTTTCTCTCATTTTCATTGAATGTGTTTCTCTTTTAAGTATTTTATTCTCCTCGTTTTAATCACCCCTTTTACATTTCCATGTTTTTCTTTATTTCTTCCCTTTCATATTTATTCTATTATTTTTCCCGTCACTTTTCGCTTTCAACTCACATTGATTTCCGTTTCTTTCTTTCTTTCTTTCTTTCTTTCTTTCTTTCTTTCTTTCTTTCTTTCTTTCTCTCTCTCTCTCTCTCTTTCCTTCTTTCTTTCTTTCTGACCTTTCTTTCTGACCTTTCTTTCTTTCATTCTGACCTTTCTTTCTTTCTTTCTTTCTTTCTTTCTTTCTTTCTTTCTTTCTTTCTTTCTTTCTTATTACTTTGTTCCTAACATATTTCTTTCTTTCTTTTTTCTTTCTTTCTTTCTTTCTTTCTTTCTTTCTTTCTTTCTTTCTTTCTTTCTTTCTTATTACTTTGTTCCTAACATATTTCTTTCTTTCTTTCTTTCTTTTTTCTTTCTTTATTTTTATTTCGTTTTTTATTGGCTTTTCTATTTCTTTTGTATTTTATAATATTTTCCCATTAAAATTTCTTCTTTCTAATATATATTGCTGTATATAAATATCTGTTGATGTATCTATGTAATGCTCGTTCTACCTCTCCTTCTCTCTCTTCCCTCTCTCTCCCCCTCCCTCTCTGTATATATATATATATATATATATATATATATATCAACAAATATTAAATCGACATTTCTCCTTATTCCAAAATTTCGCGTACATGTATATATAAATTTAAATCTATATATACACATAGTTTACTACAAAAATGAGTTATAATTTAGTACAGAAATGAATTAAAATTTTACCAAATAAATGAAATCTAAATGATTTTCTATGAAAAGGGAATGATAAATTATTTACTGTAAATAACACTTGTGCTTTTTACTATTGAAGAATTTGAAATACTTTAGTATAAAAACTGAATTGCTCAATTATTTGATGCAAAATGAATTGTAAATAATTTATTATAAAAAGAAATTGTAAGCTATTTACAACAAAAATGAATTTCGTCGCATTTACTATAAACATGAATTGTCAACAATATATTTGTAAATACTTTATTAAGAAAGAAAATCATTGTAAATACATTAAATATATTGCGTGCCAAATTATTATCAAGATAACCTTTTTTCTAATATTTCAAAAACCGTCGAATCAATTCACACAAAATTTTCACACAATGTTGGCAACACTGACCTGCGCAATCACTGTAATTTTTGTACTGATCTGCGCAATGTAAATGAACTGGCGTCATATTTGTTATCAGCATGGTGATTTGAGCGTGCCAAATTATTAGAAAGATTTAGTAAAATTCCCAGAATTGAGCAAACAAAACGTTTATTAATGTTGGACGTGAATGTTTATGATCAAAAGAAGCTAATAAATAAGATAATCAAACAAATAATAACAGATACAAACAAAGGCAGAGTTTTAAACAAATTAATAGGGAATGTGCTTTCCCTGTTTTGAAATTACTTGAAGAAGTCGACGATCCATAGAATTTGTTAATTGTAGGATGTCATCTGCTGTAATGCCGCGAGATATGTTAAGAATTGCTTCCCACAACTCAGCGTTGCTCCTAAATTGTCGTCCGTTGGCTTACAGTCTTCGCTTCATGATGCTCCAAAGGTTTTCGATTGGGTTCAAATCCGGAGAATTTGCTGGCCACTTCATTTTTCGAGGTCCATCGAAGCCTAACTGTTTCAAATATTCAGTAGTCTTGTGAGCAGCATGTGAGGGAGCATTATCTTGCATAAAAACAATAGCCCTTCTGAAGGCAACTCTTTGTCTTTTCATCCACGGTTCAAGAGCATCAGCAGTCATTTTGACGCCATCTGGTACTCCCCATGGGCCCACTAATGTTTTCCCAATAATACCACCCCAGATCATTATGCCTCTACCGTCTTCTGTCCGTTCATTACCCAGCCTTTGCACCATCTATCTGGCCCATCAAGTGTTCCTCGAGTTTCGTCTGTGAACAAAACTTTAGAGAAGTCAATCTTCATACTGTCCTCGGCTCATTTCAATCGATTTTGAATGTGATTTCTCGTCAACGGAGGCTTCGATAAAGGTTTGTCTGTTGTTGCTATTTCGCTCAGATACCGACACTGAGTACTTTTAGACACAGTATGATCCCCAATGCAACTGAAAAGATCTTGACTGGTAAGTTCAGGGTTCTTCGTGGCCTCTCGTTTAAGTTATGACATGAGACGACGTGAAATAATCCTCGGCTTGCCTTTATCGGCCCATTTGCGCACTTGTGTAGGGTTGGCGGTGAACTTTTTCATTCTTTGATGACACCTCCCTATCATTTTAGAAATTTCTAGGGTAGATTTACCTTTTGAGAGTTCTGAGGTGATAGTTTTCTTTTCAGCATCACTTAAACTACGGCCTATCTTTTCACTAAATTCTTACACTTTTCTAATAATTTGGCACGCGCAAATCACAGTGCTGATAATAGATATGGCGCCAGTTTGTTTACATTGCGCAGATTAGTACGAACATTTCAGTGATTACGCAGGTCACGGTTGCCAATATTGTGTGAAAATATTGTGTGAATCGATTGGAGGGTTTTTGAAATATTAGAAAAAAAGTTATCTAGATAATAATTTGGCACGCAGTGTATACTATAAATATGAATTGTCGGGAATTATTTACAATTATTTGCATAATAAATTGATTAAAATTCATTTTTAAATTAAATCTTTTAAATATAATTTCCAGTGCTTATTAAAAAGTATATGCAATCCATTTCTTTACATTATATGCAATGAATTTCTAACATTATTTTAATATATTCAATGTATTTTTACAGTAAATGCCTGAAAACTGTCCCATGGGCTGAGCCCAGCTTTGTGAGTGAAATTGTCTAGACTAAACTGTTAAACTGTTCGTCAATGATTGTGCTAGCACAAAGCCACCAGTCATCGTGACAGAGGGTTTCAGCGTACTGGCCTTGTACAAACTATTGATTATACGCTCTCCGCCAGAAACTGTAACTAAAGTTCTCTCAACATAGTTGCAGTATAAACCACAGGTGTTGAATCAACACAAATGTGCCTGAGCAGGCATCTGCAACAGGGATTGGCTAGCCAGCTTTGCATACACACGCACATACATAGACACACACACACACACACACACACACACACACATATATATATATATATATATATATATATATATATATATATATGAATTTAATAATAGGACATAGTAAAAGAAAATAGCTCGATTTATAAGGTTAAAATGCAGTGCCTAAAATTTAATATAACACACTTCTCTGCAACTGTCCTCTTCCGCTACTGCCAGTTTATACAAATTTTCAACCATCAGGCGGAAGACGGAAACATATATGAAAATAACTTAAACCGATTTTAAATGTGAATTAAGTTTAAGCGTTTAATTTTTTTTTATTTTTTTTTTCAGATTTAACAGCTTAAATCTTTGGCAATTTCAACCATAGAAAGATTAACAATCAAACAACGTGTTAAAGTTATCGAAGCCTACTACGAAAAAGGTCGTTCAAATAGAATCTGAATGAGAAGTTCCCAGGTTGCATCATCTCTCAAAACAGCGAAGTCAATTGGCCACCACGATCGTGCGACTTGACGCCTTCAGATTACTTCCTTTGAGGTAATCTCAAAAGTAAAGTCTATGCCAACAAGCCAACAACAATTCAAAAGATGAAGGATGAGATAATAAGGCATATTGGTGAGATCAAGGAGCAACTATGCAGGGACGTCATCAAAAATTTTAACTATCGAGTGGAGGTGTGCCGCCGAAGCCTTGGCGGACATTTGGGCAATATTATTTTTCACACATAATTGCCATGACTTAAATAACACGATCCAATAGAGAAATAAATAAATTTTCACAAATAACACTGATTTATTTACTGGTGACCTTGATCCCTCTTAATGAAACACCCCTTAAATTTTGATAAATGGTTCATTAATATCTTACTGTAATAGCAACCAGTAATTTTTTTTATCAACGACGACCAAGTTGCATATTGTCTCTTTGATATTTATAATTCCAGAAATGACATGAAAATAGGCGAAGCTGGAAAATAACCAACTGCATCTTTTAGATAGAACTCGACAACGCAGAAAGGAAGTCTCTGTAGTGGAAGAAAATCCCTGATTTTAAACCGTCACTGCCTTGCGGTCGTATCCAAAACACGGAAAAGGATATGGAAGCTAATCAAGAGTCCCGAAAGCGGTTGGCTGTCAACGCTGACAACATTCCAGCAACTTCTGCAACCAAGCCGTCCTCGAATGAAATGTACAATTCTTTTGGATGTTGTCTTTACGGCCAAGAGGGTGGGTGAATGTAGCCTGGGCAACAAACAGCCTCCATATACCATCGCCAGGCCAGAAGGAAAAGTTAGAATTCAAACCACCTGCTGCCTTGTAGGTCTTGCTTCTAAACCTCTGAGAAGAGGGAAGGGGTCATCACTGGTGAAAAAGAAACCGATAAGCCATTGGGCTATTTTGCCTTGAATGTCACCCTGTACCACAATTGTGAGATGGATGAGAGTGGCGACTATAGCGGCACAAAATGTGTTAACTGAATAAACGACTGAATGAATGCGTGAAAACAAGTTGACACATTACGTTGTGATCCGCATCATTCACGGGTTACACTGTTTTCTACTGTATCCGGGGAAACGTTTATTTAGGATATATTGAATAACAGTTACGAACACGAGACTACCAAGTTCAAATCCCACTGAGTCTGATGCATTTACTTTCTCACAAATGCATCTCTTCTTGGACAGTAGTTAAATAGCATGATAGCCATTAATCTTTAGCCCTAGTTAGCCGGAATTCCAGGAGTACAAATCTGAATTTAAAAGCACCGAGTAATCAAGAGCAAGACCTCTACTCTGTTTCCCAACGAGTCATGACACTTGGCAGATAATAAGCAAAAGAAAACTGTGCAGAATCATTATTTCCTAAGTCTTGAAGCGACATGTCTTTAAAAAAATCGTTTTAAGTCTACAACTGTACTTCGTCACCAATCAAATTAGGACTAACAGTAGTCTAAAATACTTTTCTGGCTATTATAACCTTTATCTGTACACGAATAAAAGAAATACAAATCTGTGCACCAATAAAAGTAATCCCTTTTTTATTGCACAAAAAGTAACAATAAGAAATAATTAGAGCATTATCCCCATGTACAAACACGAATTTGTATGCGTGAGCACATGTAACTAGGGCAAATTGATTTTTCACTATTTTTAGAAAATCAGTATTGCAGTCGGTGAGAAAACTGGGGTTTGATGTAATAAGTACTGATACCAAATATTAGATTCATTGCTTTTACCAAGTTTAAAGCTTTAAATATCGTCTGAAGGAATGGTACAGAAATACCTCATTTCCGCAAATTTTTGATTTCTTCAATAATTTCGTATTTCAAGAATAAATCCAAATAAAGTTGATATTTTTCTATTCGAAAGATTGAATGGAAAATATATTCAAACCAGAATTATAATTATGAATAACCACAAGCAAAATATAGAATTTATTTAATGTATTCGATAAGTAAAACTGTATAAAAATTGTAAAAGATAACAAAAAGGGTGACTCAATGAATAAAATTTGTTAGATCATTTGTTAGTTCATAATTAATAACAACTAAAGTGTAAATATCCCCATAATATTGCTGGGGACACAGAAGTCAAAAGGTTTTAAATTTGCATTGTTTATTGAAACTCACACTAAAACTACTGCGCTGTATAATATATAACATCGTAATATAGCTAAATTGATAAATTGCTGAGCGACCAGGTCCCGCCAAACATTAGTTGCTGTCAGCCGCTCGTATTGGGTAGATGTAAGTATGCTGTTCGTTGATTTTTGTTTCTTTTCGTAATTTTTGTCATTTTACGGCAAAAATGGCAAAAATAACTGCAGATGCCCTGATAAATAACAATGGGAAAAAAGAAAAGGAAGCATCTTTCGTTATCAATAACACAAACTTGATGGCTTTGTTCCTGTGGGACGTCTGACTGATGAATATGGTGACAGAACAACCACTGTGTATGATTTAAAGAAACAGAAAGACAAGTTACTAAATTTTATAGTGGAGGTGATGATCATAAATTAACGAACAATAGGAAAACACTATATACGGCAAAATAAACTATAATACCTACTGTTTGTAGTTTTTCTTTACCCCAATCTTTGAAAAGTTTCTTTCGCTATTGTCCGGTAAGTGCCAATATTAAGCGGCAGAAAGGCAGGCACGGTACGCATATTTTAGTGAGCGACAGAGAGAGAAACATATTTTTAGTTTATCATTTGATGCTGTTCATTTTTAAGTTATACAAGGCATTTTTTATCTGAAATAAATGAAAGAAATTATCTCTGTATTTGTTTTATTTCATATTACTCGATTTATAAATTGTAATAAACGTATGAATATTGACATCTCGAGGGATTTTTTTTATCCCTCGAGATGTCAGTATTCATACGTTTTTGCTGCAATATTGTTTGAATTTCTGAAAACCGAAAAAAATCGGAAAATTGAAACATAACTGAGCATTGATTTCGTATATGGGATTGTGTACCTGTATATATTCAATTTCGTTTTATTCAGTTTTTGTTTTGTTTGCATAAGTGTTTTCTTTTTTGGTCATAACGTGTATAAAAATTAAAAAAAAAACACCATCCATTATATACCCTTAGAAAACACAACTACAACGGTTTTTACAGTATGTAAAAGAAAGGGTAAAAATAATGAAAACATTGATAATATAAAACAAAAAGCCAACAATCCATAGCATCAGCTATGAACACGGTCACAATGTGCGGACCGTGTTTAGAAAAGAATTCCCATAACTCTAGACACATTCATGAAAATGTAAACATTCAGTTAAAAATAAAAGTCACCCTTGATAATGTCTAAAAGAATAGCCGAAAGTGGTCGCATATACAAAACATTCGGACAATTTCTACAAACTTTATGTCCAGAAAAAAAAAAAACACTTATACGAACACAGTAGAAACTGAATGAAAATCTTAATGAAACTTGTATAAAAGAGGGATTACTGATCAAATACATAAGACTGGGATTGCACTCCCTTTTAAAGACTAATTCTAACGCGTCTCTGCCAATTTTTTTTTTTTTAATTATTTATTTTTGTTCTCCTCTTCAAACCTCTTCGGTCTTTTTTATTGATTTTCCCTAATATTTACCATTTAAATATTTTAAAAACAATAATAAAGCTAGTTTTATATATATATTTGTGCAATAATCTTATACTATTTATTTTTTTATTATTATAAAAATTAAAAAAAAAAAAGATCTTAAAAATTCCCAGCATCCTTCCATCGTGCGCATGTGTAGTCGCACCAACACATTTAATCCGCTGAAATCCTAAAAGTCGAAACGTGTCACAAGAAAACTTTTTTCCACTTTGTCATAGATTTCCCCCCAATTTCTATATTTCAACCAACAAGGCGTAGCTGCCTAATTTTTATTACATATTTCCAATTTTCGAATATAAAATTGTGGATAAAGTGCCGAATGTTATTGCTTTGTACTGTTTGTTCAAGTACATTCTACAGTCTCTGTCATTATCAAGAACTAGGTGTTTTCTGTGTTGTAGACAATATTCTGTTGGGTACATCCTGGCATTTTCAGAGCTTGGATCAGTCCAAAGTGACGTGTGTTACGGTTGAAGCAAGCAAGATCAAAACAAATATACGTAGTGTTATTATCTGCAGACAAACATTATTGAATTTAATAAAGATAGATATGCGCGCTCGCGTGTTTGTGTGTGTGCGGGCGCATGTATGTGTATGTGTGCGCCCGCGCGTCTATATGTGTGTTGCATAAAAATGACGGGCAAGGAAACTTTGTAAAATTTATAGTTAATATTTTTCCTTGTAAAAATCACCACTCCTTCACTTAATAGCAGCACGTACGAACGTGGCCAGAATTCTATGGCCGTATTCGTAAACTAAGAAAAATACACACTAAAAAGAAAAAAAAAGACTGCTACGAAAATGCTTCTCATACAACATAATCAAGAAAACAAAATATATTTCCATGGATAACTCGACAATGACTCGAGCATTAATTGAAAACCAGTATCATGAAGAATTTCTCCACACAATCAGGCCTCAAAAAAGAAAACTTGTAAAAACACGAGAAAAATGAAATAAAAACACGCATGCTGCAAGATATCTGTAATGTAAAACGAAGGAATATATATTTTTTTTCTGTAGTTTACTGCTACCAGCAAGCAGAAATATTTATCCTCCCGATGATGGCAATTTTGGCTGAAACTAGTCGAGGAATCTAAATGCAATAATAATAAAAAAAAAACGAAAGAATATTAATCTACAACCCAGTGTGTCTGAAGATTTTAATTTTTTAATATTTTTTTATTGCTCAATAAATAAATAAATAAATATATATATATATATATATATATATATATATATATATATATGTATGTATTTATATGTATGTGTGTGTGTGTGTGTTTGGGCTGCAAATCTTCTTTAAGACAAATACTATTTAAAACGACAGACATTTTGTGCCGATTAATTTTAATGATCGACTTTTACAAATTACGGAATAATCCTTCTCAGACAAGGAGGAATTTACGTCAGAAATTGTCCGGCGTCCATTGCGGAAGAAAAGCGCCATCTTATCGCCCCTGTATTTAAACGGAATACATTTTTCTTATAAAGATATTATTTTAAATGGAAAAAAAAGACAATTTAAACTAGAAATTTGATCATTTTGCCGTCAGCGAAGCGACGAGTACCGAAGTAATTTTCTATAATAACGATATAACGTCCTTTTGTTTGTTTGTTCATTGAGGATTTTTTTTTTTGTAAAGTCCAAATTTTAACAACATTTTTTCTCTAATGTAGACGCGATGACAAGGGAGAAATATATATATTTTTTACATTATTCCAGATTTTCACATACTTCCTTTTTTTTTAATTGTTCTAAGCCTAGTGTGACAAACATGCACTAAATGACGTTACTTTTCTGTACTTGAGCAAACCATGACCGAAATATTTCATTTGATAATATCGGTTCTTTTTTGTCTTTTCAGACAAATCGAAAGCGAAGATCAATTTCTCTGCGTCTCTGTCTGTTTGCCTGTCTCTCTTTCTCTCTCTCTCTATATCTCTCTATCTAACTATCTACCTATCTCTCTACCCACCCCAACCTCTCTCACTATGAGCATTGGTGACAGCATTGCATGTTAACGTGTCGTGAAAGACAGTTATTCTTGCAAGGTTAAATTTTAAATGTATGAGAAATTTTATTTATGAATAATATTTATTATTTTAAGACATTTAACAAGATTATTTCATGTATTAATTCTTTAATAGTATCAGATAATTCAAAATATCCACAGTCTACGTGAAGTTAATCAACATTTATAAATCGTTATCGAATCACTATTAAATAAATCAAGAACATGTATAATTCTGAAGTACAAACTGAAGAATACAATAAAGAAACTATTCCGCCATTTATCAGAAAGAAGTCGTCTGTCAAAACAATATTTCAACTAAATTTGACGAATGCTCAAACAGACGTGAACGTAAAATAGATTGCATGATAGCATTCAGTAATGATTTAACGACGAGCAAAAGCCAACCGGATTTTTCACAGAACAGGAATATCACGTGATAGAGGGAAAAAAAGAAAAACATTAAAATTAAAATGAAACGCAATGTAACTCAGGATATATATATATATATTTCTTCTTTTTTTTTGTCTCTCCAATTTTATAATATTCCACTTTTCTTTCTCCTCTCCATCTTTTATGTTTTGAGTTTATTCAATTTTCTAATATCGTCCGGCGAATCGGGTCAAAAAGTAAACAGACGTTTTCCACTGACGTGAAGTAGAGGGATTATATTGAATCAATTGCCAGGTTTACTGCTACGAAAGTTGGTTTGCTCTGTCGTACCAGGCAATTCTTTGCCGTCAGAATCCTTCTCGCACATTTATAACTCTATCAACCGTTCGTCCATTGGGTAGTGCTGCCATATCTGGTCTGGTGCAACTACTATATATCTCGAAATTCTTGCCAAAATTCAAAGAAGAGTTTGCAATGTAATCAATCCTGACTTAGCAATCTCAACTTCAGTCATTTTCCTACCGACGTGACGTGGCTTCCCTCTGGCCTTTCTATAAAAGAATTTAATGATAATTTTCCCCTTTTTGCCTCGACTGCATCGATTTAAGTGTGTTACTAGATTGGCAATTACGTCTTATCGTTTTACTGTTGAAGTAGCGAGATGCAACCGGCTATTTTATTCTAATAGTTTATTTTCTCGCACTTCTCGCACGTGAAAGACCTTTCCGATTTTTTGTTTCCATGCCACCTGCGATCTTCAAATGATTAAATGCAACGTTAATCGCCATCTTCTGTTTTCCTGAATCATGTTCTTTAATTGTCCTTTCTCGCCACTAAAGTCTTCGCAATCTTTTTCACTTGTTGTAACCCCTGCATCTTAGTGGCATTTTCGCCTTCCTTGGAGTGAAATAATTTAAGGAAATCACAAAAAGAGCATCAAAAATTTATTTTCTTAAAAAATATCAAATAACGGACCGGTCAAAACGTATGAAAACATAATTAATGGTAACGTTAATATTAGCCGTTTCCTTATAAGGAAACATTCGGTATTCATTGGCCGAGACTCTAGTACTACTGTCGGTTGTAATTTATAAAATATTTCTCTTTAAACATT
This sequence comes from Acanthosepion pharaonis, assembly GCA_903632075.3. Taxonomy (NCBI): domain Eukaryota; kingdom Metazoa; phylum Mollusca; class Cephalopoda; order Sepiida; family Sepiidae; genus Acanthosepion; species Acanthosepion pharaonis. Next base: position 720,762 of record CAHIKZ030000122.1, on the reverse strand, counting down.
TTTTTCAGGAAAATAGGTTGCTTGAGTCCAGTAACTGTAATCGCTCTTTCTCGTATTGACGGGGGTTTCCTTTGTGGCACCATTTACGAGGCAGAGAAAGGAAAAGAAAGAAAAGAAGGCAGAAAGAAAGGCGAGACGAATCGTGGGTGATCAGCAGAACACACACACGGGTAAGAGACAATGAATATATTGATAAGTAACCATGGCGAAAGGGTGTCATTACAATGACAGGGAAATTCTGGGTAAGAAGAAAGGGAAAGAAAGAAAAAAACAGATGTGTTTTGATAACGGCTGTGTTATCTAGGAAGTACGTAAACAAAACGGCTGCTCGACTGGCCAACGAAAAATTCAATTGAAAACGTTAATTTTGATAATTGACAAAACAGGTGTAACTACAGGACTTTGTGTAGATATGAAAATTAAAAACCACAAAGCCGTGTCCGCTGACCGAATTTTTTTCGACGAAACAACTTTGGCCTGCGATAATAAAATTATGTTATCAGAAATATGTACCGAAGGAAAATGAATGGGGACCCAGAAGTGTTTTTCTTCTTCCTTGAGGCGACAGACTGACTGAAATTTTAGAGATATTTCTTTTTTGAGGCCGTGTTAAGAAGACCACCCATTTTGGTAATTAGCGATAAAATACCTGACAAAAACCACGTGTAGAACAAGAGTTGTCATATTGTCCGTTTGCGGCTAGAAAAATGATAACGGCGATTAAAGCGGAAGAAAAGGGAAAGAGAAGAGATAATTTTTTTTAGTTAAGCAAGATTTTTTTTTCCCCGAAACAAAGCCGCGGATTGTTCACGCCCGACTAAGACATCATTGGTCAAGTGGTGATCACGTGACGCACGAAGGAGGAGGAAAGATACCCGACTAAGACCTCATTGGCCGAGTGGTGATCACGTGACGCACGAAGAAGGCTGTCGACGCCTCATCCAGAGTATAAATATGAGAAGCTGGTACGAGGAAGTGGGGAGGGAAGTTCACGCCCCTCTGAAGTATGGTGAGAAAGTGGGAGTAAGGAAAGGTTCCCAAAAATGGAAAAAAAGTGGAAAATCCTAACCAGAAATAAAAGAGGTGGATATGTATTTAGAATTATCGAGGAACCCCCCGACGCCGACAGACCCACCCCGGTTTTGGTCGGCGTCAATAAAAGCGAGGCCCCAACAGGCAGAAATCAGAGAGAGTTTGGGCTCCAGCGGAGAGTTGAGTTGGAACTTCAGCAGAGAAGCTCGAAGCTCGCAGTTGAAGCCGCCTCGCAGATAGCTGACCAAGATTCACGCAAAATTCCGGACTCCTCTTCAACCCAAGAACAATTATTTTGAAGAGCGACTTAGATCCAGACCACCGAAATAAGTTTTTTTTCGACTTTCGTCCAAAGACACACCGAAACGCCAATTTCTAAGAGAGCAAACAACTTGAAGCGTTAAAACTTGCCTAACGGAAAACGACGTGCCACAATCCACAGAACGGGTCGGGAGATAGATGCAGTCCTATGTATCGAACAACTAGACATAAAGTTTGTTACCTTTTTCTTTGATACTTTGAACTTTTTTTGAGTTTTCATTTTCTTTTCTTTTATGCATATTTGTGTAGTATCACCCCCGTTGAACTCAATTTGCATTACGGCCCCAACCACTGTTTGATCTCGTCTGCCTAAGATCAATTCACAACGTGGGTAGGCGGACTGGAGATCAATGCAGTTACCTTGGTAACTAGGCGTTGGAAGCGAATTGGGAACGATGAGGCTGATATCAAATCTAACCAGATTCCCACCCGAATCACCAAAAGGTTAGAACGTCACATTTGGGTGCCGCGACCGATACCAAGCCAGTTGGTCGTCACAGGACGAGACAACACGACTGACGCGACAGGCGGACGTCACGTTTGGAGCAGCGACACCCGAACGGAGCAGCGAGTATCGAACAGCTGGCGCCGCGGCGAGGACGTCACAATTGGTACTGTTTGGGGACGTCACAACTGGCGCCGTGGTAGATCAGGATAGAACGTCACAGTCGGCGCTGCGACCGGGGGACGACGTCACACTTACTAACCTCTTGTTTGAAGCTGTGATTTAGTTTTTGATGTTGTTGAAAATTCTTCAGTGATGTATTTTCTATTATTTGGTAAAGTTCTTTGTTTGTGATTCTATAGCGCCAGAACACAAGTTTCGGAGAAATGATCTTCCCAAAGAGCCATAGGCTTCACTCGCTCAAATCATTGATTAGAGAAAACCTTTCTCTACAGACGTCAGTTTAGATATTTCTGAACAAGTTTGGCACCATACATGACATTTATATGATAGTCTCAATCTGACGAGACTATTGTGGAATATGTATTGAGTTTTCAAGTTAATGTTTTGGTCTTGTATCAATTTGCATTGTTGGGTAAAATTTCTTTTTTGCTTAAATTTGTTATAACTGATCCGTTGTATTTGAAGTGTTTGGTATTTACTAAATCCACATCCCAAATGTTTTATGATGGATTCAGGATAGGTGCCGTCACTGCTTTCTTTACAATTCTAGAACACAGTTTATGTTTTGGAAAAGTTTATTTTGAGTCCTATGCCTTGGTAAATGTTGATTGTCTGTTCAAGATCATTCTTATTCCAAAAATCAATACATATACCATTAGCAAAGGAAAGCCCCCCCCACCCACGTCATCATCTATATATTGGCCTCGGGAGGGGAAGCGGGAACGTTGTGTTTGGTAGATTCGTTTGTGATGTTGGAAGAAATGCTTAGATGATTTGTGTCTATCTCTTTATTTCTTTGTAAACGCGGAGTGCATAGCCTAGGAAAAGATTAAATCGACTAGGATTCTAATTTCTTCCTAGTTGTGCACCTGATGAGGCTTGAAATGTTTCCATATTGGGGTCCTCAGCAGACACGTAAGATTTTGTAGACCGATAAATTTCTGCTTTTAGTTCGATTCATTCAGAGAATTCGAAACTTGGAAGGTAGTTTTTAATGGGTAAGATAATAAAGTCTGTATTGATTATGTCAATATAGCAAGTATTCAATCTTCTATTACAGAAGTATGCAATCTCCTGGAGTTGTGTAATGACACATGGGCCATCATTACAACCCTTAGCGGAACGGAAACCAACTGGTTTCCGAGGTATGCAATCTCCTGGAGTTGTTCAATGACATATATGGCATCATTACACACCTTAGCGGAACGAAAACCAACTGGTTTGCAGAAGTATGCAATTTGATGGAGTTGTTTAATGACATATATGGCATCATTACACACCTTAGCGGAAGGGAAACCAACTGGTTTGCAGAGGTATGCAATCTCCTGCTATTGTTTAATGACATATGTGACATTATTACACACCTTAGAGGAACGGAAACCAAACTGACTTTCATAGAATGATGAAAGCCTAGTTAATATAATGTTCCTTAATACTTTCAAAATAACGAATCCAATTCAGATACTTCTGTATGTGTGAGGGTCTTGTGGGATATATTTTTCTTCCATAGTGCATTAATGTGGGATGAACCCCATTCTTTAGGAATGCATTTTTTTCTGACTACTTTCATAAAATTTTTGAATTCAGCGTGTAAGCAAGCTATTTTCTAAAGTTTGGATTCAGTGTCAAATGATGCGCGATTATTCCTTATGTAAGAGTTTTATTAATTTCCTCAATTATATGTTCAGTAATATTTATAAAAACATTCCACAGAATCATTGACTAAAATAGATGATTAATTACTTCTGCACTGAGTGCATTTAATAAAATAATTAAGAAAATGATAGCTATGCATTTAATCTGGCACATATGAAGGAAACGCGATCACAAGATAGTTAAACTTTACACATTTGCAAACACGTATCTTATTCTGTATATTTTCAAGAAAACTATATTAGAAAAAAAAAAGTTCAATAATTTTAAAAATCTACAATAGGATGAAAATGAGTCTATCACCCGGATTTCCGACTCAGGAAATGACGTATTAAATCGTAAAAATCAAAAATTCAACAGTAGAAAAATTCGCTTTTAATTCTATGGAACAAATGTTTTTTTTTTTTTTTTATTACTATGAAAATGCAACATTCATGTTTCTCTATGTAAAAGGAATATCCGATAGGTAGAAGAAAAATAAAATGTAAAATTTAAGAACATTACAATAATACTTTTGTAAACAACATATCAAGTCCCTTTCAACAAAGCAGATGTCAATATCAAAATTTCTATCGTTTGTGTTTTAAAAAACAAACTTAAGTCGAGAATTTTATGATTGAAAGAAAATTTAGACGATAAAGATGAAAGACTTTTTTTTTTATCTACAAGGAACTTTATATTTGCAAAGAAACTATTTCTCAACTGTTATTGATTAAGAATATAATGTTTCATGTAGTAATTATGCATGATGATATTTCAAAGAAGAGTTAAAGGAATTCTCTAAAAACAGGAACAGAGAATTGTATTTTCGCGTTAAAAATGTTCAACGCTTTATTACTGTAAACATTAGTAACAGACGCTCGATCCGTTTGAAATAGACAAAATTAGACAAATTGCTCATTTTAGGAACAAATTGTCTACAGTCCAAGTTTTTTAAGTGCCTCTTTGAAAATATAAAATATCAGACACATATTTTCGACAATTATGCTTAAACACAAGTTTGGTTGAAATCTACAAACCAGGAATATGTTATAAAGAAATTTCAGTCTGCTTTAAATCGAGCGTTATAAAAAAAAAAATCAGATGGAAAATAGGAGAATTCAATGATGTTGTGGACACCGGTCCCCAGATTTGTATCGGCACGGTTATGAGGTTCCGATACAAATTTCCCAAATAAATCGAATTATACGAGTTTTAGAAGGAATAAATATCAACACGTTGACGAATTTAATATATATATATTTCCATAAAGTGAGTAGCAATTCTGTAAAAAGAAAATATACTGATATGTGCACAGATATTGGAAAAGGAAGAATATATTATAAGCTTTGCTGTTAGAAAATGTATGTGATGTGTGTAAGGTAAAATCTAGTAGGCGTGTGTGAGATGCATTACGTGACTGGGTGATTAAGTTTCCTCAGAAGAGAAAACTTTCTACCAATCTCATTCTAGAACGAAAAGAGAAAGAAAGAGATTATGTCCTTCCTTTTATAGTCCTGGGCAGCGCCATCAAGACGATCTCTATAATGCCCAACCATGTTCGGATGATTTAAAGAGAAATCTCTTTCTAGAGCATGCAAGTAATTAAATCTTGTTGCTTTATTTGAGTGTAAAGTTAACGTCAACTTGACAATAACTTCAGTTCACACTTAGAATACGACTTTTATTGGAGTGGTATGGTATGGCGTTGGCATTGCAATGCCTACATCATCAGTTATAAGAATAGACAATATCTTACATAAGTCAGAAAGACTTATGACTGCAGATAAAATTGTGAATGGCTGTAAGAAGTCAACTTATATTTTGCGCATTAAAAAAAAAAGATGTGCTGTGTCCTTACAGAACGTTGGCGATATTGGCTCACCGCAATTACCTATCCTTTGAATCTTTTAAACCTTTTAACTTTTTGCCATCTCTCCAAAACTCCGTCATCCATTCACTCAAGCTCACCAGGTGAGTTGTGCAACCCTCTCTTACCTTCAATCTGTTCTGTGAGTATCAAATTTTCCAAAACCTCTTTCCTCATTACCTGCCCTAGAAATTTCAAATGTCTTTCGGATGTTAAGTATAAGTGTCTTTTTTGTTTTCATTTTCTTTAAAACTTCGCCGTTACTCACATGTTCGCTATATACCATTCTCAATATCCTTCTGTAGAACTACATTTCTTACTACTTTGCTTAACTTTTAGAAGGCATCTTTCGCCATCCCAATGCGCTTTCGGATTTCAGTGTTAATATTTATATAATAAATATTTAAATTGTGGTACTTATTTGATTTTGGTATCTCCAATTTGTAATTTGCATGTCTAACTGTCATTTTTGTTTCTATTGTCTCTGGAACTTCATCGTTGCTGACATATTCGGCCCATGACATTCTCAGCATCCTACTGTAGAACCACAATTCTGTTGCTTAAAGTTTCTTCTTCATCTGTGTGGAAATTGGTCAGTTTTCTCTGTCATGTAGGAGGACTGATACTACATAACATTTCAGTGCTCTATTCTTTTTTTCTAACGATATTTTCTGTTCCTTAATACTTTGTTTAACTTTTCAAAGGCATCTTTCGTTGTCTTAATGCAACTTCGTATTTCGGTGACGCACTTTCCACCCTCTGTAAATACGCTTCCCAGATATCTAAATTATAACACCTGTTTGATTTCAGTATCTCCAATATGTAATTTGTATGCGGGACTGTTCCTTTTGCTAACATACAGTCTTCTTGAAGTTGATGTTTAATCCTTTGCTCAGTCAGTTATGTGTTATGCGTGATACACGCTTAGGCGATCATATATCTTTCGCTAAATGACCGACGAGGCAGATTTTTTCCCACAGTAGGTTGCCATTTCTTTCTGCGGTAGACCAGTTGCCATCCAAGTCTATAAAACCCGGTCTGTCCTGCTATTTACCCATAGAGAGAAGAAGAGGATTCATACATTTCCCAAGGGTATTAGCACGTATGTAAATGTAATGGATTCGACTGGAATTCGAACTCGGCTCTCCGATTCTTCAATGCAAGCCGCTATAACCGTATTAAATTCAGTCAATATATTCTTCTGCTTGGAGAGTTGTATTATTTCATTTATTTTCTATCTTTTTGTGAATAATTTTATTTTAAGCATGGCTCACGATTAATCCGATTGGGTTTTTTTTTTTTTTGACTGACTCTCTATCTATGCACATGTGTCCTTTTTCTATAAATATTTCCATGGTAATTGTTCTGATGAGCTTTCATGTTTGTTACCTTCATGAATTTAAGCGCAGTACTAGATTGGCAGTTAAGTCTCATAATTTGAGTCTTGAAATGTAAGTGTAAGTTCTATGGTAATTGTTTCTTCTCTCTCACTTCTCGCTTGTGAACTTCTCTTTTGACTTCTTGGTTTCCTGTCTGCTATGATCTTCACAACTTTTTAAAACGTCAATCGTCATCTTTTTCTCTCCTTAATTTCAGTTCTTTTGTTTTTCCTTTCTCCTCAATAACATTTACTTAGGTTCTTTCACTTACGGCAATTCTTCGCTTCTTAGTAGCTTTATCGATTTGCTTGGGGAGAAATAATAAAAAAAGGGATTTAGGTAATCATGGCTCTCCACATTTTTTTTCTTCTCTTGCATTGGTTAGCTTTTCTTGTCAAAATGATATGTGACTATGAAGTGATCACAGCCTTATCACATCAAATTGCCTTTATTCTTTTTGAGATCACAAACGATCAGCTTGTTTTTCTTTTTCCATATCATTTGTTTCATTTTATCTATCTTTCTATTTATTTGCATTTTTTCTTCTCATAACTTCCTTTCTCTTTGTATCCTCTCTTGTATTGTCATTATTTCGTTTTTGTTCTTTTATTCATTCCCTCTCTATTATTTATTTTATTTCATTTCTTTCTCTTTCCCCTCTCTCTGTCTATCTCTCTTCTTCTCTTTATCTCTCCTGTGATTTTTTTCAATTTTTCTTTCTTTCTTTCTTTCTTTCTTTCTTTCTTTCTTTCTTTCTTTCTTTCTTCCCCACTATATCTAGCTTTCTTTTATTGCTCTACTCTTAGACACTTTCTCTTTTCTCTCTCTTTCTTTTGTTTTAACATCTCTGGTTTCCGCTTTCCAATTTATCAAGGCTAGCCTTTAGCCGCCTGACATTTCTGTCGTCTGCCTCGTTTGATCTGTTACAATTTTTTTCTTATATTTTGTACTCCATTTTTCTCTTCGTACTTTTAGGCTCTTTTTTTTTTAATAACAACTTTTTATTTATATCTATATTTCTTTCCGTTTTTATTCTTTTCTTTCTTCTTTCTTTTATTCCTTTCTCATATATTCATTCTCTTCTCCTCGACTCATATTACGACTTTCTATTTTGTCTTTTATCACTCGCTCTTTCCTGCACAATAATTTTAACCTACATTTTATTTGATTTCGTTTTCCAATATCGTCTCGTTTATAATCTTTCCTTTTTCCTTTTTTCTCTGTTTTCTTTTACTCTTGCAATGTCTTATACCGTTTCTAACAACTCTCTTCTCTTTCTGTTCATCGTCTTCCTTTTCCCTCTTTTGTGTGTTAGCCCCTCTAGCCGTAAAGAGATCCTCCTGTCTATGGCCTCCTACCCCCACTTTATATATCTATATCTATATCTATATCTATCTATATATATATATATATATCTTACATAATACTTCAAATACATTCATAGACATGTTATCCTACAAGAAAAAGAGACCATTAAATGAGTCTTAATTCTGAAGTTTCACCCATATTCACAGGTCACTTCAGTCAAATGACCGACAATCCTACTAGATCGTGCAGCCGACTACTGATTGGTTGAAAATAATTAATTCATATCTCAGACGAATCAAACGCCTAAAGAGACGTGATTTCTGAGGCAAAGAGATGAATAGAGACATGATGATGTCACTATTCTATGAACTCAGCTGATTCGCGATTCTCCCAGACAACAAATCCTCAATTAACTACGGCTTATTTTGAAGCCGTTCCGTTATGAAATAGTTAAAACAATTCTCAACAACTTTTTAAAAAAAAAAAAAAAAAATAACCTTTTCCCTGATTTCGGGACAATTTTTGAATTAGCATCAAATTTTCGTTTCAACAGTTTTCTTTCTAGATTATTGCCAAACTCACTGAATATTAAATGAATTAAATAAAAGCATCGTTTTCTTGTTATGACGAGTTTAGAATTCTATATTCTTAAAAGGCGCATTTATTTAAGACCAAGTTTATAATATTTTCATCCTTTTAAATCTTCAAATATTATTTTTGCTAACATTAATTTTAAGGACCATCCATTGTTTAAGCATACTATAGTAGTATTATGGAGTTGGGTGAGGCACAAATGTTGGGAGCTGGCCTCAGGATAAATATTAGGCTACGAGCTGGGGTACTTCAACGTGGTTTAATAGCAGACTTATCTCGCTAGATCAATTACGACTGAAAAATGAGTTTAATCCTCACCTGGTAACCCCCAAACATTTGGCATTGTGCCATATCTGATCTACCATTAAACTACCAGCTGCCTCATTTTCTCATACACAACACTGGAGATATTTTTCAATTATTTTCTAGGAAAGAAGTTAAGCATCTTTTAGATGTCCTCACATATTAATATATATTCAGGGAGCAAAAAGGTTACATATCTGTTCAAAAATCTTATGCTCTAAAAAAGAATCATAATAACTTTAACAATACTTTTCTCTGAATAAGGGTTGTATAATTTGGGTTTTTTTTTATTTCCATATCACATGAAACATCGTCAACCATTATTAGTTAATTTCTCTCGTTCCGTATGGAACATTAGGCAGACTTTAAAACCGAACCCGAGGATGTGCTAATAGTAGGTGTTTCAGTGGAAATTTAGATTCGCAAGCAGTCCCACACTTTTAGGATAGTACGAAGCAGTTTCAATTTAGAGTTTCCTTCTCCTAGACTATTTGCACCCCCCAAGGCTATAGAACCCAGTACATCCTGCTATTTTACCCATAGATAAGGGTGGATACATATCTCTCCCAAAGTGAATGTCATCAACCTGACTGAAATTCAAACACAGCTTTACGAGATCTAGTTATTTAATTTAGTGAAAATATGTCAAACTATGTTTTGTTAAAAGGGTTTTTTTTCTGATTCCCGCTAGAAAAAATTTTTTTATAGAAATTATTGAATTAAGCATGTCTTATTACAGGCACCACTTTATTATTTTTTTAATTTAATTCCGTTTAATCAAAACAGTTTTATCGTTGCTATTTAACGTTGAGCGTTTCATAATGTTTGATCACACTTGTATCACCCTTTTATTTAGACACTCAGTCCTCTGATTCTATCATCCGAACCGCTAACCATTACTCTACCGTGTTTCCATCAACCATTATTATTAGTTTTTAACTGACATATATTGTCATTTTCTTTATTTGCTCACGTGAGGTCGTTAAATGGACAACTAGTTAGGTAATAAAGTATAAATTCCTGTTGAAATTTGAACACACGCTACTTCTACCTTGTAAATATCCAACTGCTTTACCGTTAAATTACGAGAACATGACGGCTTATCAATAAGCGAAATAATCAATACCGTCACTTTATTTCCCTGTATTTGTCAGTCACATATTTGTTTTTGTTTGTTCGATATTAATGAATTTTCTTTTTAATGTAAACAGTAAAACCACAGGGAAAAAAATTATAACAAAGTAAATTCTAGTGAATACGTTTCCCATGAAATTTGCGAGATGTATTTATGCAATTTAGTAAAAGTATGTCAAATTATATTTTGCCAAATATTTTCGGTTTCCCACAAGAAAAAAAAAATTCTGTAGAAAATATTGAATTAAGCATGTCTCATTATAAGCATCAATTTATTATTTTCTTACTTTCATAAAACAATTGTACCTTCACAAAACAATTGTATCGATGTACCTCCACAAAACAATTGTATCGATGTTCCTTCACAAAACAATTGTATCGATGTACCTTCACAAAACAATTGTATCGATGTACCTTCACAAAACAATTGTATCGATGTACCTCCACAAAACAATTGTATCGATGTTCCTTCACAAAACAATTGTATCGATATCCATTCAGAAAACAATTGTATCGATGTACCTTCACAAGACAAGTGTATCGATGTACCTCCACAAAACAATTGTATCGATTTACCTTCACAAAACAATTGTATCGATATCCATTCAGAAAACAATTGTATCGATGTACTTCACAAGAAAGTAAAAAACAATTGTATCGATTTACCTTCACAAAACAATTGTATCGATGTACTTGAATAAAACAATTTATTGATGGTATTTAATGCTGCATTGCATGAAGCTGAGTTTTTCATGTTTGATCTCACTTGTATGAATAATTATTTAATCACTTATAGCTTTATTTTCTTATCTGCAATTTAATGATATTGCAAAGAGATATTATCATATCGTGTAGACTATAAACTCAACGATAAAGATATAGAACTGCATAGATGGCCGGCTAGTCTTTTATTCCGAACACACATGTCTGCTAAGGCGAATAGGGGAGAATAACGACTCTGAATTCAAAACTGTATTTGTCTATGGTGGTCACATATTTGAACTGTAACTAAAGGTCTGCTTAGTATAAATGACATTGTTTACTCTATTATTAAAGAACCATAAATGGGCCTGAGCAGACAAGCAGGCTCGAAGTACGAACAGTCATGTCGAAGAGATATTACAGAGATCTTCAGTGTGCATTCGAAATAGTTCTGCTGATGATTAAAGTTTGGTTAATACAAATGTAAAAATGAATTGGTGATAAACAGAAATCCGATCGGAAAATGAATGGAAGAGACAAACACATAGTTCTGTTAAAAGAGAATGCCGACAAAGATCTCTTGCTAGAAATCTGCTCAGTAAAAGGAAAAATATTGATATCAGGCAAACACAAAAGGATAAGGGATTTTTTTTAAAATCATTCTTTAAATTTGGGTATAGCAATTTCCAGCTGGTTTGGACTTGAAGAAAGAATCGAAAAATGGTGGCTAATGTATTAATGAAAAGAGATCAAAGTTTGAAATTTTCGGGAGGAGTTCAAACTTGTTTTTTTTTTTTTAATTTTTCCACGACATGCATGTCCGCTTGGGAACAGCACGATTTCGGAAATGCTGTTATCAGGAATACAAATATAAACGCATTGGTTTAGAGAAAAAAATAATACGAAAAGAGAAACTTTAAAAGACACCGAAATTTTACCCCAAAAATAATGAGACAGTGAAAGTCAGGCAAATGTTAATTATTGAATTTTTCTTGGAAGTCAAAACTGAGATAAAACAAAACTGTACTGCATGCGTTTTACTACTAATGATAATAATAATAATATTGCTATTTTTAGTATTGAATTTATTTTAATCCTTATTAGTTATATTAAGAAATAAGAGTTAAGATCCCATTATACGATGAACCCGATCCACTTCAAGAAATGTAAAGCATACAACGGATTTTCTTGAGGCCTTCTTGATCAAACCGAATATTTTCAGTACCCCCGGAAAGATAATAATGCATTTATACTGTCCTGTTATCGATAAATCAGAAAGTTATCTGAAAAGAGAAACGTAATCTTTGATAATCGTCACACAAGTTCGCCGTCTATCAAAAAGATTCTCTCTGACTGGGCTACGCTTCGACGTGATTTAATGGTTAGCGAGAAAAATTACGACTGATTAGTGAGTTCGATCCTCACTGGCTGCTCCACACATTGGGCCTTTTGTCACATCTAAGCTACACTTATTATTCTTATGTTTTTATTTTGCAATAGCTGCCTCAAACTTTCAGAGATCTCGGAAAAATACAAACAGGTATGTGACCATGCACTTAGTGAAGTTGAAAAAAATGTTCAAAATTAGTGCATAAGTTTTAAAATTAAGAATTCTATTAACGTTCACTGTTTACATTATTCGGATTATTATCCTCATCTTTGATGCCATCTTTATCACAACGTTTCGGCCGTTGTACGCTCCAGCTTTCTTCAGGTGGTTAGAATGTCGAACTGAACCCTTTATTTCGCTCGCTTGGGTAGACTGTTCTTGTCCCATGTGTCTACTCCAGCGAGCGAAATAAAGGGTTCAGTTCGATATTCCAACCACCTGAAGAAGGCCAGAGCGTACAACGACCGAAACGTTGTGATAAATATGGCAACAAAGATGAGGATAATAGTCCGAATAATATAAATAGTGTACATAATACATCATCTCAGAAATATAAACAGATCCATTAACGTTTTTGTAAAGTGTTTTAGAGTTCCGAGAAACCATGAAAGACAAATCATAAAATATTACTATGTTTTAAAACTTCCTTTATCTACATGGAGAGAAACTTGCGTATGACATGCAAGGCACCTATGTGTGTGAGTTTTTGTCATTCAATTCTTGTGGAACTGCCAAGTATTTGGGCGACATATTTCTATGTAATATTTACATTATATTCAGACTGTTGTCATCATCTTTGTTGCTGTTATCACAACGTTTTGGATGATGTGCTCTCCGTCCTTCTTCAGGTCTATAAAGATCTGGATATGGAACGCATATCTTCTAAATTTTTTCCAATAAGTCTTTGACGATAAGCCTTTCATAAGTCTTTATCTTCTCCGATAAGCCTCTGATCCGCGGTCCATAAATCATCATGGCAATATTTAGAAGCATTTCCACTCCACGGAGAAATTTCTGCTGGGTAAAGCCTAACACGAGGGAGAACATTGCGTGTACATAGTTCCTTGCAATTGTAGCAGAGAATATGAAAAGTGAAACAAACCGCCTGGTAAGTAAGGCTGGAGGAACATCGAAAAGCCGTAGTAAGGAATGAAACAATGGAATTGAGCAAAGCTGATCATGTATGGAGGAAAATTGGTACTCATCAGCTCCTATGGAATGAAGTGAAAATGCTGGACAAGGAAGAACACTAGTGAGTTAGACGTATGAAAGAATAATCGATATGCTAATTGACGAGGACTTCCCTTGTAGGTCTAGCATAGAAATAAATACAATATTGGAATTACCAATAAAGAAAGAAGGTCTAAATCTTCAATGACAAGAGCAGCAGCAGCAATCGAAACATGGGAAGTTAAAAGCAATTAAAACGTGACAGACAGCAGCAGCCTAACCAGCAGGCAAATTAGATATAAAGCACTAAGTTCACTACAGCAAATTGTCTCACGGTCTTGTAGATGAAAGTGTTGGTTTGAGAATTTCGTGATATAGTGATTGTGAGTTCAATCACTAGGTCAGGCAGTGTGTACACTCAATAGAAACGGGTGAGAATCTCTATCTATAAAAGGCAGGATTTCCACCAAAATTTACATGCACATGCCCCAAGTTAGCAGAAGGCCAAGACTGACCTTGCATTTCCCAACTCCCATCGATAGTGGAAATAATCGATTGTTTCATGTTTCTACGGCAGATTTCATGTAGTTTGTTGCCATTTTCTACTGGCCAGAGTGAGAGCCTATAGCTGGCTGCCATGAATATGCCGGAAGATTCTATTGACCAGCGTGAGAGCCAACAGCTGACTGACACGAATGTTAACTACCATGCTAGCATGCAAAAATAATCGATAGCTTCATTCGTCAAAAGTGGGAAAAATTTAAATCTGTATGGCACTTTACTCTAATTGGCTCATTCGCTTGCTTAAACTCAACGTTGATTCTGATTCCGCAGACCTGGGTTGAGTGTGAAAAAGTATTTGTTGTTAACATTCTTTTTTCATTCGGTTTTTCCAGTTACGAGTCCTTTTTTTAAATCGTTTTGTGTTCATTTTGTTTAGTTCTTTTTTTCTTAACAGATTTAATGTTTAGTATAGAGCTTAGAAAAAATTCGCAGTGTGAGATAGGCAAAAAGTAAGGCATGTAGCAATATCAGCACGGCAAAAGGCACTCCTTTAAAGGCAAGGAAGGGCAAAAATATTTTAAGTCACGTGATAGCGATTGCTGTATGATTCGTACGATTTTTGAATCAAGCACGGGCAACGCCGGGCCATGCTGCTAGTACTAAATAAACAAAGAACTAAACAATATTCCTAGACATGAGCAATGAACAGTCTAACTGCGTAGATTCAATTCAGAATTCCCTGTAGGTTACTCAGATCGCGAAACACCTGAGAAAGCCAGATGGTACAACGACCGAAACGTTGTAATAAAAACTACAAAAATGCGGACAATATTCCGAATATAAACAGTGCAAATAATGATAACTGATCATTGCAGAAATTAAGAAAGAAAGTTTCTATGCATATTTTGATGTTATTATTAATATTATTAAGTGACGCTGGGTTAGAAATATATGAAGCCATTATACCCATCATGATACCCAGTCTGATGTGTATAGCGGGTACATACATTACAGCCAAATGTGAACGCGATATAGTGAGAGGTTTTGAAAAGAAAAAGATAGCTGCTAGTCAGGTAACTTAGTACGCTCACAGAATATCTAATTGAGATTATTCCTAATTTTCTAGATGTGACACCCAACTCACGCTGGGTGTGTCATCCTACAAAGTTAAATAAAGAATCATCTCAGTACAGAGATATGATGCTTTCTTATGATGCTTTCAAATAAAGTGTACGCGAGCGTCTATGAGTCATGCACAACAGGTTAAAGTCAGTTACTGTGGTAATGACCAGGAAATTTACTGTGGTCTCTCTTAATCAATCAAAACTTAAAGAAGAGAGTTTTTCCTTGGACGACAATCTCGAAGTCTTGCTCGATGAAGACAATTAGTGGCTGTCTTCGATGATACAATCAACGCTACTGTCTGTGGATAAATGGCAATGTTCTTTGCTATCAAGTGAGGATTCTTCAAGGCATCAATAACAATTTGTCTTTCCATTCTGTCAGAAATTTACCGTTCTCTGCCAGTCCTTAACTTATTCTCAATACAATGTGTCCCGTTGTGATTCTTGATAATGTTCTAAATTGATGATCTAAGAACTTACAAACACTTGGAAAGTGCTGTATGTTCATCATCTGTTTGTACATAACTATCTTAATTCGGGGATTCTTTTCAAGTGCATCAGTTTCCGCCATGGTTGCGGAACGAATGAGTTATCTCCGTACATCACAATCATATATTGTTTTCTTCAGAATCTTCTGGAATGTAATAGAATCAGGTCAATTCTATTTCATTTCCAAAAGGTGCCGGTATTAAATTGCAATAGAGCAATATTATTTCATAATTACCACAAAGGGGCGAATAATTTTAGACTACATCACATTTAGAAAAATCTATAAATATGAACATAATAGATCGAAATTTTAAAAAATCACGAATTATTGAAAATTAAATACAAAATAAGATATATTGCAAATTCAGTAATTACTTGCAAATATTCGCATTTCCTTAAAAAATATTCAAATATGCAAACTGTATACACACACACACACACACACACACACACACACACACACACACACATATATATATATATATATATATATATGAATTGAAGATCAAAGTTAGATCAGATATGGATAGGAATCCGACAAGATGATAAAATAAAGAAGAAGGAGGAAATGTGTTTCAATCTAACATGTTTCACTTTTATTAAGGCTTTGTCAGAGATCGAGAATAGGAATGAAAAAAACGAAAGACAGAGTTCTCGGTAAATTAAAGTGTGTGATAGTGTAAGAGTATGCAAGTAAAGATACACCTGTGTGTCTATGTGTATGTTGTACGGTAACGTTAATTCATGTAAGTGTATGTCTGTGTGGAAAAAAAATATATATATATGAAGAGAGAGAGAGAGATAAAGTGCTAGAATCTCTATTAATATATATATATATATATATATATATATATATATATATATATATAAAAGACTGAATTTCCGATTATTTTAGATACAAATATTTAAGCAAATTCTCTTTTATGATAAACAGTATTAAATAAATTTTATTTAATACTGTTTTATCATAAAAATATTCGTTCTTTGCTTAAATAAATATTCATAAATAACAAACGTTAAACATAAAATGTTCTTATAAATAAATATATTTCTTAATATATATATATATTCAA
Organism: Acanthosepion pharaonis; assembly: GCA_903632075.3. Taxonomy (NCBI): domain Eukaryota; kingdom Metazoa; phylum Mollusca; class Cephalopoda; order Sepiida; family Sepiidae; genus Acanthosepion; species Acanthosepion pharaonis. The sequence goes on along the minus strand of CAHIKZ030000122.1, from coordinate 704,109 downwards.
GTATTGTTTTCTTAAAGATAACAAACTGGTTATGTCTATTATATCATATAAGTTTTTCTAGTTGGGGAATTAGTTTCCATTTTCTTTAGGGTGTAAATGAACTATCCATATATATATATATATATATATGTGTGTGTGTGTGTGTGTGTGTGTGTGTGTGTGTGTGTGTGCGTGCACTTATAGTCTATAAACTTTTTTTGTAGGAATGAATGAGTGCCAGGATATCAACAAAACTACTTCTTATGATTGATCTGGTTAATACGTTGTCCAATAAATAAACGGTATCGCATTGGTCAGATGATTTTCTTTACTCTCAAGGGTTTTTTTTTTTATTCCAACAATCCATTCGTCCATTCTGTCTCTCCGGCCGAACTCAAGAACCTGGGCATTTGACGAGAAGAACCTAAAACATCTTGACCCACAATACGCTTATTTAACCCACAATCTCTTTTCGGAATCACTCCCAGCCAATCGATTAAACATCCACCTGATCCTAGACAGCTCTACCTTTCAACACAATGTTTTTGTCTATCCTTAAATAGGTTGCAAAGTTCCCTCCTTGTTATGTGTTTCGCAGAGTGGCTAGTTAAATGACGCCTGGGTAGATATTTATAGATCTTAATTTTTTTCTCTCCTATTCACTCTCACAATCTCTTAAAAACTTTCTTTTACTTTCTTTCTTTCTTTCTTTCTCCCCCTCTCTCTCTCTTATTTAGACTCGAAGAATAAGTGTACCTATATTGGGTATAAGAGGCATGAAGACCATTACCGCGTCCTTTAGAAAGACGCGGGAGCGACAAACCATGAGGTGCATACACGCAAATATAGGAAGAGGTGTTATTATTATTATTATTATTATTATTATTATTATTATTATTTCCTTTCTTTATTGTTACTCTTTCCATAGTTGAAATTGCCAAAGACTTAAGTTCTTAAATCTGAAAGAAAAAGAAAAATTCATTAGACGCTTAAAGCTAATTCGCATTTAAAATCGGTCCAAGTTATTCCAATAACCCTTCAGATAAATTGAATTATTTTAAAAAAAAAATTTTATTTGCTTAAATATTCCATATTCATCTACTTAATCGTATCTACCATAACTGTAAGTACATTTTAGAATGAATTTATATTTTTATAATTAAAGTATATTTTATGTCTACTTTTGCTATCTGTCATAATATATCGTCGGTTTTGAAGAATCGCAAATGTGACTGAGCAGGTGATTGCAACTAAGATTATCTAGCTAGTCTATTATTAAAGCGATATTAGAGTATACTGACCAAAGATTTAAAACGAAAGAGGTAAATCAATCATTTATTATAATGAATTCAATATCTATTATTATGATGAGGAACTTTCTGAGCTTTCACAGTGGGAATAATTGGTGTATATCTGTAGAGATCAAGCGACAGCAAGTCTCTTGTTGCTGGTTTTAGTAATGCCGTCATCTCAATAGTTTTAACCGTTATTCAGATTTCAAGTTCCTCCAACGTTTTACGAGGCTAATTTTGTCTCCCTTTATTCATGGAGATATTGATGGCTATATACATCACCATAATGCAATGTTTCTGTTTTGTTATTTTTACCATTTCTCGCACAAGTTTGATATATTTTTCAGGTTTTATTTTCGCCCTGTCCTGGGGTTTACGGTCTTATCACGATGAACCACCTGTTCCCGTACGATCACCGAAGTTAAGAAATATCGATCCAAGTCAGTACCTAAATGGGTGACCACTTGGGAATACCAGGTGTTGTTAGCTTGGATGCACGAGTAGTGTCATGGATAATGACTCGAAATTGTTAATCGGAGAGCCGAGTTCAAATTCCAGTCTGTTTTGTTATATTCACTTACGCGTAAATATCATTAGGAAAGATATGAATCCACTTCTTTTCCCTCCAGATATGGGTTAATTAGTAACACTTGTATCACTAAACAATTATTATCTAAAAAAAAATCTTACAGTTCAAAAATACTTTCTGGGTTTAAATAACCTGCAATGGGTTGATAAGACGTAAAAAAGAAACATTCAATCAATCAGTCAATCGTTCTGTCTTCGTGAGTCATCTGCTGGAACACTTACCTCTTCTACTTCTTTTTCACTTGTCTTCTGGACAAACGTTGTTACCTCAACCTTCAAGGAAGATTTTGATCAAAGTTCACACCCACTAAAAAAGTAACAGCACACGTGATTTAGTTTAATTTATAATTTGTTAGCTAAATTCATTACTGCGATTAAACAAAATGAACTTAACAAATAAGCTTTTAACTCTGCACAAGAGCACTTATAAATTGAGCAGTTCGATTTTAATTTTAAAAAAACGTAAATAGTAAAATGAATTTTAAACACGAACAGAAAATTCGACTTCTTTCTGCTGATTCTCGGTGTACTGGGTATGACGATAAACTACATCCGGCAGCAAGGCCACCTATCAAGAGATTTTGAAAAGCGTGGAACCACCTCTTAATTGCTGTTGTTCCAAGATCCACCCTGGCCCGGGGTGGTAGCACCTTTTAGGACCCCAACTATGGACAAATAGTTAAGACCTAAACTGGAGTCAAATCACTATGAAAGTATAAAAATAGGTATTATAATAAAAATACCAGCAATACATTGCGGAAAAATATTACTAGCAATAAAATCCTTGTCGGCATTAAATAACTCGTTGAGGTTGATATGCCGTAAAACAAAATAAAGCAAACCAATTTAAACCAAGGAATACATATTATATTCATACGAATCTATCCTAAAAATGTCGGCATTAAATAACCCATTGTGGTTGATATGCCGTAAAACAAAATAGACCAAACCAGACTAAACCAAAGAATACATATTCTATTCCTACGAACCTATCCTAAAAATCCTGTCGGCATCAAATAACTGATTGAGGTCGATATACCGTAAAACAAAACAGACCAAACCAAACCTGCATTCATGATTTTGTTACAATGTGAAATTTTTATGCTGACAGCGGTCCACAGATCTGCTTCTGGATTCAAGCGATTTCTAGGTTTTATATCGTTTGACAAAAGAGAACTAAATCCAGATTCACATAAGTATATTTTTGAAAAAATATGGATCAAGAAGACAGAGTGCGTTTCCATCAAGTTTTGGAACCATATTCAGCCTTGCGCACCAAAACACCTTCAAAGTTAATGTTTTCAAATTACATTTGCCGAGTTCGATTCGTGGGCAAACCAATAATATTTCCTTCAATTCTTTATTATATGACATATACTTCACATTGTAGGAGGCTTACGGTCATATCACGCTGAAATACAGATTATTGTGCGATCACCGAAGTTAAGCAACGTCGAGCATGATCAGTTCCTAGATGAGTGACCGCTTGGGAATACAAGGTTCTGTAAGCTTGGATGTGGGAGTAATTGTTAATCGGAGAATCGTGTTCAAATTCCATTCGCTTTCGTTATATTCATTTACGCGGTAAAGGTACGAATCCTCCTCATCTCCCCCAGCCATGGGTTAATTAGTATGACTTGTATCAGTACATCCTTATTATCTCTCAAAAAATCTTACAAGCTTATATTATTAAAAAAAATATTTTCTGACTTTAAATAACCCATAAAATGTTGATAAGCTGCAAAACAAAAATCAATCAAAATCAATCACTCAAATTGTAGGTAATTTATTGATTTGAATGGTATAATAGGTGGTCTCGAGCTAGCTGCGACGTTTCTACGGCGATGCACTGACGAAGACTATCTCTAATTGCCTCAAGACACACAGGCAGCTGAGCTGGTTATGAATCATCAATCAAGAATACAAGCTACTCTGTCGCACCGCATGAATGTAGGAAAATTATTCACTCCTGTTGAAAAATACCTTTTTCCATTTTTGCTTGTGCCTGTGACTAATGGCCACATGTCACTTTTATTCTCCATGATCGCATACTGACTTCCAATAATGACCCAATTTGATTTGAAATTATTATGATTATTATAATAATTTATTTCTTATTATAATTTCTTATTATTATTTTGTTGGGATAGTCGTTTTGGTTATTATTAAAGATAATTTAATGAATGGATCTAAGACCCCATTGCAAAAATTTGTGTGTATATCATTATAGATAAATATATTGATATAGATATCAATGATAGTATGTCGATAAGTTTTATGCGGATAGGTATGTCTCCTAGATAGATAGATAGATAGATAGATAGATAGATACATACATGGATAGATATGACATATATATATATATATATATATATATATATATATATATATATATATATATATATGGGATCCCCCGTCTAGTACGACGTATGGGGCTCCGACGACCACGACCTAATAATCTGCATGCCTATGATGGGCATGACTTTTGAGACCGGCCTAAGAGAATTGCACAAAAGACCACACACAGTACAGGAGAATGTATTGTATCCAAGTGCAGCAGGAACACCGTTAGCTACCTTATTTTGTTTTCGTGTTTCACATAGTCGATTGATGTTTACTTCTTGATGGTGCATTATTCCTGAATGGCAGCTGGAACGACACTCAGATCTTTTCATGGCTACCTCTTGAAAGATTTTGAATGGAATGTGGACGCAAGAAAGATTGCTTTTCGGCTTATCTTTATAACTGAGCCAAGGTCTACTAATATTCTATGACCACTATGGAGTTCACTGTAAAAATGAACTTATATATACATATATATATATATATATATATAGATATATAGATAGATAGATAGATAGATAGATAGATAATTTTAAACAAACAGCTATTTTCAAACTATTTTTAAAAAAAATATAATAACCTTGTTTGTGCCACATTTACAAAATTCCTATCTCTCTATTTGTTTGTCTGTCTATTTTTTGATTGTCCGTCGCAAAAATCGATACATATCTATTCATATTCATCATCAGTTCGAATCACAATGCTTCCAAACTTGTTCAGACTTCGAATTGAAACATAAAAAGAAAAGCAACAGAATCTGTCCAAGTTCATATCATCACTGTTGATATGAATACTTAGTATTTACTTAGCATTATTCCTAGTAAAAATAAAAAAAAGTATGTCCCATTTGGAAAGAGGAAGACTCGAGAAAAACAAACGAAAGAATAATCTCGGTACGTCACGAGCAGACACAATCAAACTTGCAATACGAGTCTCTTCGTCACGAAAACTTGAAACTCAATCATTGCCACCACTCCCCAGCTCAACATTATATCAACTGAGATAAGCTCAGTCGTTTTCGGATTTGAAACAAAGTAGCTGCAAGTTAAGTCACGTCACAGGCTACTTCAAACACGAATGGTCACGAGTTCCTAGCGGGTTTTTGCCATTTGCCCTTTGGTTTTGATTAGGTCGGCGATACACAGGTGTGGGTCGTGTTTGAATGTTTTCGCACCAACGTTTTTTGGGATCAGGTAGAAATCTCTTTAACGTGATTGGACACTTCTGTGTGGCACTGATTGCTGGACAATATCCTAAAAGGTGAAAAAGACACTAGAAGCAAAAGAAATGTGCTTCTACAGAAAGATGCTAAATATACCATGGACCGAACATGTGAACAACAACGAAGTTTTTGAGGAAATGAAAACAAAAAGGAAACTTATTCTTAATATCAGGAAGAGACATTTGAGATTTCTGGGGCACATAATGAGGAAAGTCGGCTTGGAGAATCTGATACGAATCGTATAGATTGAAGGCAAGGTAAGCAGAGGAAAACAACGCATAACATAATGAACTTGAATAAAGAGTGTTTAGGATAAATACAAGAAAGACAAAATTTATTAAGAGCTATAAGGAACAGGATGTTGTGGAGACCCATGATAGTCTACGTCCCGAGGGCACATGGCATATAGAGATTGGACTACCGGTCATCGTGCTGATGGGGATCCAAATGAGTCCTTGAGAACTAAGAATTTTCTTTTGCTTACTTTTTTGGTCAGGTCTGAGAAGGTTTCCTCAACAGAATCTGAATCGGTAAAATAAGTGAATTATTTTCTCGTAGTCCAGCAGTAATAGGAATAGTTTTAGTTTTTTATATTTTTTTTTAATTTCTCGATGAAGCATTCTCAATTATTAATTTCCAGTAGGGCTTATTTAATCATAATTTCAGTTGCTTTTTATCGCGGACTACCATGAAATATATAGATTGATTGTTTTTTTTTTACAGCTTATTATTATTATTATTATTATTGCGGACGCCTGCTCAGACACATTTAAAGCCGCAACATATCTTTTGATGGGGATTGTAAGATATTTGGTTTCGCGGAAATATTACATTAAACATTTGTTTAATTTTTAGGTGAAACATTTTCACTCGTGTTTAATTAATCTTAATTTCAGTTGCTTTTTTATCGCAGACCACCTTGAAATAATGTTGACTGGTTTGGTTTTGAAAGACTACTCAAGTTTAATAGTGGGCGATATTTTTTCGGTGTCGATTGTCAAAAAAATTTTCTAGTGAATACGACATTAACCATTTTTTTAATCTTTGGATATAGAATTGTCAATTATTATTAATAGTAGTGTTTATTTAATTGTAATTTTACTTGACCATCATGAAATATATTTGCATTTTTTGTTACTAAAGTTCGCTCAATACACGGCTAAAGAGCCTCTTACGGTTAAGGGTTACCGAGACCGGTGTGTGATGCGAGTGTGAGAAGTGGAAGTATTAAGTGAAGACAATAAAGATACGAGGATAGATAACAATTGGCCTTATTTTTGAAGAGATTACGCTCAGAAGTTAGTGAAGGATTTCACACGTGCTTCTATATTAGTCGTTCCTGGGGTTAGACTTTCGGGGTAGAACCCTTTTCATTTTTTACCAAAGGAATACGTTGGGAATGAGGGTGATTCAAGTCATTGGACGACCTAAGGAGGTCTTGGTTTTAAAGGTTCGAGCTGATGGCACTAAACGAATGAATTCCTCCAAACATCTGCTGTAGAAGTAACGTCAGCGTAGCGTCCGGCTTGCATTGTTATATCTGTGGGAAAGATCTACGTACTTTTATGAGGATTAATTGATCAGTTAAAGATGAACTGAACCTAAGAAAATTGTCAATGTAGATTCGAATTAATATGATCCGCTATTTATAGATGACACATGCTTTTATGTATGTTGCCACTGTCAAGGTTTCCAATGAATATAACAGCTTCGGCACAGTTATTACAGCCAGAGAAATAATTATGAGAGGGCGGTTTATCAAATTTCTCACTCAGATTACGGGTGAACAAAACCAATACGCTCAGTATTTGTGACTTCAGTTTTAGACAATCATTGATGGTTTCCAAAATAGTTACATCTATCCAATTTCGCTCACAATGCTTGGATCAATCGGTGGTATGGTTTTCAGACATTTTCCAAATATGCCGCACAGTGTAGTCGCCGACTCAAGCTGATAATATCAAGATGTATCTTTCTTGACAAATCGACCATAGTGAGATTCAAATCTGAGTCTAATGTTTGGAAAACAAATATTCCAACCACTCGGCCACGCGCCCATACGATATAGCAGAGCTTCGAATTCCAAATATTCTTAATGGTAATAGTTCTATGCGGATATCAACACCCTCTGGCAAAATTTAAACTCTGTTTACCAATTCTAATTTTCGTGTTTGAGAATGTGTACATACGAAAGATATTTTTAAGCTCAATTTACTCTGTCGCAAGGATATCGATATATTCAAAATCGGATTCAGTACAGTAGTCAACTGAGTTAGCAAACTTCCAGATGTGCGTGTATTTATGCCTTTAAAAGTCTCTCTTTCTCTCTACGATCATGCCTCTCCACATTTTCTTTTGTTGCTTTATGTAACACATGTACTTGAAGCTTTACGACTCCTTTTTGCATTTGTTACTTTGTTTCAAATATTTGTTGACTTAAAAGATTATCGCGCTATTGTACCCCTCTTAATTTGATTTCAATGTCTTGTGGGTCTTAAATTCTCTAACTCCTCTCCCCTCATTGTGTCTCAGAAGATTTAACAGTCATTTTCTGCTTGGCAGCAACAGTTTGTAAATTCGGTGACTATGAGTTATCATTATTTACATCATTTATATTGCGCATTGTTTCCTCATCTTTGTTGTTATTACCACCTGATTGCCTTCTATCTGGATTTCTGGAATGAGGAGTTATCATTATTTACATCATTTATATTGCGGACTGTTTTCCTCATCTTTGTTGTTATTACCTCCTGATGGCCTTTTATCTGGATTTCTGGAATGAGGAGTTATCATTCATTTTATTTACATCATTTATATTGGATTTCTGGAATGAGAGTTATCATTATTTACATCATTTATATTGTTTTTTCCTCATCTTTGTTGTTATTACCACCTGATGGCCTTTCATCTGGATTTCTGGAATGAGGAGTTATCATTATTTACATCATTTATATTGCGGACTGTTTTCCTCATCTTTTGTTGTTATTACCAATTGATGGCCTTTAATCTGGATTTCTGGAATGAGGAGTTATCATTATTTACATCATTTATATTTATACGGACTGTTTTCCTCATCTTTGTTGTTATTACCACCTTTGATGGCCTTTAATCTGGATTTCTGAATGAGGAGTTATCATTATTTACATCATTTATATTGCGGACTGTTTTCCTCATCTTTGTTGTTATTACCACCTGATGGCCTTTCATCTGGATTTCTGGAATGAGGAGTTATCATTATTTACATCATTTATATTGCGGACTGTTTTCCCTTATCTTTGTTGTTATTACCACCTGATGGCCTTTAATCTGGATTTCTGGAATGAGGAGTTATTATTTACATCATTTATATTGGTGGACTGTTTTCCTCATCTTTGTTGTTATTACCACCTGATGGCCTTTCATCTGGATTTCTGAATGAGGAGTTATCATTATTTTTACATCATTTATATTGCGGACTGTTTTCCTCATCTTTGTTGTTATTACCACCTGATGGCCTTTCATCTGGATTTCTGGAATGAGGAGTTATCATTATTTACATCATTTATATTGGGACTGTTTTCCTCATCTTTTTTGTTATTACCACCTGATGGCCTTTCATCTGGATTTCTGGAATGAGGAGTTATCATTATTTACATCATTTATATTGCGGACTGTTTTCCTCATCTTTGTTGTTATTACCACCTGATGGCCTTTTCATCTGGATTTCTGAATGAGGAGTTATCATTATTTACATCATTTATATTGCGGACTGTTTTCCTCATCTTTTTATTACCACCTGATGGCCTTTAATCTGGATTTCTGGAATGAGGAGTTATCATTATTTACATCATTTATATTGCGGACTGTTTTCCTCATCTTTGTTGTTATTACCACCTGATGGCCTTTAATCTGGATTTCTGGAATGAGGAGTTATCATTATTTACATTTTCATTTATATTGCGGACTGTTTTCATTATTTACATCATTTATATTGCGGATCTTCTTTGTTGTTATTACCACCTGATGGCCTTTCATCTGGATTTCTGGAATGAGGAGTTATCATTATTTATATCATTTATATTGCGGACTGTTTTCTCATCTTTGTTGTTATTACCACCCTGATGGCCTTTTAATCTGGATTTCTGAATGAGGAGTTATCATTATTTACATCATTTTATATTGCGGACTGTTTTCCTCATCTTTGTTGTTATTACCACCTGATGGCCTTTCATCTGGATTTCTGGAATGAGGAGAGTTATCATTATTTACATCATTTATATTGCGGACTATTTTCCTCATCTTTGTTGTTATTACCACCTGATGGCCTTTAATCTGGATTTCTGAATGAGGAGTTATCATTATTTACATCATTTATATTGCGGATTGTTTTCCTTATCTTTTGTTGTTATTACCACCTGATGGCCTTTTAATCTGGATTTCTGGAATGAGGAGTTATCATTATTTACATCATTTATATTGCACTGTTTTCCTTATCTTTGTTGTTATTACTGATGGCCTTTAATCTGGATTTCTGAATGAGGAGTTATCATTATTTACATCATTTATATTGCGGACTGTTTTCCTTATCTTTTTGTTGTTACCACCTGATGGCCTTTAATCTGGATTTCTGGAATGAGGAGTTATCATTATTTACATCATTTATATTGCGGACTGTTTTCCTCATCTTTGTTGTTATTACCACCTGATGGCCTTTAATCTGGATTTCTGAATGAGGAGTTATCATTATTTACATCATTTATATTGCGGACTGTTTTCCTTATCTTTGTTGTTATTACCACCTGATGGCCTTTTCATCTGGATTTCTGGAATGAGGAGTTATCATTATTTACATCATTTATATTGCGGACTGTTTTCCTCATCTTTTTTTTATTACCACCTGATGGCCTTTAATCTGGATTTCTGAATGAGGAGTTATCATTATTTACATCATTTATATTGCGGACTGTTTTCCTTTTCTTTGTTGTTATTACCACCTGATGGCCTTTTATCTGGATTTCTGGAATGAGGAGTTATCATTATTTACATCATTTTTTCTTCATATTACCACCCTGGACTGTTTTCATTATTTACATCATTTTGTTGTTTTTACTTTGTTGTTATTACCACCTGATGGCCTTTAATCTGGATTTCTGGAATGAGGAGTTATCATTATTTACATCATTTATATTGCGGACTGTTTTCCTCATCTTTGTTGTTATTACCACCTGATGGCCTTTAATCTGGATTTCTGGAATGAGGAGTTATCATTATTTACATCATTTATATTGCGGACTGTTTTCCTCATCTTTGTTGTTATTACCACCTGATGGCCTTTAATCTGGATTTCTGGAATGAGGAGTTATCATTATTTACATCATTTTATATTGTGGACTGTTTTCCTCATCTTTGTTGTTATTACCACCTGATGGCCTTTCATCTGGATTTCTGGAATGAGGAGTTATCATTATTTACATCATTTATATTGCGGACTGTTTTCCTCATCTTTTTGTTGTTATTACCACCTGATGGCCTTTTCATCTGGATTTCTGAATGAGGAGTTATCATTATTTACATCATTTATATTGCGGACTGTTTTCTCATCTTTGTTGTTATTACCACCTGATGGCCTTTCATCTGGATTTCTGGAATGAGGAGTTATCATTATTTACATCATTTATATTGCGGACTGTTTTCCTCATCTTTGTTGTTACCACCTGATGGCCTTTTATCTGGATTTCTGGAATGAGGAGTTATCTTATTTACATCATTTATATTGCGGACTGTTTTTTCATCATTTTTTATTACCACCTGATGGCCTTTAATCTGGATTTCTGGAATGAGGAGTTATCATTATTTACATCATTTATATTGCGGACTGTTTTCCTCATCTTTGTTGTTATTACCACCTGATGGCCTTTCATCTGGATTTCTGGAATGAGGAGTTATCATTATTTACATCATTTATATTGCGGACTGTTTTCATTCATTTTGTTGTTATTACCACCTGATGGCCTTTAATCTGGATTTCTGGAATGAGGAGTTATCATTATTTACATCATTTATATTGCGGACTGTTTTCCTCATCTTTGTTGTTATTACCACCTGATGGCCTTTTAATCTGGATTTCTGGAATGAGGAGTTATCATTATTTACATCATTTATATTGCGGACTGTTTTCCTCATCTTTGTTGTTATTACCACCTGATGGCCTTTCATCTGGATTTCTGGAATGAGGAGTTATCATTATTTACATCATTTATATTGCGGACTGTTTTCCTCATCTTTGTTGTTATTACCACCTGATGGCCTTTTAATCTGGATTTCTGAATGAGGAGTTATCATTATTTACATCATTTATATTGCGGACTGTTTTTCTCATCTTTTTGTTATTACCACCTGATGGCCATTTTTTTACATCTTTATATTGGGACTTTTTCCTGGAATGAGGAGTTTCTGGAATGAGGATGTTATTTATTTTCATTTATATTGCGGACTGTTTTCCTCATCTTTTTTTATTACCACCTGATGGCCTTTCATCTGGATTTCTGGAATGAGGAGTTATCATTATTTACATCATTTATATTGCGGACTGTTTTCTCATCATTGTTGTTTTTATTACCACCTGATGGCCTTTCATCTGGATTTCTGAATGAGGAGTATCATTATTTACATCATTTATATTGCGGACTGTTTTCCTCATCTTTTTTATTACCACCTGATGGCCTTTAATCTGGATTTCTGAATGAGGAGTTATCATTATTTACATCATTTATATTGCGGACTGTTTTCTCATCTTTTTTTTATTACCACCTGATGGCCTTTAATCTGGATTTCTGGAATGAGGAGTTATCATTATTTACATCATTTATATTGCGGACTGTTTTCTCATCTTTGTTGTTATTACCAACCTGATGGCCTTTAATCTGGATTTCTGGAATGAGGAGTTATCATTATTTACATCATTTATATTGCCGACTGTTTTCTCACTTTTTTTTCTTGGCATCTTTTTATTACCATCATTTATATTGCTGATGGCCACCTTTGGCCTTTCATCTGGATTTCTGGAATGAGGAGTTATCATTATTTACATCATTTATATTGCGGACTGTTTTCCTCATCTTTTGTTGTTATTACCACCTGATGGCCTTTCATCTGGATTTCTGGAATGAGGAGTTATCATTATTTACATCATTTATATTGCGGACTGTTTTTCTCATCTTTTTATTACCACCTGATGGCCTTTTTTAATCTGGATTTCTGGAATGAGGAGTTATCATTATTTACATCATTTATATTGCGGACTGTTTTCCTCATCTTTTGTTATTACCACCTGATGGCCTTTCATCTGGATTTCTGAATGAGGAGTTATCATTTATATTGCCGGATATTTATTATTGGCCTTTCATCTGGATCATTTTTTTCTTCTTTTTTATATTGATGGCCTTTAATCTGGACTGTGAGGAGTTATCATTATTTACATCATTTATATTACGGACTGTTTTCTTCATCTTTTTGTTATTACCACCTGATGGCCTTTCATCTGGTTTCTGGAATGAGGAGTTATCATTATTTACATCATTTATATTGCGGACTGTTTTCTCATCTTTTTTGTTATTACCACCTGATGGCCTTTTAATCTGGATTTCTGGAATGAGGAGTTATCATTATTTACATCATTTATATTGGTGACTGTTTTTCTCATCTTTTTGTTATTACCACCTGATGGCCTTTCATCTGATTTCTGGAATGAGGAGTTATCATTATTTACATCATTTATATTGGACTGTTTTCCCTCATCTTTGTTTTATTACCACCTGATGGCCTTTTAATCTGGATTTCTGGAATGAGGAGTTATCATTATTTACATCATTTATATTGCGGACTGTTTTCTCATCTTTTGCTTTATTACCACCTGATGGCCTTTAATCTGGATTTCTGGAATGAGGAGTTATCATTATTTACATCATTTATATTGCGGACTGTTTTCCTCATCTTTTGTTGTTATTACCACCTGATGGCCTTTAATCTGGATTTCTGAATGAGGAGTTATCATTATTTACATCATTTATATTGCGGACTGTTTTCCTCATCTTTGTTTTTATTACCAATCCTGGATGGCCTTTTATCTTTATATTGCGGACTTTCTGGAATGAGGCCTTTTCATCTGTTATCATTATTTACATCATTTATATTGCGACTGTTTTCCTCATCTTTTTTATTACCACCTGATGGCCTTTAATCTGGATTTCTGGAATGAGGAGTTATCATTATTTTACATCATTTATATTGCGGACTGTTTTCCCCTTCATTGTTTTTATTACCACCTGATGGCCTTTAATCTGGATTTCTGGAATGAGGAGTTATCATTATTTACATCATTTATATTGCGGACTGTTTTCCTCATCTTTGTTGTTATTACCACCTGATGGCCTTTCATCTGGATTTCTGGAATGAGGAGTTATCATTATTTACATCATTTATATTGCGGACTGTTTTCCTCATCTTTTTTTATTACCACCTGATGGCCTTTAATCTGGATTTCTGGAATGAGGAGTTATCATTATTTACATCATTTATATTGCGGACTGTTTTCCCTCATCTTTTTTGAGGAGTTATTATTTACCATTGATGGCCTTTAATCTGGATTTCTGGAATGAGGAGTTATCATTATTTACATCATTTATATTGCGGACTGTTTTCCTCATCTTTTTTTTATTACCACCTGATGGCCTTTCATCTGGATTTCTGAATGAGGAGTTATCATTATTTACATCATTTATATTGCGGACTGTTTTCCTCATCTTTGTTGTTATTACCACCTGATGGCCTTTCAATCTGGATTTCTGGAATGAGGAGTTATCATTATTTACATCATTTATATTGCGGACTGTTTTCCTCATCTTTTTGTTATTACCACCTGATGGCCTTTCATCTGGATTTCTGGAATGAGGAGTTATCATTATTTACATCATTTATATTGCGGACTGTTTTCCTCATCTTTTGTTGTTATTACCACCTGATGGCCTTTCATCTGGATTTCTGAATGAGGAGTTATCATTATTTACATCATTTATATTGCTGACTGTTTTCCCCATCTTTTTTGTTATTACCACCTGATGGCCTTTCATCTGGATTTCTGGAATGAGGAGTTATCATTATTTACATCATTTATATTGCGGACTGTTTTCCTCATCTTTTTGTTATTACCACCTGATGGCCTTTATCTGGATTTCTGGAATGAGGAGTTATCATTATTTACATCATTTATATTGCGGACTGTTTTCCTCATCTTTTTTGTTATTACCACCTGATGGCCTTTAATCTGGATTTCTGGAATGAGGAGTTATCATTATTTACATCATTTATATTGGCGGACTGGACTTGTTTTCCTCATCATTTTTTGTTTTCTCATTACCACCTGATGGCCTTTCATCTGGATTTCTGGAATGAGGGAGTTATCATTATTTACATCATTTATATTGCGGACTGTTTTCCTCATCTTTTGTTGTTATTACCACCTGATGGCCTTTCATCTGGATTTCTGGAATGAGGAGTTATCATTATTTACATCATTTATATTGCGGACTGTTTTCTTCATCTTTGTTGTTATTACCACCTGATGGCCTTTCATCTGGATTTCTGGAATGAGGAGTTATCATTATTTACATCATTTATATTGCAGACTGTTTTCCTCATCTTTGTTGTTATTACCAATTGATGGCCTTTTCATCTGGATTTCTGGAATGAGGAGTTATCATTATTTACATCATTTATATTGCGGACTGTTTTCCTCATCTTTGTTGTTATTTACTACATCATTTATGGCCTTTTTCATCTTTTTTTATTACCACCTGATTTTAATCTGGAATGAGGGAGTTATCATTATTTACATCATTTATATTGGACTGTTTTCCTTTTACATCTTTTTTGTTATTACCACCTGATGGCCTTTCATCTGGATTTCTGGAATGAGGAGTTATCATTATTTACATCATTTATATTGCGGACTGTTTTCCTCATCTTTGTTGTTATTACCACCTGATGGCCTTTCATCTGGATTTCTGAATGAGGAGTTATCATTATTTACATCATTTATATTGCGGACTGTTTTCCTCATCTTTTTTGTTATTACCACCTGATGGCCTTTAATCTGGATTTCTGGAATGAGGAGTTATCATTATTTACATCATTTATATTGATGGCCCTGGACTGTTTTCCATCATCTTTTGTTGTTATTACCACCTGATGGCCTTTCATCTGGATTTCTGAATGAGGAGTTATCATTATTTACATCATTTATATTGCGGACTGTTTTCCCTCTTGTTTTTTATTACCACCTGATGGCCTTTCATCTGGATTTCTGGAATGAGGAGTTATCATTATTTACATCATTTATATTGGACTGTTTTCCTCATCTTTTGTTGTTATTACCACCTGATGGCCTTTAATCTGGATTTCTGAATGAGGAGTTATCATTATTTACATCATTTTATATTGCTGACTGTTTTCCTCATCTTTTTTTATTACCACCTGATGGCCTTTCATCTGGATTTCTGGAATGAGGAGTTATCATTATTTACATCATTTATATTGCGGACTGTTTTCCTCATCTTTTTTTATTACCACCTGATGGCCTTTTAATCTGGATTTCTGGAATGAGGAGTTATCATTATTTACATCATTTATATTGCGGACTGTTTTCCTCATCTTTTTGTTATTACCACCTGATGGCCTTTCATCTGGATTTCTGAATGAGGAGTTATCATTATTTACATCATTTATATTGCGGACTGTTTTCCTCATCTTTTTTTATTACCACCTGATGGCCTTTCATCTGGATTTCTGAATGAGGAGTTATCATTATTTACATCATTTATATTGGATTTCTGACTGTTTTCTTATTTACATCATTTTTTTTATTATTACCACCTGATGGCCTTTCATCTGGATTTCTGGAATGAGGAGTTATCATTATTTACATCATTTATATTGCTGGACTGTTTTCCTCATCTTTTTATCTTTTTTTGTTATTACCACCATTTATATTGCGATGGCCTTTTTATTACCACCTGATCCTTTAATCTGGATTTCTGGAATGAGGAGTTATCATTATTTACATCATTTATATTATGGACTGTTTTCCTCATTACTTTTTTTATTTATTACCACCTGATGGCCTTGGCCTTTAATCTGGATTTCTGGAATGAGGAGTTATCATTATTTACATCATTTATATTGCGGACTGTTTTCCATCCTCATCTTTTTGTTATTACCACCTGATGGCCTTTTCATCTGGATTTCTGAATGAGGAGTTATCATTATTTACATCATTTATATTGCGGACTGTTTTCCCTCATCTTTTTTATTACCACCTGATGGCCTTTTCAATCTGGATTTCTGGAATGAGGAGTTATCATTATTTACATCATTTATATTGGTGGACTGTTTTCCTCATCTTTTTTTATTACCACCTGATGGCCTTTAATCTGGATTTCTGAATGAGGAGTTATCATTATTTACATCATTTATATTGTGGACTGTTTTCTCTCATCTTTTTTTATTACCACCTGATGGCCTTTAATCTGGATTTCTGAATGAGGAGTTATCATTATTTACATCATTTATATTGCTGACTGTTTTCCCTATCTTTTTTTATTACCACCCTGATGGCCTTTCATCTGGATTTCTGGAATGAGGAGTTATCATTATTTACATCATTTATATTGCCGACTGTTTTCCTCATCTTTTTTATTACCACCTGATGGCCTTTAATCTGGATTTCTGAATGAGGAGTTATCATTATTTACATCATTTATATTGCGGACTGTTTTCCCCATCTTTTTTTTTATTACCACCTGATGGCCTTTAATCTGATTTCTGAATGAGGAGTTATCATTATTTACATCATTTATATTGCGGACTGTTTTATCATTATTTACATCATTTATATTGGACTTTTTTTTATTTTTATTACCACCTGATGGCCTTTTAATCTGGATTTCTGGAATGAGGAGTTATCATTATTTACATCATTTATATTATTAACCTGATGGACTGTTTTCCTGATCTTTTTTTTTATTACCACCTGATGGCCTTTTAATCTGGATTTCTGAATGAGGAGTTATCATTATTTACATCATTTATATTGCGGACTGTTTTCCTCATCTTTTTTTATTACCACCTGATGGCCTTTTTTAATCTGGATTTCTGAATGAGGAGTTATCATTATTTACATCATTTATATTGCGGACTGTTTTCCTCTTTTTTTTATCTTTTTTAATTATTACCACCTGATGGCCTTTTCTTTTTTTTTTATTTTAATGATTTCTGAATGAGGAGTTATCATTATTTACATCATTTATATTGAGGACTGTTTTCCCTATCTTTTTATTACCACCTGATGGCCTTTAATCTTGGATTTCTGAATGAGGAGTTATCATTATTTACATCATTTATATTGCCGGACTGTTTTCCACATCTTTTTTATTACCACCTGATGGCCTTTAATCTGGATTTCTGGAATGAGGAGTTATCATTATTTACATCATTTATATTGCGGACTGTTTTCCTCATCTTTTTTTATTACCACCTGATGGCCTTTTAATCTGGATTTCTGAATGAGGAGTTATCATTATTTACATCATTTATATTGCGGACTGTTTTCCTCATCTTTTTTTATTACCACCTGATGGCCTTTAATCTGGATTTCTGAATGAGGAGTTATCATTATTTACATCATTTATATTGCGGACTGTTTTCCTCATGTTTTTTATTACCACCTGATGGCCTTTAATCTGGATTTCTGGAATGAGGAGTTATCATTATTTACATCATTTATATTTACCACCTGGACTGATTTCTGGAATTTTCCCCATTTATATTGCTTTTTTATTTTTATTACCACCCTGATGGCCTTTAATCTGGATTTCTGGAATGAGGAGTTATCATTATTTACATCATTTATATTGCCGGACTGTTTTCCTCATCTTTTTTGTTATTACCACCTGATGGCCTTTTCATCTGGATTTCTGGAATGAGGAGTTATCATTATTTACATCATTTATATTGCCGACTGTTTTCCTCATCTCTTTTTTATTACCACCTGATGGCCTTTAATCTGGATTTCTGAATGAGGAGTTATCATTATTTACATCATTTATATTGCGGACTGTTTTCTCATCTTTTTTTATTACCACCTGATGGCCTTTTATCTGGATTTCTGAATGAGGAGTTATCATTATTTACATCATTTATATTGCCGACTGTTTTCCTCATGTTTTTTATTACCACCTGATGGCCTTTAATCTGGATTTCTGGAATGAGGATTATCATTATTTAATGATTTATATTGGAGTTTTCCCCTATCTTTTTTTATATTTTTTACATTTCTGGAATGATGAGTTATCATTTTTATTTATTTGGTGGACCGTTTTCCTCATGTTTTTTTATTACCACCTGATGGCCTTTAATCTGGATTTCTGAATGAGGAGTTATCATTATTTACATCATTTATATTGCGGACTGTTTTCCTCATCTTTTTTATTACCACCTGATGGCCTTTTAATCTGGATTTCTGGAATGAGGAGTTATCATTATTTACATCATTTATATTGCCGACTGTTTTCTCATGTTTTTTTATTACCACCTGATGGCCTTTAATCTGGATTTCTGGAATGAGGGAGTTATCATTATTTTTCTCATCATTTATATTGCCTTTTAATTCCGACTGTTTTCCTCATCTTTTTTGTTATTACCAATTGATGGCCTTTTAATCTGGATTTCTGGAATGAGGAGTTATCATTATTTACATCATTTATATTGCGGACTGTTTTCATGTTTTTTTATTTACCAATTGATGGCTTTTCATCTGGATTGAATGAGGAGTTATTATTATTTACATCATTTATATTGATGTTTTCTTATCTTTTTTTATTACCATGATGGCCTTTTCATCTGGATTTCTGAATGAGGAGTTATCATTATTTACATCATTTATATTGCTGACTGTTTTCTTTGTTTTTATTACCACCTGATGGCCTTTTAATCTGGATTTCTGAATGAGGAGTTATCATTATTTACATCATTTATATTGACTGTTTTCCCCATTTTTTTTATTACCACCTGATGGCCTTTAATCTGGATTTCTGAATGAGGAGTTATCATTATTTACATCATTTATATTGCTTGACTGTTTTCCTCATCTTTTTATTACCACCTGATGGCCTTTTCTGGAATGATCATTATTTACATCATTTTATATTGGACTTTTTCTGGAACCACCTGATGGCCTTTAATCTGTTAATCATTATTTACATCATTTATATTGCGGACTGTTTTCTCATCTTTTTTTATTACCACCTGATGGCCTTTTCATCTGGATTTCTGGAATGAGGAGTTATCATTATTTACATCATTTATATTGCGGACTGTTTTCCCATCATCTTTTTTTTATTACCACCTGATGGCCTTTTTAATCTGATTTCTGGAATGAGGAGTTATCATTATTTACATCATTTATATTGCGGACTGTTTTCTCATCTTTTTTTTACCACCTGATGGCCTTTAATCTGGATTTCTGGAATGAGGAGTTATCATTATTTACATCATTTATATTGCGGACTGTTTTCTCATCTTTTTTGTTACCACCACCTGATGGCCTTTAATCTGGATTTCTGAATGAGGAGTTATCATTATTTACATCATTTATATTGCGGACTGTTTTCCTCATCTTTTTTTATTACCACCTGATGGCCTTTTAATCTGGATTTCTGGAATGAGGAGTTATCATTATTTACATCATTTATATTGCGGACTGTTTTCCTCATCTTTTTTGTTATTACCACCTGATGGCCTTTTAATCTGGATTTCTGGAATGAGGAGTTATCATTATTTACATCATTTATATTGCGGACTGTTTTCCTCATCTTTTTTGTTATTACCACCTGATGGCCTTTTTAATCTGGATTTCTGGAATGAGGAGTTATCATTATTTACATCATTTATATTTACCTGATGACTGTTTTCTGAGAGTTATTTTTTTTTATTACCACCTGATGGCCTTTCATCTGGATTTCTGAATGAGGAGTCATTATTTACATCATTTATTTACATTTTGCTCATTTATTTTTTTATTACCAATTGATGGCCTTTTAATCTGGACTGTTTTCCATCATTTATATTGCTTTTTTCTCATTATTACCACCTGATGGCCTTTTTAATCTGGATTTCTGGAATGAGGAGTTATCATTATTTACATCATTTATATTGCTGACTGTTTTCCTCATCTTTTTATTACCACCTGATGGCCTTAATCTGATTTCTGAATGAGGAGTTATCATTATTTACATCATTTATATTGCGGACTGTTTTCCTCATCTTTTTTTATTACCACCTTGATGGCCTTTCATCTGGATTTCTGAATGAGGAGTTATCATTATTTACATCATTTATATTGGTGGACTGTTTTCCACATCTTTTTTTATTACCACCTGATGGCCTTTAATCTGGATTTCTGAATGAGGAGTTATCATTATTTACATCATTTATATTGCGGACTGTTTTCCTCATCTTTTTTATTACCACCTGATGGCCTTTTAATCTGGATTTCTGGAATGAGGAGTTATCATTATTTACATCATTTATATTGCCGACTGTTTTCCTCATTTTTTTTTATTACCACCTGATGGCCTTTTAATCTGGATTTCTGAATGAGGAGTTATCATTATTTACATCATTTATATTGCGGACTGTTTTCCTCATGTTTTTTTTATTACCACCTGATGGCCTTTTAATCTGGATTTCTGAATGAGGAGTTATCATTATTTACATCATTTATATTGCCAACTGTTTTCCTCATCTTTTTTTTATTACCACCTGATGGCCTTTAATCTGGATTTCTGAATGAGGAGTTATCATTATTTACATCATTTATATTGCGGACTGTTTTCCTCATCTTTTTTTATTACCACCTGATGGCCTTTTATCTGGATTTCTGAATGAGGAGTTATCATTATTTACATCATTTATATTGCCGACTGTTTTCCTCATCTTTTTGTTATTACCACCTGATGGCCTTTAATCTGATTTCTGGAATGAGGAGTTATCATTATTTACATCATTTATATTGCTGTTGTTTTACCACCTGATGGCCTTTCAATTTCTGAATGAGGAGTTATCATTATTTACATCATTTATATTGCGGACTGTTTTCCTCATCTTTTTTTTATTACCACCTGATGGCCTTTAATCTGGATTTCTGGAATGAGGAGTTATCATTATTTACATCATTTATATTGCGGACTGTTTTCCTCATCTTTTTTGTTATTACCACCTGATGGCCTTTTCATCTGGATTTCTGGAATGAGGAGTTATCATTATTTACATCATTTATATTGCGGACTGTTTTCCTCATGTTTTTTTATTACCACCTGATGGCCTTTAATCTGGATTTCTGGAATGAGGAGTTATCATTATTTACATCATTTATATTGCGGACTGTTTTCTCATCTTTTTTTTTATTACCACCTGATGGCCTTTTTAATCTGGATTTTTCTGGAATGAGGAGTTATCATTATTTACATCATTTATATTGCGGACTGTTTTCCTCATCTTTTTTTATTACCACCTGATGGCCTTTTCATCTGGATTTCTGAATGAGGAGTTATCATTATTTACATCATTTATATTGCGGACTGTTTTCCTCATCTTTTTTTTATTACCACCTGATGGCCTTTTAATCTGGATTTCTGGAATGAGGAGTTATCATTATTTACATCATTTATATTGCGGACTGACCACCTGATTTTTAATCCTGGAATCTTTTTTTATTTATATTGCCACCATCTTTGTTTGATGGCCTTTCATCTGGATTTCTGGAATGAGGAGTTATCATTATTTACATCATTTATATTGCGGACTGTTTTCCTCATCTTTTTTTATTACCACCTGATGGCCTTTTAATCTGATTTCTGGAATGAGGAGTTATCATTATTTACATCATTTATATTATGGACTGTTTTCCTCATGTTTTTTTATTACCACCTGATGGCCTTTTAATCTGGATTTCTGGAATGAGGAGTTATCATTATTTACATCATTTATATTGCGGACTGTTTTCCTCATCTTTTATGTTATTACCAATTGATGGCCTTTCATCTGGATTTCTGGAATGAGGAGTTATCATTATTTACATCATTTATATTGCGGACTGTTTTCCTCATCTTTTTGTTATTACCACCTGATGGCCTTTTAATCTGGATTTCTGGAATGAGGAGTTATCATTATTTACATCATTTATATTGCGGACTGTTTTCCTCATCTTTGTTGTTATTACCACCTGATGGCCTTTTAATCTGGATTTCTGGAATGAGGAGTTATCATTATTTACATCATTTATATTGCGGACTATTTTCCTCATCTTTTTGTTGTTACCACCTGATGGCCTTTCATCTGGATTTCTGGAATGAGGAGTTATCATTATTTACATCATTTATATTATGGACTGTTTTCCTCATCTTTTTGTTATTACCACCTGATGGCCTTTCATCTGGATTTCTGGAATGAGGAGTTATCATTATTTACATCATTTATATTGCGGACTGTTTTCCTCATCTTTTTTGTTATTACCACCTGATGGCCTTTCATCTGGATTTCTGAATGAGGAGTTATCATTATTTACATCATTTATATTGCGGACTGTTTTCCTCATGTTTTTTATTACCACCTTGGCCTTTAATCTGTTTCTGGAATGAGGAGTTATCATTATTTACATCATTTATATTTGCGGACACCACCTGATGGCCTTTAATCTGGATTTCTGGAATGAGGAGTTATCATTATTTACATCATTTATATTGCGGACTGTTTTCCTCATCTTTTTTTATTACCACCTGATGGCCTTTAATCTGGATTTCTGGAATGAGGAGTTATCATTATTTTTAATCATTTATATTGCGGACTGTTTTCCTCATCTTTTTTTATTACCACCTGATGGCCTTTAATCTGGATTTCTGGAATGAGGAGTTATCATTATTTACATCATTTATATTGCGACTGTTTTCCTCATCTTTTTTATTACCACCTGATGGCCTTTTAATCTGGATTTCTGGAATGAGGAGTTATCATTATTTACATCATTTATATTGCGGACTGTTTTCCTCATTTTTTTATTATTACCACCTGATGGCCTTTTTTCATCTTTTTATTACCACCTGATTTCTGGAATGAGGAGTTATCATTATTTACATCATTTATATTGCGGACTGTTTTCATCATCTTTTTTTATTACCACCAATGATGGCCTTTCATCTGGATTTCTGGAATGAGGAGTTATCATTATTTACATCATTTATATTGCCGACTGTTTTCCTCATCTTTTTTATTACCACCTGATGGCCTTTAATCTGGATTTCTGGAATGAGGAGTTATCATTATTTACATCATTTATATTGCGGACTGTTTTCCTCATCTTTTTTTATTACCACCTGATGGCCTTTTACCTTCTGATGGGAGTTATCATTATTTACATCATTTATATTGCTGACTTTTTCTGGATTACCACCTGATGGAGTTAATCATTATTTACATCATTTATATTGCAGGACTGTTTTCCTCATCTTTTTTTTATTACCACCTGATGGCCTTTTCATCTGGATTTCTGAATGAGGAGTTATCATTATTTACATCATTTATATTGCGGACTGTTTTCCTCATCTTTTTTTATTACCACCTGATGGCCTTTAATCTGGATTTCTGGAATGAGGAGTTATCATTATTTACATCATTTATATTGCCGACTGTTTTCCTCATCTTTTTTTATTACCACCTGATGGCCTTTAATCTGGATTTCTGGAATGAGGAGTTATCATTATTTACATCATTTATATTGCCGACTGTTTTCCTCATCTTTTTTTATTACCACCTGATGGCCTTTAATCTGGATTTCTGGAATGAGGAGTTATCATTATTTACATCATTTATATTGCCGACTGTTTTCCTCATCTTTTTTTATTACCACCTGATGGCCTTTAATCTGGATTTCTGGAATGAGGAGTTATCATTATTTACATCATTTATATTGCGGACTGTTTTCCTCATCTTTTTTTATTACCACCTGATGGCCTTTAATCTGGATTTCTGGAATGAGGAGTTATCATTATTTACATCATTTATATTGCAATTGACTGTTTTCCTCATCTTTTTTATTACCACCTGATGGCCTTTTTTTATCTGGATTTTTCTGGAATGAGGAGTTATCATTATTTACATCATTTATATTGCGGACTGTTTTCCTCATCTTTTTATTACCACCTGATGGCCTTTAATCTGGATTTCTGAAATGAGGAGTTATCATTATTTACATCATTTATATTGCGGACTGTTTTCCTCATCTTTTTTTTTATTACCACCTGATGGCCTTTAATCTGGATTTCTGGAATGAGGAGTTATCATTATTTACATCATTTATATTGCCGACTGTTTTCCTTTCATCATCTTTTTTATTACCACCTGATGGCCTTTTTTATCCACCCTGATGGCCTTTTCTGGAATGAGGAGTTATCATTATTTACATCATTTATATTGCGGACTGTTTTCCTCATCTTTTTTTTATTACCACCTGATGGCCTTTAATCTGATTTCTGGAATGAGGAGTTATCATTATTTACATCATTTATATTGCCGACTGTTTTCCTCATCTTTTTTATTACCACCTGATGGCCTTTAATCTGGATTTCTGGAATGAGGAGTTATCATTATTTACATCATTTATATTGCGGACTGTTTTTCTCATCTTTTTTTTACCACCTGATGGCCTTTCATCTGATTTCTGAATGGGAGTTATCATTATTTACATCATTTATATTGCGACTGTTTTCCTCATCTTTTTTATTACCACCTGATGGCCTTTAATCTGGTTCTGGATTTCTGAATTTATCATTATTTACATCATTTATATTTATATTGTGCGACTGTTTTCCTCATCTTTTTTATTACCACCTGATGGCCTTTAATCTGGATTTCTGGAATGAGGAGTTATCATTATTTACATCATTTATATTGCGGACTGTTTTCCTCATCTTTTTTTATTACCACCTGATGGCCTTTAATCTGGATTTCTGGAATGAGGAGTTATCATTATTTACATCATTTATATTGCGGACTGTTTTCTCATCTTTTTTATTACCTGTTTTCCTGATGGCCTTTAATCTGGATTTCTGGAATGAGGAGTTATCATTATTTACATCATTTATATTGCGGACTGTTTTCCTCATCTTTTTTTATTACCACCTGATGGCCTTTAATCTGGATTTCTGGAATGAGGAGTTATCATTATTTACATCATTTATATTGCGGACTGTTTTCCTCATCTTTTTTTTTATTACCACCTGATGGCCTTTTCATCTGGATTTCTGGAATGAGGAGTTATCATTATTTACATCATTTATATTGCGGACTGTTTTCCTCATCTTTTTATTACCACCTGATGGCCTTTAATCTGGATTTCTGGAATGAGGAGTTATCATTATTTACATCATTTATATTTTGGACTTTTTTTATTACATCTTTGTTTTCCTCCTTCTTTTTTATCTTTTTTTATTATTTACCACCTGATGGCCTTTTTTTTATTATCTGATGGCCTTTCTGGAATGAGGAGTTATCATTATTTACATCATTTATATTGCGGACTGTTTTCCTCATCTTTTTTGTTATTACCACCTGATGGCCATTAATCTGGATTTCTGGAATGAGGAGTTATCATTATTTACATCATTTATATTGCGGACTGTTTTCCTCATCTTTTTTTATTACCACCTGATGGCCTTTTTAATCTGGATTTCTGGAATGAGGAGTTATCATTATTTACATCATTTATATTGCCGACTTTTTTCCTCATCTATTTTTATTACCACCTGATGGCCTTTAATCTGGATTTCTGGAATGAGGAGTTATCATTATTTACATCATTTATATTGCGGACTGTTTTCCTCATCTTTTTTTGATGGCCTTTACCATTTCTGATGGCCTTTATCATTATCATCATTTATATTGCGGACTTTTTCTGGAATGAGGAGTTATCATTATTTACATCATTTATATTGCGGGCTGTTTTCCTCATCTTTTTTTATTACCACCTGATGGCCTTTAATCTGGATTTCTGGAATGAGGAGTTATCATTATTTACATCATTTATATTGCGGACTGTTTTCCTCATGTTTTTTTATTACCACCTGATGGCCTTTAATCTGGATTTCTGGAATGAGGAGTTATCATTATTTACATCATTTATATTGCGACTGTTTTCTCATCTTTTTTTATTACCACCTGATGGCCTTTAATCTGGATTTCTGGAATGAGGAGTTATCATTATTTACATCATTTATATTGCCGACTGTTTTCCTCATCTTTTTTTTATTACCACCTGATGGCCTTTAATCTGGATTTCTGGAATGAGGAGTTATCATTATTTACATCATTTATATTGCGGACTGTTTCTCATCTTTTTTATTACCACCTGATGGCCTTTAATCTGGATTTCTGGAATGAGGAGTTATCATTATTTACATCATTTATATTGCGGACTGTTTTCCCTCATCTTTTTTTATTACCACCTGATGGCCTTTAATCTGGATTTCTGGAATGAGGAGTTATCATTATTTACATCATTTATATTGCTGACTGTTTTCCTCATCTTTTTTTATTACCACCTGATGGCCTTTAATCTGGATTTCTGAATGAGGAGTTATCATTATTTACATCATTTATATTGCGGACTGTTTTCCTCATCTTTTTTATTACCACCTGATGGCCTTTTAATCTGGATTTCTGGAATGAGGAGTTATCATTATTTACATCATTTATATTGCCGGACTGTTTTCCCTATCTTTTTTTATTACCACCCTGATGGCCTTTTAATCTGGATTTCTGGAATGAGGAGTTATCATTATTTACATCATTTATATTGCGGACTGTTTTCCTCATCTTTTTTTTATTACCACCTGATGGCCTTTAATCTGGATTTCTGGAATGAGGAGTTATCATTATTTACATCATTTATATTGCGGACTGTTTTCCTCATCTTTTTTTATTACCACCTGATGGCCTTTAATCTGGATTTCTGGAATGAGGAGTTATCATTATTTACATCATTTATATTGCGGACTGTTTTCCTTTTCTCATGTTTTTATTACCACCTGATGGCCTTTTTTATTAATCTGGATTTCTGGAATGAGGAGTTATCATTTATTTACATGTTTTTATATTTTTTATTACCACCCCGATGGCCTTTAATCTGTTTTGGAATGAGGAGTTATCATTATTTACATTTTATATTGCGGACTGTTTTCCTCATCTTTTTTATTACCACCTGATGGCCTTTAATCTGGATTTCTGGAATGAGGAGTTATCATTATTTACATCATTTATATTGCGGACTGTTTCCTCATGTTTTTTTATTACCACCTGATGGCCTTTAATCTGGATTTCTGGAATGAGGAGTTATCATTATTTACATCATTTATATTGCCGACTGTTTTCCTCATCTTTTTTTATTACCACCTGATGGCCTTTAATCTGGATTTCTGAATGAGGAGTTATCATTATTTACATCATTTATATTGCGGACTGTTTTCCTCATCTTTTTTGTTATTACCACCTGATGGCCTTTTAATCTGGATTTCTGGAATGAGGAGTTATCATTATTTACATCATTTATATTGCCGACTGTTTTCCTCATCTTTTTTTATTACCACCTGATGGCCTTTAATCTGGATTTCTGGAATGAGGAGTTATCATTATTTACATCATTTATATTGCGGACTGTTTTCCTCATCTTTTTTTATTACCACCTGATGGCCTTTAATCTGGATTTCTGGAATGAGGAGTTATCATTATTTACATCATTTATATTGCCGACTGTTTTCCTCATCTTTTTATTACCACCTTTTTTTTAATTACCACCTGATGGCCTTTTTTTTAATCTGGATTTCTGGAATGAGGGAGTTATCATTATTTACATCATTTATATTGCCGACTGTTTTCCTCATCTTTTTTTATTACCACCTGATGGCCTTTAATCTGGATTTCTGGAATGAGGAGTTATCATTATTTACATCATTTATATTGCCGACTGTTTTCCTCATCTTTTTTTATTACCACCTGATGGCCTTTAATCTGGATTTCTGGAATGAGGAGTTATCATTATTTACATCATTTATATTGCGGACTGTTTTCTTCATCTTTTTTATTACCACCTGATGGCCTTTAATCTGGATTTCTGGAATGAGGAGTTATCATTATTTACATCATTTATATTGCGGACTGTTTTCTTCATCTTTTTTATTACCACCTGATGGCCTTTAATCTGGATTTCTGGAATGAGGAGTTATCATTATTTACATCATTTATATTGCGGGCTGTTTTCCTCATCTTTTTTATTACCACCTGATGGCCTTTAATCTGGATTTCTGGAATGAGGAGTTATCATTATTTACATCATTTATATTGCGGACTGTTTCCTCATGTTTTTTTATTACCACCTGATGGCCTTTAATCTGGATTTCTGGAATGAGGAGTTATCATTATTTACATCATTTATATTGCATGGACTGTTTTCCTCATCTTTTTTGTTATTACCACCTGATGGCCTTTAATCATCTGGATTTCTGGAATGAGGAGTTATCATTATTTACATCATTTATATTGCCGACTGTTTTCCTCATCTTTTTTATTACCACCTGATGGCCTTTTTTTATTACCATCTGGATTTCTGGAATGAGGAGTTATCATTATTTACATCATTTATATTGCCGACTGTTTTCCTCATCTTTTTTATTACCACCTTTGGATTTCTGGAATGAGGAGTTATTACATCATTTATATTGACTGTTTTCCTTATCTTTTTTATTACCACCTGCCCTTTAATCTGGCCTTTATTTCTGGAATGAGGAGTTATCATTATTTACATCATTTATATTGCGGACTGTTTTCCTCATCTTTTTTGTTATTACCACCTGATGGCCTTTAATCTGGATTTCTGGAATGAGGAGTTATCATTATTTACATCATTTATATTGCGGACTGTTTTCCTCATCTTTTTTTTATTACCACCTGATGGCCTTTTAATCTGGATTTCTGGAATGAGGAGTTATCATTATTTACATCATTTATATTGCGGACTGTTTTCCTCATCTTTTTTTTATTACCACCTGATGGCCTTTCAATCTGGATTTCTGGAATGAGGAGTTATCATTATTTACATCATTTATATTGCGGACTGTTTTCCTTATCATTACCACCTTGGCCTTTAATTTTTCTGAATGAGGAGTTATTACCATTTATATTGCCTGTTTTCCTCATGGCCTTTTAATCTGGATTTCTGAATGAGGAGTTATCATTATTTACATCATTTATATTGATGGCCTTTAATCTGGACTGTTTTCCTCATCTTTTTTTATTACCACCTGATGGCCTTTAATCTGGATTTCTGGAATGAGGAGTTATCATTATTTACATCATTTATATTGCGGACTGTTTTCCTCATCTTTTTTTATTATTACCACCTGATGGCCTTTTCATCTGGATTTCTGGAATGAGGAGTTATCATTATTTACATCATTTATATTGCGGACTGTTTTCCTTATCTTTGTTGTTATTACCACCTGATGGCCTTTAATCTGGATTTCTGGAATGAGGAGTTATCATTATTTTTACATCATTTATATTTGGACTATTTTCCTCATCTTTGTTGTTATTACCACCTGATGGCCTTTCAATCTGGATTTCTGGAATGAGGAGTTATCATTATTTACATCATTTATATTGCGGACTATTTTCTTATCTTTGTTGTTATTATTTACCTGATGGCCTTTAATCTGGGCCTTTCTGGAATGAGGAGTTATCATTATTTACATCATTTATATTGCGGACTGTTTTCCTCATCTTTGTTGTTATTACCACCTGATGGCCTTTCATCTGGATTTCTGGAATGAGGAGTTATCATTATTTACATCATTTATATTGCGGACTGTTTTCCTCATGTTTTTTTATTACCACCTGATGGCCTTTAATCTGGATTTCTGGAATGAGGAGTTATCATTATTTACATCATTTATATTGCGGACTGTTTTCCTCATGTTTTTTGTTATTACCACCTGATGGCCTTTAATCTGGATTTCTGGAATGAGGAGTTATCATTATTTACATCATTTATATTGCGGACTATTTTCCTCATCTTTGTTGTTATTACCACCTGATGGCCTTTTCATCTGGATTTCTGGAATGAGGAGTTATCATTATTTACATCATTTATATTGCGGACTGTTTTCCTCATCTTTGTTGTTATTACCACCTGATGGCCTTTTCATCTGGATTTCTGGAATGAGGAGTTATCATTATTTACATCATTTATATTGCGGACTATTTTCCTCATCTTTGTTGTTGTTACCACCTGATGGCCTTTCATCTGGATTTCTGGAATGAGGAGTTATCATTATTTACATCATTTATATTGCGGACTGTTTTCCTCATCTTTTGTTGTTATTACCACCTGATGGCCTTTTAATCTGGATTTCTGGAATGAGGAGTTATCATTATTTACATCATTTATATTACCACTGGACTGTTTTCCTTATCTTTTTTGTTATTACCACCTGATGGCCTTTCATCTGATTTCTGGAGGAGTTATCATTATTTACATCATTTATATTGCGGACTGTTTTCTCATCTTTGTTTTTATTACCACCTGATGGCCTTTAATCTGGATTTCTGGAATGAGGAGTTATCATTATTTACATCATTTATATTGCGGACTGTTTTCCTCATCTTTGTTGTTATTACCACCTGATGGCCTTTTAATCTGGATTTCTGGAATGAGGAGTTATCATTATTTACATCATTTATATTGCGGACTGTTTTCCTCATCTTTTTTGTTATTACCACCTGATGGCCTTTCATCTGGATTTCTGGAATGAGGAGTTATCATTATTTACATCATTTATATTGCGGACTGTTTTCCTCATCTTTTTTTATTACCACCTGATGGCCTTTTAATCTGGATTTCTGGAATGAGGAGTTATCATTATTTACATCATTTATTTGCGGACTGTTTTCATTTTCTTTTTTATTACCACCTGATGGCCTTTAATCTGATTTCTGGAATTTATCATTATTTACATCATTTATATTGCGGACTTTTTCCTTCTTTTTTGTTACCACCTGATGGCCTTTTAATCTGGATTTCTGGAATGAGGAGTTATCATTATTTACATCATTTATATTGCGGACTGTTTTCCTCATCTTTGTTGTTATTACCACCTGATGGCCTTTTCATCTGGATTTCTGGAATGAGGAGTTATCATTATTTTTTACATCATTTATATTGCGGACTGTTTTCCTTATCTTTGTTGTTATTACCACCTGATGGCCTTTAATCTGGATTTCTGGAATGAGGAGTTATCATTATTTACATCATTTATATTGCGGACTATTTTCCTCATCTTTGTTGTTATTACCACCTGATGGCCTTTAATCTGGATTTCTGGAATGAGGAGTTATCATTATTTACATCATTTATATTGCGGACTGTTTTCCTCATCTTTTTTTATTACCACCTGATGGCCTTTAATCTGGATTTCTGGAATGAGGAGTTATCATTATTTACATCATTTATATTGCGGACTGTTTTCCTCATCTTTTTTTATTACCACCTGATGGCCTTTAATCTGGATTTCTGGAATGAGGAGTTATCATTATTTACATCATTTATATTGCGGACTGTTTTCTTATCTTTTTTTATTACCACCTGATGGCCTTTAATCTGGATTTCTGGAATGAGGAGTTATCATTATTTACATCATTTATATTGCGGACTGTTTTCCTCATCTTTTTTTTATTACCAATCCTTTATCTTTTTTATTACCATTATTTACATCATTTATGGCCTTTTTTCTCTTTTTTTATTACCACCTGATGGCCTTTAATCTGGAATGAGGAGTTATCATTATTTACATCATTTATATTGCGGACTGTTTTCTCCTCATCTTTTTTATTACCACCTGATGGCCTTTTAATCTGGATTTCTGGAATGAGGAGTTATCATTATTTACATCATTTATATTGCGGACTGTTTTCCACTCATCTTTTTTTTATTACCACCTGATGGCCTTTTTTATCTGGATTTCTGGAATGAGGAGTTATCATTATTTACATCATTTATATAATGCGGACTGTTTTCCTCATGTTTTTTTTATTACCACCTGATGGCCTTTAATCTGGATTTCTGGAATGAGGAGTTATCATTATTTACATCATTTATATTGCGGACTGTTTTCCTCATCTTTTTTTATTACCACCTGATGGCCTTTAATCTGGATTTCTGGAATGAGGAGTTATCATTATTTACATCATTTATATTGCCGACTGTTTTCCTCATCTTTTTTTATTACCACCTGATGGCCTTTAATCTGGATTTCTGGAATGAGGAGTTATCATTATTTACATCATTTATATTGCGGACTGTTTTCCTCATCTTTTTTTATTACCACCTGATGGCCTTTAATCTGGATTTCTGGAATGAGGATATCATTATTTACATCATTTATATTGCCGACTGTTTTCTTCATCTTTTTTTTTACCACCTGATGGCCTTTAATCTGGATTTCTGGAATGAGGAGTTATCATTATTTACATCATTTATATTGCGGACTGTTTTCCTCATCTTTTTTTATTACCACCTGATGGCCTTTAATCTGGATTTCTGGAATGAGGAGTTATCATTATTTACATCATTTATATTGCGGACTGTTTTCCTCATCTTTTTTATTACCACCTGATGGCCTTTAATCTGGATTTCTGGAATGAGGAGTTATCATTATTTACATCATTTATATTGCCGACTGTTTTCCTCATCTTTTTTTATTACCACCTGATGGCCTTTAATCTGGATTTCTGGAATGAGGAGTTATCATTATTTACATCATTTATATTGCGGACTGTTTTCCTCATCTTTTTTTATTACCACCTGATGGCCTTTAATCTGGATTTCTGGAATGAGGAGTTATCATTTATTTTTACATCATTTATATTGGCGGACTGTTTTCCTCATCTTTTTTATTACCACCTGATGGCCTTTAATCTGGATTTCTGAATGAGGAGTTATCATTATTTACATCATTTATATTGCGGACTGTTTTCCTCATCTTTTTTTATTACCACCTGATGGCCTTTAATCTGGATTTCTGGAATGAGGAGTTATCATTATTTACATCATTTATATTGCGGACTTTTTCCTCATCTTTTTTTATTACCACCTGATGGCCTTTAATCTGGATTTCTGAATGAGGAGTTATCATTATTTACATCATTTATATTGCGGACTGTTTTCCTCATCATTGTTTTTTATTACCACCTGATGGCCTTTTTTTAATTTCTGAATGAGGGTTATTTCTTTACATGAGGAGTTTTCATTTTTTTTACCACATCATTTATATTGGAATGACTGTTTTCCTTTACATCATTTTTTATTACCACCTGATGGCCTTTAATGGCTGGATTTCTGGAATGAGGAGTTATCATTATTTACATCATTTATATTGCGGACTGTTTTCCTCATCTTTTTTTATTACCACCTGATGGCCTTTAATCTGGATTTCTGGAATGAGGAGTTATCATTATTTACATCATTTATATTGCGGACTGTTTTCCTCATCTTTTTATTACCACCTGATGGCCTTTTAATCTGGATTTCTGGAATGAGGAGTTATCATTATTTACATCATTTATATTGCGGACTGTTTTTTTATTCATCTTTTTTTATTACCACCTGATGGCCTTTAATCTGGATTTCTGGAATGAGGAGTTATCATTATTTACATCATTTATATTGCGGACTGTTTTCTTCATCTTTTTTATTACCACCTGATGGCCTTTAATCTGGATTTCTGGAATGAGGAGTTATCATTATTTACATCATTTATATTGCGGACTGTTTTCCTCATCTTTGTTGTTATTACCACCTGATGGCCTTTAATCTGGATTTCTGGAATGAGGAGTTATCATTATTTACATCATTTATATTGCGGACTGTTTTCTTCATCTTTTTTATTACCACCTGATGGCCTTTAATCTGGATTTCTGGAATGAGGAGTTATCATTATTTACATCATTTATATTACCACCTGATGGCCTTTAATCTGGACTGTTTTCATTATTTACATCTTTTTTGTTATTACCACCTGATGGCCTTTAATCTGGATTTCTGGAATGAGGAGTTATCATTATTTACATCATTTATATTGCGGACTGTTTTCCTTATTTACATCTTTGTTGTTATTACCACCTGATGGCCTTTAATCTGGATTTCTGGAATGAGGAGTTATCATTATTTACATCATTTATATTGCGGACTATTTTCCTCATCTTTTTGTTATTACCACCTGATGGCCTTTAATCTGGATTTCTGGAATGAGGAGTTATCATTATTTACATCATTTATATTGGGACTGTTTTCCTCATCTTTTTTTGTTATTACCACCTGATGGCCTTTCATCTGGATTTCTGGAATGAGGAGTTATCATTATTTACATCATTTATATTGCGGACTGTTTTCCTCATCTTTTTGTTATTACCACCTGATGGCCTTTCATCTGGATTTCTGGAATGAGGAGTTATCATTATTTACATCATTTATATTGCGGACTGTTTTTCCTCATCTTTTTTATTACCACCTGATGGCCTTTCATCTGGATTTCTGGAATGAGGAGTTATCATTATTTTTATGACATCATTTATATTTATGGACTGTTTTTCATCTTTTTTTTTATTACCACCTGATGGCCTTTCATCTGGATTTCTGAATGAGGAGTATCATTATTTACATCATTTTATATTGCGGACTGTTTTCCCATCTTTTTGTTATTACCACCTGATGGCCTTTCATCTGGATTTCTGGAATGAGGAGTTATCATTATTTACATCATTTATATTGCGGACTGTTTTCCTCATCTTTTTTGTTATTACCACCTGATGGCCTTTCATCTGGATTTCTGGAATGAGGAGTTATCATTATTTACATCATTTATATTGCGGACTGTTTTCCTCATCTTTGTTGTTATTACCACCTGATGGCCTTTTCATCTGGATTTCTGGAATGAGGAGTTATCATTATTTACATCATTTATATTGCGGACTGTTTTCCTCATCTTTGTTGTTATTACCACCTGATGGCCTTTTCATCTGGATTTCTGGAATGAGGAGTTATCATTATTTACATCATTTATATTGCGGACTGTTTTCCTCATCTTTGTTGTTATTACCACCTGATGGCCTTTTTAATCTGGATTTCTGGAATGAGGAGTTATCATTATTTTTTACATCATTTATATTGCGGACTGTTTTCTCATCTTTTGTTGTTATTACCACCTGATGGCCTTTCATCTGGATTTCTGGAATGAGGAGTTATCATTATTTACATCATTTATATTGCGGACTGTTTTCCTCATCTTTGTTGTTATTACCACCTGATGGCCTTTCATCTGGATTTCTGGAATGAGGAGTTATCATTATTTACATCATTTATATTGCGGACTGTTTTCCTCATCTTTGTTGTTATTACCACCTGATGGCCTTTAATCTGGATTTCTGGAATGAGGAGTTATCATTATTTACATTTTATATTGCGGACTGTTTTCCTCATCTTTGTTGTTATTACCACCTGATGGCCTTTAATCTGTTTCTGGAATGAGGAGTTATCATTATTTACATCATTTATATTGGTGACTTTTTCCTCATCTTTGTTGTTATTACCACCTGATGGCCTTTCATCTGGATTTCTGGAATGAGGAGTTATCATTATTTACATCATTTATATTGCGGACTGTTTTCCTCATCTTTGTTGTTATTACCACCTGATGGCCTTTAATCTGGATTTCTGGAATGAGGAGTTATCATTATTTACATCATTTATATTGCGGACTGTTTTCCTCATCTTTGTTGTTATTACCACCTGATGGCCTTTAATCTGGATTTCTGGAATGAGGAGTTATCATTATTTACATCATTTATATTGCGGACTATTTTCCTCATCTTTGTTGTTATTACCACCTGATGGCCTTTCATCTGGATTTCTGGAATGAGGAGTTATCATTATTTACATCATTTATATTGCGGACTGTTTTCCTCATCTTTGTTGTTATTACCACCTGATGGCCTTTAATCTGGATTTCTGGAATGAGGAGTTATCATTATTTACATCATTTATATTGCGGACTGTTTTCCTCATCTTTGTTGTTATTACCACCTGATGGCCTTTCATCTGGATTTCTGGAATGAGGAGTTATCATTATTTACATCATTTATATTGCGGACTGTTTTCCTCATCTTTGTTGTTATTACCACCTGATGGCCTTTTAATCTGGATTTCTGGAATGAGGAGTTATCATTATTTACATCATTTATATTGCGGACTGTTTTCCTCATCTTTGTTGTTATTACCACCTGATGGCCTTTCATCTGGATTTCTGAATGAGGAGTTATCATTATTTACATCATTTATATTGCGGACTGTTTTCCTCATCTTTGTTGTTATTACCACCTGATGGCCTTTAATCTGGATTTCTGAATGAGGAGTTATCATTATTTACATCATTTATATTGCGGACTGTTTTCCTCATCTTTTGTTGTTATTACCACCTGATGGCCTTTAATCTGGATTTCTGGAATGAGGAGTTATCATTATTTACATCATTTATATTTTTCGGACTATTTTCCTCATCATTATTTACATTTTTATTGCGGACCATCCTGATGGCCTTTCATCTGGATTTCTGGAATGAGGAGTTATCATTATTTACATCATTTATATTGCGGACTGTTTTCCTCATCTTTGTTGTTATTACCACCTGATGGCCTTTCATCTGGATTTCTGGAATGAGGAGTTATCATTATTTACATCATTTATATTGCGGACTGTTTTCCTCATCTTTGTTGTTATTACCACCTGATGGCCTTTTTAATCTGGATTTCTGGAATGAGGAGTTATCATTATTTACATCATTTATATTGCGGACTGTTTTCCTCATCTTTGTTGTTATTACCACCTGATGGCCTTTCATCTGGATTTCTGGAATGAGGAGTTATCATTATTTACATCATTTATATTGCGGACTGTTTTCCTCATCTTTGTTGTTATTACCACCTGATGGCCTTTCATCTGGATTTCTGGAATGAGGAGTTATCATTATTTACATCATTTATATTGCGGACTGTTTTCCTTATCTTTTGTTGTTATTACCACCTGATGGCCTTTCATCTGGATTTCTGGAATGAGGAGTTATCATTATTTACATCATTTATATTGCGGACTGTTTTCCTCATCTTTGTTGTTATTACCACCTGATGGCCTTTCATCTGGATTTCTGGAATGAGGAGTTATCATTATTTACATCATTTATATTGCGGACTGTTTTCCTCATCTTTGTTGTTATTATGGCCACCTGATGGCCTTTCATCTGGACTTTTTCTTTGGAATGAGGCCTTTCATCTGGAGTTTATCATTATTTACATCCTTTATATTGCGGACTGTTTTCCTCATCTTTGTTGTTATTACCACCTGATGGCCTTTTCATCTGGATTTCTGGAATGAGGAGTTATCATTATTTACATCCTTTATATTGCGGACTGTTTTCCTCATCTTTGTTGTTATTACCACCTGATGGCCTTTCATCTGGATTTCTGGAATGAGGAGTTATCATTATTTACATCCTTTATATTGCGGACTGTTTTCCTCATCTTTGTTGTTATTACCACCTGATGGCCTTTCATCTGGATTTCTGGAATGAGGAGTTATCATTATTTACATCATTTATATTGCGGACTGTTTTCCTCATCTTTGTTGTTATTACCACCTGATGGCCTTTCATCTGGATTTCTGGAATGAGGAGTTATCATTATTTACATCATTTATATTATGGACTGTTTTCCTCATCTTTGTTGTTATTACCACCTGATGGCCTTTCATCTGGATTTCTGGAATGAGGAGTTATCATTATTTACATCATTTATATTTGCGGACTGTTTTCCTCATCTTTGTTGTTATTACCACCTGATGGCCTTTCATCTGGATTTCTGGAATGAGGAGTTATCATTATTTACATCATTTATATTGCGGACTATTTTCCTCATCTTTGTTGTTATTACTACCTGATGGCCTTTCATCTGGATTTTTTGAATGAGGAGTTATCATTATTTACATTACTTTCATCTTTAACGATTATTCTCCCTTTCTTATCATTTTCATATTTTTTGTCCATCTGAATGAATCAGTGAATTCCGAATTGAACACTTCGTTTAATCTACGGGACTAGAGTCTTTTCGGTCCGCTGTTCATGTTCAGACATATTCTGCTTCTTGTTCTCATATAGTGCTCGCCCTATTTCAACTGAATATTCAATCTGCAACCAAGGAATTCAACTCCAAATTATTATGTCACCAACTTCACGAACCGATTTTTTAATCCACCCGTGTTATACTTTATGTTTTATGCTCTTCTTTCAACAGTCACCGACATATCACAATAACGAGTCCTATAAACCTTTTAGGTCTTAGAGACGCCACATGTATTGCAGTATCAGTATCAGTGGTGGAGTCCAACCTCGTGGGCATGATTTTTTTTTTCTCCCTGGTTAATTGCCATTTAAAGTCCAACCCTCGCTAGGCTGGTTTTGGAGGAATATATAGGAGATTAGATATTATAATTTTTTACAATGATGTTTACCCTGTTCAAAACCAAGAGCCACTTGAGATAGATGGTTGCAGAGTAAGGCGCATAGTATATGCGCATATGTGGAAAAGATAGCCGTTAAGTCTAAACATGAACAGGTTAAGATTTTTGTGATCAAGAAAGAATCCTCTTAGCAGTCGCTTCTCCAAAGTAGCAGTTCGTGTTGAAGAATCTGCTAAAGTGGAACTTACATCTCAACAATGGAATACGAAGGTAATAAGTGCAGTTCGCTACATTTTGCGAAACCTACCTTGAAGCTCGGAAATGCTGGAACTAAGGAATGTAGCTAGTTTGAAAACTTTCCAAGGAAATAGCGATAGAATAGTAAGAGGCTTCCGACGTTTCGTCTCTGGGGAAAGGGGTTGTGCGTTAAAAAATAATCCATCAACCACAAGGACGCGGAAACACTTTTAGACTCGATCGAAACCAGAAAGTGAAGACTGTGCAGTCCTGACCATTTATGGTAACAGTACTAGGCCTGACATGGCTCTTATAGAGGTAGAGGATAAGTCAGAATTTTGACAAGATGAAGCAAAATTTAGTATTCCTTTAACACCTCAATTCTATACAAGTCGGTAATACTAAGCTTTAATAAGACGGCAACCAACTCAATTACGACTAAGAAACTAATTTAGCGACGCTTTTATAGCTAAAGGTTTTGCGTTCACTGAATATGTCTTTGGGTTATCGACAAGTTAATGAGATAATTAACATTGAAGATGATTAGATAAAATATATCTACTTGCAATTTTAATTACCTTATACATAAATGAATATATACACTGTGAGATAAGACAGTGTCTCATAGATACCATCTCTATTAATTGTCAATAGGACTGGTTTGCATGCGTTATTATTTCATCTGAAATTTCTATTTGTTATTAGAAGAACATACATTTGGGATCACTACAAAACTACAATATTAATGATTTTCTATGAAGAACAAAAAATATTCTTCCCAAAGTTTTCCGATATTTTATTAAGTACATATTTCAAGATTTCAACTCCAGAGGTGAGAAATATGTTTTCTTAAAACAAATATCATTGATCATAAAAGAAACATTATTCCCAATTTCTTATGAAGTTAATTCA
Source organism: Acanthosepion pharaonis (assembly GCA_903632075.3). Classification (NCBI taxonomy): domain Eukaryota; kingdom Metazoa; phylum Mollusca; class Cephalopoda; order Sepiida; family Sepiidae; genus Acanthosepion; species Acanthosepion pharaonis. The sequence goes on along the minus strand of CAHIKZ030000122.1, from coordinate 663,842 downwards.
TTTTTTTTAATTATTTGATACGAATACACCTTCATTAAAACAGACATACAAATACTTGGTTTTCTTATTGTTCTTGCTTAAGGCATGCATAACCAGTAAATTGGGCCTTTGTATGCAAGAAACTTTCGGCATTTACTGACCGAGCATTTAGTGATAACTAGCAGCATGACCCGGCGTTGCCCGTGCTTGATTCAAAAATCGTACGACACATACAGCAATCGCTATCACTTAACTTAAAATATTTTTGCTCTTCCTTGCCCTTTGCCGTGCTGATGTTGCTACATGCCTTACTTTTTTACTGCGTTTTTTTTCTAAGCTCTATACTAAACATTAAATCTGTTACGAAAAAAGAACTAAAGAAAATGAACACAAAACGATCAGCTTTAAAAAAAAAAAGTAACTGGAAAAACCGAATGAAAAAACAATGTTAACAACAAATACTTTTTCACACCCAACCCAGTTCTGCGGAATCAGAATCAACGTTGAGTTTAAGCAAGCGAATGAGACAACTGGAGTAAAGTGCCATGAAGATTTAAATTTTTCCCACTTGTGACGGATGCAGCTATCGATTTCTTTGAATGCTAGCATGCTAGTTAACATTTGTGTCAGTCAGCTGTTGGCTCCCACGCTGGCCAATAGAATCTTCCTGCTTATTCGTGGCAGCCAGCTATAGGCTCTCACGCTGGCCAGTAGTAAATGGCCGCAAACTACATGAAAACTGCTGTAGAAACATGAAACAATCGATTATTTCCACTATCGATGGGAGTTGGGAAATGCAAAGTCGGTCTTGGCCTTCCCGCTAACTTGGAGCATGTGCATGTAAATGTTGGTGGAAATCCGTCGAAAATTGCGGCCGTGCATTCGTTACACACACACACGCACACACACACACACACACACACATACACACACACACACACACACACACATCCCGCCTTTTATAGTTAGAAATGTCGAATGAAATTTATAGAAAATTTTTCTTAAAACAGTTCCTTATAAAATTAGACTTTTTAAGACGATTAGACTTACGGCTATATCACGTTAAAAACACCGGCTCTCGTACGATCACCGAAGTTAAGCAACGTCAAGCCTGGCTAGTCTCTAAATGAGTGACTGCTTGTGAATACTAGGTGCAGTACGCTTAGATGCGCAAGCGCTGTATTCTCGAAAGTTCCAATACGAACATTTCATTGGGTGCCAATCTGAGATCCCTGTTGATAGTGACGTTATATCACCATTCATCTTCCCACAGGCCCGCAAACTCAACATGGAGAGCTGCTTCAAGTGCCTTGAAGAAATAGGGTGGCTGCTGGAAGACCCTATATCTGGCAACAGGACTCTG
>CAHIKZ030000122.1:640000-657500 GCA_903632075.3 Acanthosepion pharaonis | reverse complement strand
CTATTGACCTGAATAAAAAACCAATTGTCTACTACAAAAAATTTAAAACAGCTAACCTTATCCTAAAAATAACAACACACCAGCAAATCAAAATTACAACGAACGAACATTAACTATGAGCTCAAATGCCCCTTAAGGAACTGTGTTCCGGATCAAACTGAATTCGTAAATAGTTACATTGGTCACACGACTACATGCCTATCCAGACGTCTCACGTTACACCTCTCTGAACACAGCTCTATTAGAACCCATTTAACTATACACATAAACTTACCAGACTCTATCCGAAACATACTAGTCGAAAATATAAACATAATAACCTTATCCACATGTAAAAAAAAGTTTAAAAATAATGGGAGCCTTAACAAAACAAGAAAAAGCCAACACTTAATAATATTAACTACGGTCACAATATGTTGTATTCGGAAAATGAAATATCTCTATAACACTAAAAACATACACAAAACGCACACACTCAATTAAACTGAAAAATGAAATCATCCTTGATAATGGCTAAAAGTATAGCCGAAAGCGCTCGCAACTATAGAACATTTGAACAATTTCTACACACTCTGTGTCCCAAAAATAAAGCACTTGTTCGAACACAAGAAAAATGAAATAAAAAAACTTAATCGCTGTACCTTGTCTGTCGTTTTTAATGAAACATGCATAAATGAAGGATTGCTGCCTAAATACACAACACATATATATATATATATATATATATTCATTCACAGACAATGGACCGATAGTAGGAGCCACTATTTTTTAAATTGTAGCTCCTCAGTGTGGCTAGACATTCGATTGCTTCAACCCGGGATTGAAACCCGAACAATTTGGCATCAGTCAAGGCTATCGTCGCACAAGTGAAAGGGAAATTTTAACGTTTTCTATACGAAATACGCCAGTAGCCAGGGAAGCTCAATTCATAGTTGAATATACATAATCGATTTCACCCCAAGTAAGTAAGTAAAGCCACTAAGTCACAAAATGGGTGTGGAAGAAATAGGAACAGAAACATTAATAATGAGAGGGAAGAGGAAAGAGTAATCAGGAGATCAGTAGATAGCGATTGACATTGCGTTTAAATTTTGGGAAATTAAAGTTGGCTGGGAAGCATAGAGCTGGAAGGGAGTTCGAAAAAAGAAAATGTTAGCTTAAAAATTACTGTTACATCTAGTCAGTTCAAGTGTAAATTGATGAGACTTTCTACTACTGCTCTTAAATTCATAAACTCTAGGTATCATAGCGAAGATCTCATCTGAACAATTACCATGAAAGTATTTATATAAAACGCACAGGGTGGCGACCTTATATATATTATTTGGTTTTACTTGGTTCCACTAACGAAAGTTCTTATATGTTAAGCGAGGCCCAGACGTGAGAAGCCGGCTTTTCCACGTCGACTGATGATGAACACCTGGTAGTCAAGGTTGGCTTTGCTGTTAGGGAGATGTATCTTTTTCTCCGCAATAGTTCTGGGTGGTTTGAATCTGCGAGATAGTTGTCCTAATTGATGCTAAGCAGCTATGATACTTTGTTGGACCTGTAAAGGGGGTCGTCTCTATGGACAACACTCAGTCCTTAGCTTTGACTTGAAATAGATGCCGTGTCAGCATCAGAATTCATCTGTGTGACAGTGCGCAAAGTTGTATCGACTTAAGTTTGGTGGACATCTTTTAGGTTCGTTTGTTTCGCATATTTTGAGCAAAGATGTATTTGTGAGGTCATTAGCCTATCTTTCTACTCGTATAATATATTCTGGCATATTCTACTGGTATTAATGCATAGTTCTTACTCTGTACAGAACTCAAAGAAATATTCGTTATCATTAGACTATCATACCTCGAAGTAACTAGTTGCTACGCCGGGGAAAATAGCTATAGTATTTCGTATCATGAAGCCTATTCCAATGAGGCACCTCTGTGTTGCTCGGTTAAAAGAATTCAAAACAAAAAAAAAACTGATACATATTTGATATAATGGAATATGCGTACACCTGTGTTCCCCCTCACTGGAATATGATTGGCTAGTGTCCGTCATAAATACCAACAAACGTGTAGGAGAGTCAAGAGCCTTAGTCGGAGAGCTAAGTCAATAACGACGCCCATTGGACTACGCCATTGATCTACACTTACCTGCGACTACGACGCGTACCAATCGATTACTGCTACCATATTTTACTTGGTTATAGTAGCCAAAACAACTTAGCTACTTCGTTCAAATATATCCCTTTCCGGGACATATCAATATTTTACATAATGCCTCTTCAAATGCCTCAAATGAAGAAAAATATTCACTAATTAAGGTTTTAATCCTTAATTACTTTTATTCGGTTATAAAAAAAAAGTAATGTTTTTCTGGTTCTGTGCTGTCTTAGTCCGGAGTTATAAGCCCGCGCTCAGTCGGGGGTGTTCAAATGGCGGTGTAAAGTTGTCTCTTACGGCTTTTTTTAGTTTGGTGAACACTAGTTTTCCGCTGCGAACTTTTTCACACGCTTAACATTGCTGGCTTGTTTAGGTAAACGTGTATTTTCAAAACGCGTATATTTGAGTCGAGATCAAATTCTGGATTTTGAACGTTGATTTTAATGAATTTTTTTCCTCGGAAGAGTTGTGGTTGAAATCAGGTTTTAGTCTGCTGCAAAACTAAATATTCTCTCAGCTGCATCTTCATTAAACAAGATAATTATTTTATTCTTTTGCAGCTACTTGAAAATAGATTTAACGATACAAGCTGCAGCTGTATTTTATGTAAAGTGGATTTGTCTTCTACCTGAATTGATTTTGTTTTTTTATATTTTATGTATTTACGATTGCTAACTATTCTTACGTCATTATCTTGCGTTCTGATGTAATTTATTTTGTTTGTAGAAAATATTCGGACTCCAACGTCACTTATTTTGTCATCTCCCACTTCAAAAAACAAAATTCAAATCATGAGAGTTTTTTTTTTTACTGATGAATAGGCATTTTATTCAAAAACAAACACGGGACCTAAACATGGCCAGAGTTTAATAACGAAATCTATAAATTGAACACTTTTACAACATTGTCCAGATCGATGCAAACACAAGTGGTGATCAAAGCTTATATTTGCATGTAATGACGTCAAACTGCACAATGCTTTTGTGATTTTTGGTTTGTTGACGTCATTTACTGAAAAAAATGTTTGAACAAAGTAACTATAAACATTTTTTCTATCCTCTGCCAGCCGCAATGATGGAGAAAGCATTACCTCGAACCATCGCCAGTGAGACACACTGCAAGAGCCACTCCGTTTCGCGAGGCTTGTCCCTGAATCCTTGAATTTAAACAGTCAACAGAAGATGTGATACAAAAACCAGAAAATGCATAGTAATTGCGAAAAATGCCTTCTAGAATCTAAGAGCAGTATTAAGAAACAGGAAATTTTGTTAGAAACAAAGAAAAGAATACTGGTTATTAATCTATTAAGGGGCCTCCTATATGACAGTGAATGCGGGACAATATCCTCACAGATGCAGAATAAAACCTGAGTTAAAAGAAATGTGGTTCTAAACCCTTTCGTAATGTATATGGTAGTGAATGCTAGACAATTCCCTCACAAATGAAAAGTAGATTTGGGCCAGTAGATATATGGTTCTACAGAAGGATGCTGAGAATATAGTGAATGAAACACGTGAGCAACCAGGAAGTTTTAAGAAAAATGGGAAAGAAAAGGATATTTTTGTCAAGGAACAAAAACAGACAGCTGAAATTTCTGAGACACATAATGAGAAAAGTGGGATTGGAGAATTTGACACTTACAGGATATATTGAAGGCAAAATAGACAAAGAGTGTAACACCACGTGCTTGTGTAAAAAGGGCGGCACAGTAAAAATGCAAACGCTTTTAAAGAGTTACAAACGATAGAACAGAGGATGAGAAAGATATGAAGAGGTCAAACATTGCTCAGTGCTAAAAAGTATAGCAATTCATGGAGAGCCATGATTGCCCACGTAAAATATTGATCTGTTCCTTTTCTACGGCTTATCAAACATTTATAAGTTATTTTAAACGAGAAAATATATTCAGATTGTAAGAATTCTATTTTTTTAAATAATAATAGTTTAGTGATACGTTTTACTAATTAATCCATAGCTGGGGAAGAAGATGTGGATTCATACCTTTTCCAAGGGCATTTGAGCGTAACTGAATTTAACGAACACAACGCGAATTGGAAGTCGGCTCTCCGATTAAAAAATTCCGAGTTATTATCCATTAAACTACTCGCACAACAATGCTTACATCACCTGATATTCCCAAGCTGTCACCCATCTATATACTGACCAGGTTCAACGTTGCTTAACTTCGGTGATCCTACGGAAACCGTTGTTTCAAAGCAGAAGAAGAATTAAATAAAGCGTTGTCAGCCATTTATTAATATTTGACTTGTAATTAGTTTATTTCTAACTAGCAGTATTGCTCGGGGTTGCCCGTACTTGATTCAAAAATCGTACGACTCATACAACAATCGCTATCACTTGACTTAAAATATTTTTGCTCTTCCTTGCCTTTAAAGGAGTGCCCTTTGCGGTGCTGATGTTGCTACATGCCTTACTTCTTGCCTATCTCACACTGCGAATTTTTTCTAAGCTTTATACTGAACATTAAATCTGTTACGAAAAAAGAACTAAAGAAAATGAACACAAAACGATCAGCATAATAAAGGACTCGTAACTGGAAAAACCGAATGAAAAAAAGAATGTTAACAACAAATACTTTTTCACACCCAACCCAGTTCTGCGAAATCAGAATCAACGTTGAGTTTAAGCAAGCGAATGAGCCAATTGGAGTAAAGTGCCATGCAGATTTAAATTTTTCCCACTTGTGACGAATGCAGCTATGGATTTTTTTTTTTTTGACTGCTAGCATGCTAGTTAACATTCGTGTCAGTCAGCTGTTGGCTCTCACTCTGGCCAGTACAAAATGGCCGCAAACTACATGAAAACCACCGTAGAAGCATGAAACAATCGATTATTTCCACTATCGATGGGAGTTGGGAAATGTAATGTCGGTCTTGGCCTTCCCGCTAACTTGGAGCATGTGCATGTAAATTTTGGTCCAAATCCGTTGAAAATTGCGGCCGTGCATTCGTTACACACACACACACACACACACACACACACACACACACACACACACACACACACATCCTGACTTTTATAGATAGAGATTTCAGTTCTATTTCATTGCAGACATTCAAGCAGTCTGTAAATAGCACAAAACGTAAATAACGACTAAACTCTAGTCAAGATTCGAAATCTCATCCATTTTGCTTCGAGAAACCAACTCCATCGTGATAGTTTATCTGACGCTGAGCGAATACTTCTCTTTGCAAATCTAAAACGGTATGAAACGTTGCTGAGATAAAAAGTAACTAAAATTAAAACGAAACTTATACAAGTTAGAAATTAATCAAAATTGCTCACGTGCCAATCCTCTTTTGCAGTTTTCGTTCTTTCTTCGTATTTCCAATCAAGAGATTTCCACAATAAAATGTCCAGCATATCTTTTCGGCCCGAAGATATGTGATAAACTGTACATAGCTGTTTCTATTTGTAACTAAAATAAAAAAGTACAAAGAATCTAAGAATGTGTGGCTTACATTCAAGATTATTTTGACAACTGAACACAAAAATCAGTTTCACGCGAATTTTTTTTTGAAAATCTTCTGTAAGATTTACTCTCTCAATTTAGTAGGCTAAACTATTGAAATTTCAACAACTACTGATACACTTTCTTAAATTAACATATGTGTGTTTCCTGCAAGGCAAATACATTATTTTTATTTCCACATTTTTCCAAGAAAAAGAAGAGTGTATTTTCCCCTCAAGTCAAATACACTGTCTTTTTTCACCATCTTTTTATTACTCTAGTTTTATAACGATCTATACGAGGGAGGCGTTGAAAGGTTTTCAGCCCGATTCACTTCCCAAAATCAATATTGGGGACACTTAAGTAACCATGTGCTGTGATGAAATGTAGGGTGAATAAATGTAAATAGTATAGACATTTGATGGTACAGGTTTTTCTCCTCTATTCTAATGCTTGGCTACTGAAATTTTGATTTTGAAAATTGAATCGGCTCAATAAATTTTCAACATCTACACGTATTTATACACATACATACGCACACACACATACACTCACATACACACACATGTATATATGTATATGTGAGTGTGTGTGTGCGTAATAAAATATGGTAGACAGAATTTTATTATTCAATCAAGCATGATTGAAAGAATTATTGCTGCCGAAATACATCTTATACATGTAATCGTATTTATTGTTTAGAATTTGCATTATTCAAAGAGGAATGTGCTCAATATCAAAGATGCAGCACTTATCGACAAGTTGGGGCACCGATAGTAACATTGCATGCTGACTGTTTCACAGCTCAGCGTGTTCTTCCGACCAGAAACTGACAGTGACTTTGTACTGCATATCTTTATGTCCTGTCTCTCTCGCTCTCTCTCCTATATATATATATATATATATATATATATATATATATATATATATATATATATATATGAAATGGACAAAGTCCGACAATTATTTTAAGACATTTTTATGTTTATGCTTTCTTTTATAGGTACAAATATTTACACAAGAAAAATTATATAAAAAGCTTAATCGTAGAGCTTGCATTCTACCAGTGCGACTACAGAACCACTGAACAAAGACGGATTAATAAGGAAATATTTTTCATCAACAAGTTCAGACCCATACTTAATTCATTACATAAATAGATTCTACCAAATTACATTTACCATAAACGTTATATATATATAATAAATCTTTATCAATTTTCCCATCTTGTAGTACAATTTGGAGTCATTCTTAATTGTATATAAAGCGACAGCCGACAGACAGCAGTAGAAGAGACAGTTAGAAAAACTCGACCAAGCGTGTTGTGTGAAGAAACTAATCGGTCATCAGCTTAAGACATTTTCTGCTCTTCGTGAGGGCCGAGAATACAAAGCAGATTGGCGCCCACGCTGCTGACTAAATAAATGCAATGAGAAAAACTTAAAGTATTATTGAAATATTGTTAAACTAATTTTTAAAAATCTGTATTTAAATACGTAAAGTTATTTTTATTCCTTACTGATTAGTTTTAGCTATTAGGTTTCAAATAAAACTCAAATCTAATTTTAAAGAAGGCGCTTAAATTATTTGAAATGAAATTTTGTCCGTTTATTTTAGAACTTGGTGATACGTATTATATAGAGAAAAACGCTGATAATCATGTAACGCTTCAGTTTCTTTTGTTCTACGTTGGTGACACACAGACAAAATTTAACCTTACATAAATATATAGAAGAATAACCGCACTGTTTCCAAGTAGTGAGGTTACCAACTAGGTTTCACCATCTAGCATCCTTGAGCCTATTTTTAAAAGATAATTGCGTAGCGTTCTTTGTGTGTGTGTGTGTTTTTTTTTTAAATAAAGCGTTAAAGTAGTCATTTTAATGGTATCACCTGAAGATACCGTCAGGTCGAAACCATGTTCGCGTATTTTAATTGACCTCCTGATTTTAAAGTTATATATATATATATATATATATATATATATAGAGAGAGAGAGAGAGAGAGAGGGGAGACTTACCTAAAAAGTGATACTTGAGGTTTACAATGCATTTTTAAATTGAGAAATCATTCTTGAAGATATTTTTTTAATTTTATGTTAATTGTGACACCAAGCCGTCTGCCCGTTGTCGACCCCCAGTCGCGGCGCGAAACTGTAATGTTTCTTCTACCGGCGTTTTGGGGTTGACGCTTTGTTGCTGCCACCAGCCTGTGTCCCGGTCGTTCGGTTGTCGTCGCTACTCGGCGAAATCCCTTGGTCAGGATACCATTATGTGACACTCAGCCGTTCAGAGTCGAATCCAGTGGTCAAGGCACTAATATGTGCCGATGTTAACGGCTTCACCAGCTGTACCGGTTCAATGCCAACTCTATCGTTCCCAGCTCACTTGCAACGTCTGGCCACTGGAGTAACTGTTTCGATCTCAAGTCTAACGTACCCATGTAGTGAGTTTGATTTTAGGTAGACGAGATCAATCAGGCGTCGAGTCGTAGAGCAAGCTGAGTCCAGATTGAAGGTGGCACCGCACAAGCGCAAAGAAAATATAAATGAAAGAAAAACCCAAGAGGACCAAGTCTGTTTAAGAAATAACAATTCAACTTTATCCTTCCGTTGTATACAGGAGCGTGTTTTTCTCCCAGCCCGTTTCCTATGAAGTGTGTCACTTCTATGTTTCAAACAAGTTGATATCGTAAGTCAACTAATTTAGTTTTTAAGTGATGGCTTAACTTTGTTCGTCAGTATAACTTGCTATCGGTAGCATCGGCGAAGTCGGAGGTCATGGAATCTCTCGGTCAGCTTCTGGGAGGCAACACCCTGGTTCAAAACCAGCTCAACTCAACTCCAACTCTGCAACTCAACTGTCTGAGGAATGACCCGTCAACGGGTACCGACCAAAACCCGTTGTGTGGGCCCGATGCGGACTGGGTTTCTCTGTAATCTCTATTTCTAACAAGGAATCTCTTTGTTCTCAGGACAGGAAAATTGATCATTTCCCGTTTTTGGAAAACTAACCACTTCAGAATTTGGGCAGGGGTGGGGGTTCTCCGTCGTTCGTGAGGGAAGGTCGGAGGAGAGCTATCCTCCTAGACTCTTTCTCTCTCACATTGATATCTCATACCAATCCCTTCAGTGGGCGTTAACATCATCTCCGCTTTTCACATCCATTCATCTCCGCCTATCACCATGCTACCATACGACCAATAATCTTTCGGCAGTGCGGGTGTGGATAAGTTATAATCTAGAATTTTTGGTTACAAAATTCTCCTTGCCAATTAAATTTTTTATCACATGTTCTCTTTTTCCTGGGCCACCCAAAAGTAAATGGAAAAGCTTACTAAAATTCATAGGCACTCAGTATTTTAAAAAATAATTTTGAACTTTTTGGGCTTGTTTAAACGTCCAGCACTCTTACCGTCTCATTAATCACTGTCAAAGTTTGCCATCTAGTTCTCTACGCCAAGTTAGCCTTATCATGGAATCCTTGACTTGTTAAGGAATTAAATTCTTTTATCTCCTCAAATCTCAATTCTCCACTATTTTCTGGAGATTGCCAAAAGTTTACAATTGCCACATTGCTATTCGACGTCTTAGCGTCTGTTGGCAAAGTAAATGATAACAATCCTCTCTCCTATATCGAGACAATGCCAAAATTGTATAATTGCCACATTGCTTCTCTTTGCTTGTATCCAAGAAAAAAAATTAAACGATATCTTGGAAAGATAATTAACATTGATTCTGACTGTCTGTCTCCAACCGAATTTTTTACGACCAACACATGTTTTGGCCGATAATTCCATATTTGCCTTTCTTTCTATCTCCCTCGGCGATAACTCGACAGGACCAGACCTCACATGTGGCTTCTTCCGCGGGCTATTTTTGTAAATAAAATAAAATCTATCTTTTAACGTCAATCAGTCTATCTTTCGTTATAGCTCTTTTTTTTCCGCTTTAAGAATATCTATTTTCTGTTTTAATTTCTATGGTTAATTAGTTAGCCAATTACCATAGCTAAATAGTGTCACAAATAAATTCAATTTAATATTTCCAATGAGCAATAGATTTTGCTTTATTACAAACCGAATTTAAATTTTAGATTTTAGACAGAATTTTTTTTCTTAAAGTTCTAAAAGCAGTCGTACCGACTAATCTGTCACCACAACATAGTTCTCTTTATTAAAACAAACTTTCAAAAATTAATATACTTTCCTGAAACTTTATTTCAGGAAGAAGAACTGATTTAGAGTTAAATTAATCTGAATTAAAATAAATATTATTTTTTGTTTAAAGTATCACAGTAAAGCATTTTTTAACACGCAGGTGGATGTTTTTTACGATGTGTTGACTGATTTATCGATAACTTAAAAACGATTTTGAGGAATTGTTAGATAATTACCAATGAATTTTAAATTTATAATATTTACAGCTCGTTTTTCTAATAATGTCATGTATGAACGTCCGTACTTTAAAAATCCGCACGTTTAACCAAGCCCCCAAAATTCAAAATTATTTTTAAAATACTGAGTGCTTATGAATTTTAGTAAGCTTTTCCATTTATGATTAGTAAATACAGTTTTTGTTTAATAAAAATATCAACTTACCGATGGAATTAATACTAGATTTTAAAAGATTTAAAAATTTATGAATTATTCTAATTATTATTATTATTATTATTATTATTATTATTATTATTATTATTTTGAAAAGCGAAAAAATTCTGGTAAAACTCATTATTCCCCGAAAGTTTTTTCACAAGACAATAGTGTCCATAACATATTTTATTCATAAAAACAAATAAAGCTTTTTCTAATTAAATTATGTTTTATTTATATTGTTTTTTTCATTTTATGATTCAGAGTAGATTTTCTCTTAGTTGAGGTCATGTTTGATGAAAATAATAAGAATTTAAATTCTCCAAGGACTTGTCCTTATTACCGATATAAACGTTAAATGCTTCAAAAACGAATTTCTCGAAATTTCATGAAATTAAATAGGTGAGTTAACAGGTATAAAAAAAAAGTTTTTAATAACATTTTCAAACCAAAGAAACATTTTAAAATAATTTAATGAAAATATGAATAATTCCTGAAAGTTACATTAATATCCGGCAATTATCTGATTTTTGCGAGAATTTCCTAATCAATTTGTTTCTCACAACAATAAGACGGCCAAATGTCCCATAGAAATTATGGTCCTTCTATAAGGCCAGAAAAACAAGATTTTTTTATCACAATTTTAATGGTTCTGGAAAGCATAAAAAATGAATTCGTACATCAAAAAATATTTCGGTCATTCCTCTTAATTATAACAAAGATTTTAACATTATTTACATTATTAGACTATTGTCCTCATCTTTGTCGCCATATTTATAACAACGTTTCGGCCGTTGTACGCTTCGGCCTTCTTCAGATGGTTGGAATGTCGAACTGAACCCTTTATTTCGCTCACTGGGGTAGACTGTTCTAGTTCCACGTGCCATGTATTTAATGGATGTTATTTATCAGTTATATCCTGTTCATTTCCCTCCACCGCCTTAACCGGGTATTGAACTCACACTCTTTTGTGTCCTGTCACTGGATCCAACCAACGCCTCTATCCACTGTGGAGAACTTTCAGAGGGAAATTAACAGGCGATAACTGATAAATAACATCCATTAAATATGGCGACAAAGATGAGGACAATAGTCCGAATAATGTAAATAATGTACATAATACCTCATCTCAGAAATATAGACAGAAAGATTAACGACGATAACATTTTGCTTTTATAAAGTTTGGGGCATCTTTTTCATCAGGTATGCTCATTTTTAGCGTATCGTTGAGTCACTCACTATATATATATATATATATATATATATATATATATATATATATATAAACATATGGACATTCCAAACCTAGTTATATCTCTTGACGTTTATATCGTGAAATTTTAAATCTTACAGTACACAACCTTAGCGTTTTTCATATCTCGGTTAAAAAATTTAACTATCAGATTAACACAACAATTTAGTCTTAGAAAAAAACAACACTCTAATGATGACATTGTGCTAATGTCGAAAGTGCTCGGAATAAATGAATATATATCAACATGGCAATTTTCACTCTTTCTTTAATAAGCATATTAAGAAGCTTGTCCGTGAATAAGAGAGGATCCTACTGAAAATAAGTAGACAAAACTTGTCTAAACTATTCAATGAGACATGTCTTAAAATATATATATATATATATATATATATATATATATATATATAATTTATATATATTTAAAATTTGTGTATTTAAGCAGCAATCCTACTTTCGTGCACATTTCATTGAATACAACAAAGTACTTTGATTTAGTTTTTTATACAATTTCAATACTTTTCAGATGATAACTTATATGAATATTGTCCGAATGAATTTGGACACAATATCTTGACCGTGTTTTGAAAATTGAAAACATTATATAAATGCATGCATGCAACAAACTATTTGTTATTTAACAGTTAAAATATTTAATCCTTTAAAATGGCTAAATGTATAGCCGAAAGCGCTCGGTAAAAAGAACATTAGGGCAGTTATTTATATATTTTATGATCTGAAAAGAAAAAAAAATTAGATCGAATGAAAAATTGTATAAAAAACTAAAAGTATCTTGCCTGTCGTATTCCATTTATATATAATAATAATAATAATAATAATAATAATAATAATAATAATGGACTTTCCCGTCGGTTTCGACGTATGAGGATCCGCCAGCTTATTGATTCAGTTATGAAAGTTTATGCGATAATCTTAAGTGGCATTTAAGACCCGCTAGTGATTTACAAAGGAGGCCACATATGGAGCAGGTGTGAGAATTGTGAGATGAGATCACTGTTAGATTGGCTGACATTTTAGATCTTGCTCTCGCTTCTTGAAGATGATTCAGACAAGCAGATTGAAAATTGCTGAGTCCACTAAAACACGTTGATCTCCATTCTCTCTCTCTCTCTCTCTCTCTACATATATATACATATATATATATATATATGTGTGTGTGTGTGTGTGTGTGTGTGTGTGTGTGTGTGTGTGTGTGTGTGTGTGTGTGTATGTATTAGCCAACTCACAAAAGCGTTTGTCGTATCGGAATGATAAAATAATTGTTAAACAACCAGTTAGTTTAGTGATATGATCTATTTCACGAGCCCATATTACTGAGGCCTTGTGCCACACGAAACATGACCTAGTAAATAATGATACACTTACTTACTTACTTACTTACATAACCTATCCTTATACATATCTTATTGTTATTCACAGACTAATTCTTTTTATGTTAAATATTTTAGATGATTCCCATCCCGTCGTCTTTAAAATGATAATGAAATGTCTTGGAATGCTTAGGGCGGGAACCGCCAACTGATTTTAAGCGAAGTGACTTGTTCGAGTTTAATTGGATTTCTGCGTTAACCAGTTTTGCTTAAAACTGGGGATAGGAAGCACAAAGGTCAAATAGTGTCTGTCGAACCGTCGAGTATTGTTTGATTAGAATAGTTTCAGCTTTTCTCAAGGAATTAGAAAAAAAAAGAAGACTGCGTGTGGTAAATCAAATAGAAATGTATAAAGAAAACAAAATGTGATCAGATCAAATCCAAAAAAATATTTCTGATGATTAAAAATATTTCTTTCTCTCAATTGCTTCATTAAAAACTTATACATCATAATAGTAACACAGTCTCTTTACAATTTTAAAAAAAAAACTATTACAAAAGAAAATGAACAAATATATGGAAATTGTTACAAAATCAGGAATAGATATTTATTTTTTTAACTACCGTATTTGAAGGCATATAAGACCCACCAGTGTATAAGACGCAACCGAATTTCCACAGGACAAGTCAAGAAAAAATTAGCAAAATTATTAATAAATGATACAGCCTAGTCTATATTTATGAAATATTATTTTGGTTAAACAAGCCATGATTACAATTAAACGAAAAATAATAGGGAAAAGAACACGAGCCTATAAAAAAAAACTTTATTATATCCTTTATAGGATCTGTATAACCAGCGTCTTTTAAACGTCATATTGGAATAATTAGGATACAAAAATTCTGATTGTATTTATACCAATACAACCGGAAGTTAACGCAAGAAAAATATTAATGAGACAAATTTATTTTACAAATATATAATTTGAATTGCGTATAATTTTAGTGAAACAAAGTACTAATATTAAACGTGATGAAAATAATATAATTAATATTATCAATGATAACACTTTTAATCTGCATAATAGCCATTTAAATAATGATATAGGTACATGAAAGTTACTCTAAAGTCTAAGCTAATAGGGGTTTCCAGGTAGCTAATTTCGGCCGATTATCGCGAATTTTAAACCTATATATCTCTATCTATAAAAGGCAGGGTGTGTGTGTGGGGGGTAACGAATGCACGGCCGCAATTTTCGACGGATTTGCACCAACATTTACATGCACATGCTCCAAGTTAGCGGGAAGGCCAAGACCGACTTTGCATTTCCCAACTTCCATCGATAGTGGAAATAATCGATTTTTTATGCTTCTACGACAGTTTTCATGTAGTTTGCGGCCATTTTCTACTGGCCAGAGTGAGAGCCTATAGCTGCCTGCCACAAAAAGGCAGGAAGATTCTATTGGCCAGCGTGAGAGCCAACAGCTGACTGACACGAATGTTAACTAGCATGTTGCATATAATCGATAGCTGCATTCATCAAAAGTGGGAAAAATTTAAATCTGCATGGCACTTTACTTCAATTGGCTCATTCGCTTACTTAAACTCAACGTTGATTCTGATTCCGTAGAACGGGGTTGGGTGTGAAAAATTGTTTCTTGTTAACATTCTTTTTTCATTCGGTTTTTCCAGTTACGAGTCCTTTTATAAAGTTGATCGTTTTGTGTTCATTTTGTTTAGTTCTTTTTTCGTAACACATTTAATGTTTAGTATAGAGCTTAGAAAAAATTCGCAGTGTGAGATAGGCAAGAAGTAAGGCATGTAGCAACATCAGCACGGCAAAGGGCACTCCTTTAAAGGCAAGGAAGGGCAAAAATATTTTAAGGCAAGTAAGGATAGCGATTGCTGTATGAGTCGTACGATTTTTGAATCAAGCACGGGCAACGCCGGGACGTGCTGCTAGTGGCGTATAAGATTCAAGGGAATCTTAAATTATATTTTTAGTAAAAAAAGTGCACCTTATATGCCGTCAAATACGGTAATTTAATACACCATTAGTTGCACGAAGCACATCAATATGCTACTCGGTTTCTTGCCATCTTCGCTGTAATCACTGGTTCGATTGCCTGCAAGCGTTGCACTTTGTAAGCGTGCAGTCGCAAGTTTTTGCGTAGGACTTTTTGTAATGTTGAATGTGGCAGCTGTAACTGTATGGATGGAGAACGCTGAAAGGCTTGTCTTAAACAATCGATGTTCTTGGTTGTCCTCTTCTCTCTTTATCCAACACTGTTTCTGTCTCCATAAATTCCTTGTGCCATACAGGAATTGAGCGACGTAGCATTGAACCCCATTCATAATTAGTCCGCTAGTTTCGCTGAGTCTGCGTATCCGATTTCGTTTCAATAAACCATGAAACTCATTGCGTTTTTTCTTGAGGAGCAGCCATTTTTAGGGCTTCATTTAACAGTACCTGTTTCATCAACATGATACCGGAAATACACAAATGCAACGTAATTAAAGAATTGATAACTATTGAGTCCATGGAACAAATCTGAATAAGATATCTTCTCAATTACCTTTGTAAATTATAAAGAGATTTTATGGACACCATGTAAAGAGTGTTTCATTAACTGGGACCGATTTTAATGTGAATAAAGTTTAGGCGTCTAATAATTTTTTTCTTTTCCTTTCATATTTGGCGGACATTTAGGCGACATTATTGTTATGGTGCAGGTTAGGACCAAAGAAGAACAACACGAACACAAGAGTAGAAATAACGAAGGTATATTACACGAAATAATAATACAAGATGTGGAAGGTGTTAGTATGATTGTCAGTCTGGTTTGGAGTGAACTACTATCGACTCGAGAGGCGTAATATACATAGTGTTAGGAAGAGTTCATTGTGTAGTTATAGGTAAGGACACATGACAATATATATATATATAATACGCCATATATATATATATATATATATATATATGTTATGGTGCAGGTTAGGACCAAGGAAAAACAACACGAACACAAGAGTAGAAATAACGAAGGTATATTACACGAAATAATAATACAAGATGTGGAAGGTGTTAGTATGACTGTCAGTCTGGTTTGGAGTGAACTACTATCGGTCCGACTCGATTCGGCCCTCTCTCTTGAGAGGCGTGGTATACATAATGTTAGAAAGTTCATTCTGTAGTTATAAGTAAGGACCCATGACAATTATTTTTCAAACATAATTGCTATGACTTAAATAACATAATCCAATAGAGAAATAAATCAATTTTCACCATTAACAATGATTTATTTACTGCTGACTTTGATCCGTCTTAATAAAACACCCTTTATAAACATTATTACATCAGGTTTTGCTTATTGGGATCTTCTGATGTATCTCAATATTTAATCAATAACTAGCAAACTTGAATCTTTGTTGCCTGCAAAGACGGAGTGTCAAAATGACGGTTTTGCCATTGACACACAGTTATTATTTTAAATACTTTCACTCCTCAGCAAAGTTTATTGTTTCAAAAAGCGATGATTTGAATTTTAATAAAACCTAAAGATGTGAAAACTAAATTTACACATTTTTGTTCTTGAGAATTAACAACAAAAATAATAAAACCTATTTATTAATTAGATTGTTTATTTATACTATATATTTATTGTTATTGGAATGGTTGGCAAAATGTCGCCTAATTGACAGTTGTTTTGAACTTTATAAAACGATAAATAATAAATACTTGCTTAGAGTTGGTTCACATATTTTAATAATTTACTAAATGTTTATAAATTTATGAATAAATAACTGATTTCGTATTAATATCTTTATAAATTAGTAAATGATAAATATTTCATTGCATTGGTTTTAATTGTATTAAATTTTAGAATGTTGTAAATATAAAATTATTTTGATAAATAAACAATCTTATAAATAAAAAGTGTTTAATATTTTTGTTGTAAATTCTCAACAACAAATAGATGAATAAATTCACTTTCACTGTATGTTTAGTTTTTATTACAATTTTGAGCATTGCTATTTTAAACAAAAAATATTGCCGAGGAGTGAAGGTAGATAAAATGACATCAGTGTCAATGAGAAAACCGCTTTTTTGACACTGTTTTTTTGTTTTGTTTTTGTTTTTTGTTATTGTTTTTTTTTTGTTTTGTTTTCTGCAATGAGGTTTGTTATAATCTATTATACTCAAATAACATTGGGAAAGGTATAAATCCTCCTCTTCTTCCCTAATTATGAGTAAATTAATAGGAATTGTATCAGTGAATAATTATCTCCAAAACTTTCTCATAAATCTAAAAATATTTTCTGGTATTTTTTTAGCTTATCAACCCGCAGAATGTTGATAAGCTAAAAAAAATCAATCCATCAACAGTCCATTTTAATATACTTCCAACAGATTTAAGATTTAAGCAACAAACTTAAGATATACACCACATTTATTTAGCACGCCAACCGGTGTGTTCCAAAGTTGAACTTCTCCTAGACTATTAGCCAAGCACGAATATCTTACCCATGGCTATTTTTGCAATGCTAACCGTTACACTACGCGCATTCCCATTGAGCAACCATACTTCTTTTTCATTGTAGCGATGTATGACATTGAACTTAAAATAAATCAACATTCGTCCATGCTACGAATGTTGTTGACACATATGGTCTGGTACTCCTGCTAAATATTTAGATATCCTTGATATA
>CAHIKZ030000122.1:625000-635000 GCA_903632075.3 Acanthosepion pharaonis | reverse complement strand
ACATGAAATTCTGTCTGTATTTCTGAGATGAGGTATTGTAATGAGTTACACTATTTTCATTGTTCGGACTCTTGTCCTCATCTTTGTTGGCATATTCACGACGATTCGGCTGTTATACGCTCAGGCTTTATTCAGGTGACTGCAATTTCGATCCTGAACCTTTTATTTCGTCCACCGGGGAAGATTGCTCTAGTTTCACGTGCCATGCCTCTTACGGATGTCTCAGTTATCGCCTTCAAGGCCCGTTTGATAAAAGCTTTGGTTGGATCCAGCGGCTTGACCACAAGAGTTGGGAGTTCAATATCTGGCTACTGCAGTGGTGAAAAAAAAAGAGAGTTGAGTTAAAGGGAGATAACTGAAACATCAGGAAGAGGCACGGCACGTGGAACGAGAACGATCTGCCCCGGTGGACGGAATAAAGGGTTCAGTTCGAAATTCCAATCACCTGAAGAAGACCGGAGCACACAACGGCCGAAACGTCGTGAATATGCCAACAAAGATGAGGACAATATTCCGAAAAATGTAAATAGTGTAAATAACCTAAATTATTCTAATTTTGTACAGTAAGTAAGTATATACTTTATCACGAGGTATGCGTATATCTGTTTTTAGCTTACATATTGGGATGATTATTCGATGAATTTACACAGCGTGAGAACCAAAACCACAAGCAATAAAATAAATAATAAAATAAAATAAAAAGGAACGTATATAGTGGAAGTAGATTACCTCCCTTAGACATATAGTCACGTGGTATTAGTAAAAAACAAAAAATGGTTTCTTTTCTATTTTTCTCTTACCCGGGCAGTCTTGTAAGTAATTTTGTCACAACCGTCCAACACTCATACAGATATACATTCACTGTTTTCAAAGATTGCGATTTTTGTGAGAATATATTGTTTTTATTTTAAAAAGGATAAATGTTTGTTTATTTGTTCGTCACTTTTACTTTGTAATTTTTGATTGCCACAGCTTTTAGTGAACGAGAAATAGTGACAGCAACAATGGCAAGTTCCTTCTTAAAATATAAAAGAAAAGAAATTGCTATTCGTGGATACATAGTCTTTATTCGATCTTCATCTTTATGTGCCGTGTCTCCTCAGGACGTATACGATCTTGGTTCTCCACAACTTCCTGTCCTTTGTAGCTCTTAATAAATCTTGTTTTTCTAATATTTCCCCATAACCGTGTTCCGCCATCTATTTACTCAAGCTCACTAAGTGTGTTATGCGTTGTTTTCCTTCATCATTACTCACATGTCTGGACCATGGTTTACTCAGCATCCTTCTGTAGGCCACATTTCTGTTGTTTTAAGTTTCTTCTTCATCTATGAGATTGTCCAGCACCCACTGTCATGCAAGAGGACAGATATCTTTTAACCGTTTAGTACTCTTCTTGTTACTAGTGAAGTTATTTTTATTTTATTTCTTATTACTCTGCTTAGCTTTTGGAATGCTATCGTAATACGCCTTCGGATTTCAGTGTCACACTTTCCATTTTTTGCTCAAACACTTCCCAGATAATTAAAATTCCGCATTTGACTGATTTTGGTATGTCCGATTTGCAATTCGTATTTTGTGTATATCCTTTTGCTAATAACCATTCATCCTGTTTTCTTACAGTCGATTTTTAATCATTCTTTCTATATTTCCTTTTTTCTAATTTCCTTTTCTGCTGTCAAGAACTGTATCATCTGCATAACTTATAATAAGCCAATAATTAATCCTGGATATCTCAGAATCGCCTCGCTATATATGTTAAACAAGTCTGATGAGAAACACATTCTTGTCTTACATTCCTTTCTATAAAAATCTAAAAGATGATTGCTTCTTGGAGAGGAGAATTTCTGTAGAATAGTCGGATACTACTTTATAAATAAATGGAATTATGACATAACAGAAAATAAAACGAGTTTTGAGAAATTGTTTACATGTTTTTTTTTCTTCTTTAAAACAGCTCATCTTTGTGATTTATATTTCCAATGGAAATCTGATGTCAACAACAAAACTTTTGAAGGTGCCTTTAATTTTAACTGACATTGCATAAGAAATATTATAAAAAGACATTTTTTAAATTTTTGAAATGATTCAGTTTTTGTTATCAAATAGTGAAATGAATGTTGCCTTGAATGGCCATTCTTCTAGATCTTTTTGTATAAATGCAGGTGTCCTCTAAGGCTCTATCCTTGGACCTAACTTGTTTCTAATTTTCATAAATGACCATCTTGATACCGTATCATCAGATGACTAAACACGTTAGTAAAGAAAAAAATCCTTTTCTCAGAACTGCGGTAGTAGCTTTTTTTTCGCGTCTGGAAGAAGCCTGTGGAAGTGATGGCCTGATTTGGGTTCAAGAGGACCATGATCATGGATATTTGGAGGAAGTGGAAGGCGTGTGAGAATAAGGACAAGTTTACTGCCAAACGAAAGACCCACAACGTTCGTTCTTCGGCCGTTAGGAGCGACGAGTTCGTCGCCGCCATCAAGTAGACAGTCGACAATGATGGAAGCCAGAGCTACGCCAAGATCACCGCTGACATATGGCTGTCACAAGTCGACAATCTCCTACCGCAAGTCTCACCGCATGCTCATCACGAACGTTGGAATTTTTGGGTAGCTAGTACTAGTGAGCCAGCCAAAATGAGCTGACTCATTATAGTTCACCAATAGAAGGGTTAACCAATCAGAAGGCTCAGAATATTCAATGCGACGTGTATAAAGGCGGCCATGTTTTTTCTGAATATTCACTGCCAACCTCTGATATCGAAGACTGAAGAATTACGGAACCGTTGCTGATAGTATTGTCGATATAGATCCAGTAGAGTGTCTGAGTCGTGGGTGTTAATCTTTAACGTTGTTTCATTGAACAGATTACGTACTGCGCTGGATTCTATATTCATAGATTATGGTGAACATGGTTAACAACGAATGCCTCCAAGGAGTCGAGAAATGTCAAGGCAGCGGCTTTGCTCAAAGAGCTCAAGCACTGGTCCGCCGGGATGCTGAGGTTCTTCTCTAATGAAAAGAATTTCATCCAGGACCAGACGAGCAACAGGCAGGACGACAGGTGGATCTGCGAAGAGATCGAGGAGGTTCCCGTTGTGAAGTATACGAAGTTTCCCTCTTCCGTCATGGTCCTTGGTGTCAGCTCCTGTGAGAGAATCGTCATGCCTCCGTTCTTTTCAAAAGAGCCTGAAAGTTACCGCTGAGATCTACCAGGAGGTGCTGAAGAGCGTAGTGAAGCCCTGGATGAACGAGATCGCCGCCGGACGCCCCTACGTATCCCAGCAGGACTCCACTCCTGCACACAAGGCGAAGACGACCTAGGCGTGGCTGCTCAACAATGTTCCTCACCACTGGTCGCCGGACTTGTGGCCCCCTCCTCAGCCGACCGTAACCTCCTTGACTTTTTCTTCTGAGGCATGATCGAGGCCAAGACCAAAACACGGTCGACTCTCTGAAGGGTGCCATCTTGGAGGCGTTCGCGGCTATGGACAAAGACATGGTCACCAAAGCATCTTGAGATGGTCGTCGCCGCCGCCGGCGGTTACATTGAAAAATAATGTAGTATGTAACTCTAACTGTTACTAAATAAACTTTCGGGTCTCTGCATATACAGTGTAACCCGGATATAAGAGACCCGGATATAAGAGAAACCCGGATATAAGAGACCCGGATATAAGAGACCCGGATATAAGAGAAACCCGGATATAAGAGAAACCCGGATATAAGAGAGATTTTCTCTGGTCCCAAATTAGAGCCTGTGTTAATGTATACATATAGACCAAACCCGGATATAAGAGAAACCCGGATATAAGAGACTTCTTCTCCGATCCCAACAACTCTCTTACATCCGGGTTACACTGTATAACTTTTGTTTTTATTGCCTATTTCGTTTTCTTTTTGTCTAGTGTCGGATTTTGCTACAACACCCTGTATATTGTTAAAAACGATAGATATTTTGTGTCCTTTATATTTAATGATATTTGGCTGTTGTGTGCGGATAAATAGGACACTGTTGTGTCAACACAATCTTTCAACTAAAATGAGTCATCATCTGGGTAGGAAAGTCAGAAACGAAATTTAAATGCGTTTAAGATGTAGAATGTATCATCATTTTTTATTTTTTAAGTGGTGTTATTTCTTTGAACTTTTTTGTTTACTTTTTAATCATTTCACCCCAAGCAATGCGGGTTACAGGAATCGAAAGTGAAAGAAAAGACCTGCAATAGAGAGGATTTAGGAAAGGTTAAAAGGTGAAAGGGGTTCAAGAAAACAAGATGGCGATTTACGTTGAATTTAAATTTTTGAACATTCTAGTTATCAGCAAAGCAAGAAATCATAAGCTAGTTCCACAGCCAGGAAACGAGGGAAAAGAAACTGTTGGAATTGGCGCTTGCATTTACTTATGTCCGATTAACATAGTTGCTGTAAAACCACAGGTATATATTGAACAAACACAAACGTACCTGTGCATGCGTTTGCAATGTGGATTGGCTAGCCACATTAGCAAGCAGGCATAATTGGATATGAACGATGGATGTGCGGGTGATGTAATTGTATAATGACGGTTCGGAATGAGAAATCAGAATGGCGGATTCGAATTCCAGTTGGATTAGTTATATTCACTCCTTCACAAATACAATTGGGAAAAGTTTAAATTCATTTCTTTGAATCCTCTTTTCTGTGGATTAAATAGTGAGACATAACACGTTCTTTGGCAAACAGTATAGGAGTAGGACAACTCTGCAACGCAAAACCTTAAGTAGATCGTTTGGTGACCTTGTGACCAACTATGTGCACCACTCTCTCACAGGCGGGATGTGGCGAGTCCCTCACTGCCCTATCGCTACTTTCATGGAAAGTGCTCGGACGAACTACATTCCTTGGTTTCGCCAGGTCTAAACTTCACGGCTAGGACCTGCCGTGCCACTCACATTGTATCAAACCACCTACATTCCCTCAGTATTCAAATCGGCGAGTAATAAGTTCCACTCAAATAGCTTCTTTATGAGAACCACGGCTCAAGAAACAGACTCCTAAGAGGATGTTTTCCCGATCACAAAATTCTCAAGTCTAGAGTTAACTGTTATCTTCCTTTCTTATCCATATAAACTACCCCTTAATGTAACCCTCTACCTCGAGTTACCCCCAGGCCTTGTACAGACTGAACCTTACTATAAAAAATGTTCTCTGTATTCCTAAAAGTATAGTTCCGCACATCCCACTATAATCAAATCATATGTGCAGGTAGCTTACTTGTTTGTGGATGACGAGAGAGTCCATCATATTAAACATAGTAATATTTAGACAGCAATCCTAAACATTTTTTTTATGAAATATAAAGGACAGATAATGTCTTTTAAGTCTTTTCATAACATTCTCCGGGTGTTGAATAAGTAGTTTCGTGTCAGCTGTGAACTTGTAAAGGAATTTGTTGGAATTTTACGTATCAGAAGACACTAGCCAAATGGCTTAATAGACATTTCCTTTTTGTCCCATTTAATAGAACATGGTTGAACAAATATATATATAGGGGGAGGGGATGATGGGTCATTAATTTTTCATCAGTTCTTTTCGTTGTAACCTTTTCCTTATTTCAAACAAACGTAGTCGCATTTCAAAGGAAAAGTGTAATCGATTTCCCCTTCTTACATCCATATCCATTAATGTGTCAATTTTGTTAGGAGACGACACTATTGCACACACGATCACGATTACAACTCTCTTAACTAGATACCTTCAAAATTTCGCTCAAAATTAAACATAAATGAAAAAAAAAATGCATAAAAAACATAATAAGAAGAAATTTTCTTTCGTCAACATCTTTGAGTTATTATTTAGATGAAAGATCAAATGATCCTTTGATATAAAAATTATTTTATTTTTTGTCCTTTTCTAAAACCTTGAAAGTTTCGGTTAAAAATCTTGTTTTTTTCCTGACATCAAGGTTGATCCATTAATTTAGGAGACATTTGAGCATCTTCTTGCGATGAAATACGTTGATTTGGAAATTCAAGCAAAAATCAGATAATCGTCGAATTTTAATTAAACTATCAGGAATTATTCATAAATTAATGAAATTATTTTAAACATATTTCTTTTTTAGAAAATCTCGGTAAGAATTCTTTTATATCTATTATCTCTCACTCATTTAATTTTAAAGATTTCAAGAAATTCTTTTCTGTATCGCTCAATGATTATATTTGTTATAAGGCCAAGTCCTTGAAGAATTTAATTCTTCAAATTTCTTTGGTCAAACGAGATTCCTAGTTATAGAAAATCTGTTCTGAATCATAATAAAACTAAAACATTATTTAATTTCAAAAGCTTTTAACCGATTTTCTGAATAAAATATATTACGATGACTACTGTTTTAAGGTAAAAATATTCGAAAATGAATTCCAAGAAGTGTTTCATTTTTTTAAAATTTTAATTATAGTAATTTATAAACTTTTAAATCTCTTAAAATTCTGTATTAATTTGTAGCAGTCATGTTATTGCTGTTAAATTAAAACAATTTGCTAATCATAAATAGAAAAGCTCACTAGAAAATTAAATTATATCCAGTATTTAAAATAATTGAATTTATTTATGTGTGTATAAACCTGCCAATTTTTGTAAATAGACACATCCAAACATGGCACTATCAGAAAATAAAACCCGTAACTATAGTAAATTTAAAACTTATTTATAATTTTCGAACATTTCCTCAACAAGTGTTTTCGTAAGTAAAACCTACAATATCTGTCTATATTTCTGAGATGAGTTATTATGTATATTATTTACATTATTCGGACAATTGTCCTCATCTTTGTCGCCATATTTATTACAACGTTTCAGCCGTTGTACGCTCCAGCCTTCTTCAGGTGGTTGGAATGTCGAACTGAATCCTTTATTTCGCGGTTATTTCACTGTGCCATGTGTCCTCAAGGACACATGGCACAGTGGATGAAGGCGTTGGTTAGATCCGGTGACAGAATCCAAAGAGTGTGAGTTCAATACCCGGTTAAGGCAGTGGAGAACTTTCAGAGGGAAAATTAACAGGTGATAACTGATAACTGACATCCATTAAAACATGGCACGTGGAGCTAGAACAGTCTACCCCACTGAGCGAAATGGCGACAAAGATGAGGACAATAGTCCGAATAATGTAAATAATGTAAAACCTACAATTTAATAAAATATTAGAAAGCTTAAAATAATTAAAATTTTAATATCACTAAATAGTAATATATATATATATATATATATATATATATATATATATATATATATATATATATATATATATATATATATATATATATATATATATATATATATATATATATATATATATATACGTTATAAAACCCCAACCTCCGTGTTAAAAATGTTTTTCTGTGATGCTATAATAAAAGTAATTAATATTTGTTTCAATTCCGATTAATTAAAATATGAATCAGCTAATCTTCCTCATAGTTTCAGAAATCTGTCTTATTTGTGAAAGACGTTTTTTTTTAATAAAGAGAATTAGGTTGTGTAGACAGATTTTTCAATATGGACGATTTTATAGATTTTTATTGAGAAGGAGAAACAAATAACAATCTATTTAAATTCTGTTTTTTTTTTTTTTTTGTTTTTTTTTTTTCTTATTAGGAATATTAAATTTAGGTATGTACAATAATTCAGCAAAAAGAAAAAACAGCATAGCATGATGAAAAAAAGGCCCCAAACCTAATTAAAACAAAGTTTTATCGTCAAAAAGTTTGTTTTTAATAAGAGGAAACACCAAAGTATTTTTAATTTATTAATGTTTTTTTTTTCCTTTCTAGCATGTTTGGATTTTGGTTGAAAATCAGAAAATCTTACATCAGCGGTCACGTAATATTTAGCGTTAGTTTTTTTAGAGCTTTTTCACTTGAAAAACACATTAATTTGGAAATTCTTGCAAAAATTAAATAATTGTCGGATTTTAACTGAACTTTCACAACTTTTTAAAAAATGAATGAAATTATTTTAGAAATGGTTGTTTTTAGAAAGTCGTGGTAAAAAAACTTATTTTTTTTACATCTATTACACCCCTTACTTAAACTTGACAAAGTCGAATATGAATATGTCTGTATTTTTTAATTAAATGCAGAAGTCTTTAAAGAATATAAATCATCTATATTTTTGCAAATCTAGGAGAGTTCCGATCCAAATTTTAGATGAAACTGAATTGTAAAATACAGAACGCAATAAAACTAAGACAATATTTAATTAAAAAGCTTTTAATGGCTTTTATGTATAATATATGTTAAGGACTTTTTTGTCTGAAGCAAAAATATCTTTTCGATGAAAAATGAATTTTTACAGGAATTGTTTTCTTTTTTTCAATTTTAAATCCAAAATGTGATAAAATTGTCAAATATTTTAAAATTAAGTTTGAATATGAGTATCTATGGAAATGCTCTTATTAAAAGATCTATTTTTACAGATCATAAATTTGAAAGGTTATTACAATCTGCGAAGTGTTTCTATTTTTATAATAATTTTTTCATATGCCAAAAAATGTATTAAAATCGTCTCCGACAAAACTGCTGAAGCACAATTCTGAAATAATGTCACATGTACCTCACAAATTGCGTTGATTTTGTATCAAATTCTTTGACTGACCGACCATCATCGTCGCTTTTTCAAAATCTTTAATTTTCTTTTTTTCGACATATTTCACTAAATATTTTCTTCTCATTTTTTTTTCAAATATATTAATTTTCTTCTCTTTCAGTGAAAGACATACTGTATTATTATTTTTTTTTCTTTTTAGATTCAATTTGGAGAACTGAAACAATGCAGACTTTGGACATATCGTCGTTAAAAAGTACCTAAAATCAATAAAATATTAGACTTTTGAAAGTATTTAATTTTTAGGAATTATTTGATAGTTAAATGAGCTGGTTCACTTAATAGCAGCAATATATTTTTATATAAAAAAATTACTAACGATACATAATTATAGTAAGATTACCAATAATACATTTTTAAAGCAAAACTACCAACGATAAATTTTATAGCAAAATGACCAACAATACATTTCATCTGTAGTTGAAGCCATAAAATTGTTTTAAAATTATTTAGATTTCGGAATTAAATAACCCATAGATGTGTTGCTAAGTCGCTAAGCAAAATCAAACAACCAACATAAAAGAACTCTTTCGCTACATTAATCCATAAGCCTAGAATATCTTAAAGAAATCAAAATATATTAAAAATATAACTTAAAAAAAAACTTTAACATAAAACACACATATTACCTTCTCTAGTAATTATGTTCATACAAATGTAATGACAAAAGTACACAGGTGTAGTCTTTAAGAAAGCTTTATTCAACTGAGAATATAAGTTTCGCGTATAGTGTCCTTTTATAGTCCCAGTAAACAGAAATAGTTCTCTCAAAGAGTGGAATAACAAGACAACAAGAGACCACTCTTAATTCTTCATAACAAAAAAGCATGGATATGCAGAGAAATCTGAGTATAATCTACCATGTATTCAATTGTGAACATTAACTATATTAATATTATTAACATATATCATATTTTTATAATTTCAAAGCTTCCAAGAAAATTAAATTTCGGCATTAAATGACCCATGAAGTGTTAGTTTGTCGTTAAACAAATCAATCAATCATTTTATTTCAACTGCATTTTATAACTTAGTCCACTTAATATAAAAAAAACTTATGTTGCCGTAAAAAAAACAAACAGAAGAAAAACAATGGTACTGCTTCATTTTTACGTATATTTCTACAACGAAGTTTGTGACACAACATTTAGTCGCTCGTTTGGCTTACGGCAACCAGATAGTCAAGTGGACTCTACATATTTGTATCTGGGCCTGAAGCCATCGGTGTTTTATGATTACTGACTGCAACGCCAGTAATATCAAACATTTTCAAACAACTTTAAGCTACCCTGAATTAGGAAAAATAATTAAATAAAAAACGTTCGGGATCAAGTATCACTTAGTCGAAATGT
>CAHIKZ030000122.1:505000-620000 GCA_903632075.3 Acanthosepion pharaonis | reverse complement strand
AAAAAAATTTCCAATGCTGATACACAAAAGCAATTGGATGAATGATTTAACACGCAGTTTTATTCCAGATTTCATCTTGTAAGATAAACTCAATAAATAGCTACAGACCCTGCAAAGTCATAAAATATGAAGTCGCCTATTGAAATCAGAAGCAATTTTATCATAACTAACATTGTAATATCCTGAAAATAAGAGCCAGGTCTGGCCGAAAATGCAGTACTGTTGCCATATTTGGGCAGGAGCTGCCCGGTCCTCACTTTCTAGTCGCGTCAAAAGCGTCTCCGAATCCTTGTTGCAGAAGAATTATTTTCCACCGTCCAACCTCTCTCTTTCACAGGCGAGATATGGCGAGTTACTCACTGCTCTATTGCTACTTCCATGGAAAGTGCTCGGACAAACTACATTCTTTGGTTTTGCCATGTCTAACCTTTACGGCTAGAAACCAACACACCACTTAAATAGTAGCAAGCCTCCCATTGGCAAGGAGTAAGTTCCATTCAGACAGCTTCTTACTGCGAACTAAGTCTCTTCATCTATGATGTGATTATCTAGTATTCATTGCCATATATGAGGACAAATATTACATAAGAGTTACGTGCTCTTTCTTTGTTTCTGACGAGATTTTCCTGTTTCTTAATACTTTGCTTAGCATTTGGAAGACATCTTTCTCTATTCTTATGCGACTTCAGATTTCGGTGCTTAAGTTTCTGTCCTTCTACCTAGATATTGAAAACTAATCATTTCTTTAAAAGACACAGGAAAATTTTGTTAAATACAAATATGGACGGAGCATGTTTCAGCTGACATGAACTGGAAAGATTACACTAAATCAGTTGCTGGGGTCTGTGGCTATGAATATTTGTTCACTGTTTAATGCTAGACATGTTTTCTTACATATTTATCCGTTTACCATTCGTCCTTGCTTTGGATATTGCTCCAACATGTGTTCTGGTGTACGTGCCGTAACGTAGCTTTTTTTATGCCTTTTCTATAAATATGGTCATGGTAATTATTCCGATGAACAATTTCTTAATAATGTTTTTTTCTTTTATATATTTTTACATTTAGTAACCTCTTATGTCTTAGTGACTTTATTGCCCTGCTTGGTGTGAAATGAGTTTGGAGAAAAGGATGAAAATTATTGAAAAATTTCTCAATCAATGTGTCAATATTAATTAGTTAAGGAGCTTGGAATATCACTGTATGCTGTGCAAATCACCCAGAAGAGGTATACTGATATTGTGAGTAATTTGGATGAGAAAAGTACTATTAAACATTCGAAATTAGAACAAAGAGACTAAAGAAAGCCAGATTAACACCTGTACAAATAATGAATGAAATCAGCGTTACTAATATTTATACAATAATAGGGAATCTATATAAAAGTTAATGTAAAAATTGAAGGATTGTGGGAAAAAAAATAATAAGATCATTGAACGAAACGAAAGATCGGGCAAAAAAATCATTTACTATTTGATAATGAAAAAGTGTTATATAATGACGAAAGCAAAATAGAACTATATTCTAATGGAAGAGAATATGTCTAAAGAGAAATTGGTAGGAGAATCAATAGAAAATATAAAACAAAAACATTCAGTAATGGGGTTAGCAAAAGTAATGCAACAAAAATCGATAAAATCGATGGAAAACTGGACAGCAAAAATATGACTTTGCTTAAGCCACAACTTTTACCAAATATATAGTAGGTGAAATATTTCAACGTGATCGATCACCAAAATATTTAATATCTGAAAAAAAAAACTGAAGTAAGTTTTATCCAGGTTTTCAGATAAGACGTTTAGCCATCTTGATTCCATTTGAATTACTGAAAAACCCTTTGAGTTATTCAGCTAAAAAGATAACAGGTTAAAATCGTTTTGTGTCAGCCCCACTGTCTTCCCAAATGATCTATGGTGAGAGGAAAAAGATCATTCAGGCCTTCGGTCTCGGTACCAATATTCATACTCTGGCTTCCATCTTCAAAATCCATTCAAGAACCATCAAGAGAATGGCGAATAAGTTTTGGAACAGTAGAGAGGAAAACTGAATCAGGAGATCATAACATCAAGAGGGATCATCATTTCAACTTAGAGCTAAATACATTCTTATTGTTCAAAGTAGAATCCAATAGTGTTATAAAAACCTTGGAGAATTCCAGTAAGATATCTTTAATCATTTCTAAGATACAACGGTTCAAAGCTTAATCTAACAATTGAATAATTCTGTTGTAATACCCGGTATGTGGTGATGATGATTATCACTTCTCAGCAGACGAAGACCATCTCTTCACTTGGTAGATTTTGTGTTTTTCATTCAGAATTTTATTATTTCCATCATTTTTATCCGAGTTGACACACTGCAATTGGGTCCTTAAGTGCAGCTTCACTTTTGCAAACTCTCTTACAAACGAGGTAGACATAAAGATCTGTGTTAACTATGTTGGAAACTTTTCTCTCTCTGTATACAATCAAGTGATGTTTTAGACCCTCAACAGACTTATAAACTTCGTCACATAACTGGTACATGTAACCTTCACAAGTAACGTTTGTGAGCCCCCAAAATGCTTCAAGGATGTAGTTAAATGTGACACTCTTTCTGTTAATGTTGAAGGCTGGGAAACTGTATATGGAGACAGATCTGGCTGTAGAAGATTTATTTGGGAAAGCTGCAACAATTTTGAACAGAAGAGAACTGAGCATTCCAACAAAAACCGCTAGAGGTCAGGTACAGACTCATGTGAATGCAACCAGAATATATATATATATATATATATATATATATATATATATATATATATATATATATATTGAACAATAAAAAATATTAATTTATTAAAATCTCCATACACACTGGCTTGTATATTAATATTCTTCCGTTTTTTATTATTTCATTTAGAGTTCTCGACTAGTTTCGGCCAAAATGGCCATCATCAGGAGAAAAAAACATTCTGCTTGCTGGTAGCAGTGAACTACAGAAATGAATATCTTGATGGAGAAAATGAAATTTTGTCTGTTGAATTTTCGTCAGACCTTGTGTTGGTCAAACAGTCACTTTTAAGTTGTTATTTAAGATAAGAGCTGGTTGGATTCATGCTGCTCTGGTCGTTTTGACAGTTTTATTGGTTCCTGGAAAGGGGATGTGTCTCTGTTATGTGTATGTGTGTTATTTTGTTCTTAGGGAGTGAGTGAGTATGATGTGTGTAAGTGTGTATATTCGTGTGGGTGTGTCTATAAGTGTGAGGCCTCAATACCTCCGTAAGCATGTCCGTCTTGTGTGGGTGAGAAATGTGGGTAGTTCCTGATTTTTGGGGTTATATATTAATACTATCTATATTGTTAAATTTGTGATTAAGCCCGTCTGGATAGTGCGTTTTTAAACTCCATATCCACTTATTTTCATGGAACTCTAAAATCTTTCTAATGTTATCTGCTCTGAACTTTTCTATTCTCTCAATTATAGTGAATTTGGCATGGGTTTTGAAATCGTGCTTTTCTAGGCGGAAATGTTGTTCTACAGGTAATAATCCTTCATGGGGAGTCGACTTAATTCGATTGCGATAATTATTAATTCTGTAGTGAAAGTGCCATTCAGATTTTCCTACATATTGTTTCTAGCATAGTGTGCATTCTAGAAGGTAAATTATTTTATGACATCTACAGTTAGAGTCGTGGTAGATCTTGAAAGTAGATTTAGTGACTGAGCTAGTGAATGAATTCGTGTGTCTAATGTGGTTGCAGCATTATCTCTTATTGTTGTCTCATGGTTAGGAAAATCCTGTTGTTTTTGTTTTTGGTTTATTACGGATTACATCGTCACTACCCGTGTATACAAAGAATATATCATCGATATATCTTGCATAGAATACGAAGTCGCTACCGATGAGGGGATAGATATGGGTCTCCTCAAATTTTCCCATGAATATTGTAATATATATATATATATATATATATATATATATATGTGTGTGTGTGTGTGTGTGTGTGTGTGTGTGTGTGTGTGTGTGTGTGTGTGTGTGTGTGTGTGTGTGTGAAAAGTGTATATAAATATAAATAATGCGCCTTAGAAGGTAAGTGCGTAAAGTGCGTAGTTTTGTCGAAGGCCTTCGTTTGCCGTAGCCGGACTCCCGTATTGCGACTTAAGAGGCATGTGCGTAAGTCCCGTAGAAGGCCTTCGTTTGCCGTAGCCAGACTCCCGTAATGCGCCTTAAGAGGCATGTGCGTAAGTCCCGTAGAATCGTTAAATGCCTAAGTTCGTCGAATGCCTTCGTTTGCCGTAGCCGGACGTGTGTCGTGCCTGGACAGTGGTCATGGGACTACTAGCCCGAAGTAGTGCCTAAGTACGTCGGTGGCCTTCGTTTAACAGTAGCCGGACTCCCGTAAAACCCAGGGTCACAAACTCACATCTATCCAACCATATATATATATATATAATTTTAATCTTTCAATAACAGCAGTTCCTTCGGAGTTTCCTCTAGTGACTCGCAACATTTGAATTTATTATTTTCAGTATCACGATGCGTTCAGTTTGTTATCACTCCTTGCCGTAGGTCCATTTAAATGCATTATAGTTCTGAATCACTTCAGATACTACAACATGATCAACTGCAGATACTGCTCCTGAAAGTATATTGTCGAAAATTCAAGTTTTAGTAAAAGATTAATCAAATTGAATTTTGAGGCGAGAGAGCTCATTTCTTTTGCTGGTCACTATAAATGAGGATCCCATCGTGTGGGCTGGTGTTCCTACTGTATATATCGAGATTCTTGACAAAGTCCAAACAAGGATCTATGTAATATAATCAATCCTGACCAGGCACCTTGACTTCAGTCACATTCTCACCGACGTGGCTTCTTTTCTACAACTGTCCTGATAACCCGACTATATGAATTTAAGCGGGCCACTAGATTGGCAATTAGGTCCCATCATTTTACAGTTGAACTAGCTAGATGCAACCGACATTTCTTCTCTAACATTTTCTTTCTCGAATTTCCCACCTGTGGAACTTTCTTCAGTTTCCTTGCTTTCCTGATAACTACAATCTTCAAAAATTTAAATGCAACATCAATCGCCACCTTCTGTCTTCCTGAGCACCGTTCATTTCTTGTCCTTTCCCCAATCATCGTCTTTCTCAGTCTTCTCCTCCTCTTTCACGTTTGCCCCTTATACCCCCACCCCTGCGTTCTAGTGACATTATCGCCTTGCTTGGGGTGGAACGATTAAAATAAAAAGAATAAACATGGTCAGCCATGATAGCCACGCCTTATTTATATTGTTAGTATCATTATTATTCTTCAACGCAGTATGCTTGTTACTGACACGAAGTTTATTTTCAAGTCACCCCCCCACCTCATGACTTTAGAAAATAAACCGATCTTTACTTCTTTCCGTTGACAGCCTGTGACGAATAATTTGCGAAGTACGTTTGCTTTTCCAAGCAGACATCTTTTGTGTAATGCCTCCATTTCCACATCATAATCTAATATCTTTTAGCTTTTTTAATGTTTTTCTTGTGTTTTCTTTATAAATCACCATAACGATACACTGTTTACTCTAAATAGATTTTTGTTTGTCCTTCACAAATTTTCAGAATTTTATACTTTAAATCACTGTCGATCATGTTTCTTCTATATTATTATTATTATTATTATTATTATTATTATTATTATTATTATTATTTCCTTTGATTTTCTTGTATACACATTTTTTTCCGGATCCCAACCAGAGACCTTCGTAAGGTCAGAAATGGCTGCAACGAGTTTTTCCAATCCGAGGACTTTTTTTGATGTTCTTATGTAAAAAAAAAATCATTGTATTTTCGCAATTTTTTGAAGATATTCATGTTTTACATTAGGGTTCTTCGTAATGTGCCTGGACGATTAACGTTGATTGCTCTGTTTATTTTATAAAGTCCCATAAAATTGTTACAGATCTTATATCTGTTTGGGGATGTCCATTTCTTGTGGTTTCCTTCCCGTAAAGTTGCATATTTCCCTGCAGATATTGTTATCATGCCGAATTTTTATATTCAGATAAATTTATTATTATTATTATAATTAATCCATTCAATTCGAATTTATGGACACCTTCTTCCAAAGACCTCAGGTCATGGGTTACCCAGACTTCCAATTTTTTTTTTTTTTTTTTTTATCCGACTGCTAGCGGATTTCTCCTTATTGTTTAATCAATTTTCTGTATGTGCCAGGATTCTTTCAGTTTTTTTGTTCCATTTTTTAATTTCCTTCAAGATTCATTTTCAATTTCCATTTTTTCCTTTCAATTTCATCTTTGATAGTTTTTCAAATTCCTTGGTTGCTATGATGTTTTATATCAATCTGCAAGGGTTTTTGACATAATGTCCGGCCTATTGCCATTTTTCTGTCTGTGTGGATGGTATAATCCCACATTTTGTGTTCATACCAGTGTTTGCTTGTGGTCATTGTCCATTTTCACGATTTTTTGAAGACCAATTAGATGTTTTGTTTCAATTTGCAGGGAACCTCTGCCATTTATGTATGATATTTGCCTGAAAATTCACATCTTGTGCTGTAAAATTTCAGTTTCAGGTCTTTCGATCTATAACATTGGGTTTATTTGCCTGGACGATTAAGGTTTGTCTTGCCAGCGTTGTTTCATCTGTTCATTTATCCTTGGCTTTCTTTTTTCATATCTTTTGCTGTAGTTGGTTCTTGGTTCTGTTTTGATTGTAAAGAATCCACCGTAAATGTAAATTTGTTTGTACAGATCTTTCTGTTTTCATGTTGTTTCACTAATTTTATCATCCAGTCATTTGTTGTTTCCCATAATCGTTGTTGTCTTGGGGATATTCTTTACAGTTTCTTTTTGGATGATTTTATACTTAGAAAGAAGCTTTCTTGTTTAGAATCCATTTGTCTGAAAAGTTGTTCAAGATGTTGAAACTTTTGGACCACTGGGATGCAGATATTAATATAATTCTGTTCTATTATTATTTTATTTGATTTCTGGCGTTTATTATTATTATTATTAAAACTTATTATTATTATTATTATTATTATTATTTATTTTATTATTTTCTTTGATTTCTGGCGTTTACATTTCTTCCGGGTCCCGCCTAGGGACCTAAGGTTAGAAATGACGTCTTTTCCACTGACAAAAAAAAAAAAAAAATTAAATTACATAGATAAAGCCCTTCGTAAGGTGTGTGCTGTACTTGTCAGAACAATTTTTTGTATCTCCTTAAGGCATGGACTTCCAGGAATCCCATCAATTAGTCTACTGCAATCTTTTCCAACCAGTCCTAGAGCTCCAACTACAACAGGGATTGTTGATGTTCCCATATGCCACATTTTCGAGATTTCTATTTCAAGGTCCTTGTATTTTGACAGCTTTTTGAATATCTTCAAAGATACATTGCAGTCAGCAGGGACTGCCATATCAATAAGAAGGCATCGTTTTTGTTTGTGGTCTTTAATAACAAGATCTGGCCGGTTGGCCTTGATTGTTCTGTCAGTGTGTATTGTGTAGTCCCATAGAATTGTAACAGGTCCTATCTCCGTAACCGGGTCTGGGTGGTGTTCATAGCAGTTTCTTTTTCAGTTTCCTTCCAGGTTTTTATATTCAGTGGGTGCCAACAAGGATAATACCTAGACAATTTTTAGTATCCGCAAGCATTATCCTATTATTATTTTCCGAAGTTAGATTAGATATTAGATGTCTGTGGTTTCTTTTATACATTGATAGTAGAATTCTTTTCAGTGAGCTGGCGTTAATTATTAATATTATTATTAAATGACTAGATAAACTCACTGAGAGATATGTTACTCCTTCTATTAATTATCATGTGGAATCTCGTGCTCTTTCTTTAGCAGCAAGAAACAAGAAATCTTTTCAGTATTTCAAAATTCTCTTAGACTATCAACTTGTAGAGATTTATTCTGTTCAATGTTTTAATTTTTTATTTCGGATCTTTTTTTAACCGTTCTCAGTGTTTTCTTGATGAGTGTGTTCACAATACCTTCTCCACAATACCTGAATCTCTTGGACAAGTCAGTCTACTTTTTAGTTTCACATTTTCATTTTATTTTGCATCGAACAGGAAGTTGCAGTCACTGCATATATCTGGCGACTTGCTTGTATTACAAAGTCCAATATTTTTTGATTGCTAGTCCCAAGAATAGGCTTAAACTTTTTTCCATAATTGTTTTGAGGAAATCCAAGTCATCTGTACAATTATTTCATTGTGTTCAATTTAGCTTTCGTTTAGGTTCAACTCATTACATTCACAAATAACATATATCAGCTTCCTTCTTATATGTTTATCCTTTCTCTCTGATCGTTACCTTCAGCTGAAAAGAATGAACACAGTGACAGTACAATATAAATAGAGCTGCTGATGTTAGTTACGCAGCACCTTGTCATTATCATCATAATCTTTTTTATTGTTATCATTTCGCTTTTATTTCTAACTACATTTTCATATCCTAGTTATAATATTAATTGCACATAGTGAAAGGCTATATTCTATTGGAATTCTATGAAAAGAAACAAATGATACAAGCGAACAAGATGTGACAAATGAGAAAGGGTATTTTCCAATTGCCATTCGTGAAATCCATCCAAACGACAAGAGCAGAAAGGAAAACGGAATACTGGCAAACGAAAATGAATGAAAAAGGACAAATGAATGAGACAGTGAATGAAAAAGGAATGAAAACGAAGAGATTGTAAAACTGATTAATCAGGCATTGCATTCCTAACGATATTACTTTTTCAAACGAAGGAAATGAAAACTGAAAGGGGATTTTTATATTTCTAATTCTCTTTTGATGAGGGAATTCGGCTTTCAAAATTGCCTCCTCGACATTAAGCCTGAAGTGGTTCAGTCTGTAATCTGTTAATTGCATTCAATGCACGTTTTCTGCTTTATCTTCACTGTTATTCTTTCGTTTTTTTTATTCTTTCCATGTATGCACGCGCCTGTTTGTGAGTGCGTGTCCATGTTTTCGGGCCGTTTGTCTTTCTATTTCTTGCTGTCGTTTTTTTTTAATCGTTTTCACTCCGAATAAATAAAATCATGTGCACTTGTGTATTTTTCTACTGTATTTATTTATTTCAGTATTTCTTCATTTCGATTTTTCTTTTTTTCATTTTTTCATTTTCTTTCTGTTTTTTTCTTTCATTTTTCTTCTTTCATTTTTCTTTCTTTGCTCAATCATTTCTTTTTGTAATCACACATCGCTCATTCATTGTTCTATATTTCGTTCATTGATTTTTCCTTCTTTACTTTTTCGTTCTTTCATTTTCTTTTTGCTTTCTGTTTCTCGATTTCATTTTTCTTTTTTTTCATTTATTTATGTTATTTTTTTATCATTCATTCATTCTGTCTTCCATTCGTTCTTTCTTTATTTTTCTTTTTTCTTTTGTCTTTCATTTTTCTTTCTTTTTTATTTATAGATGGTATATTTTGTCATTCATTCATTCTCTCTTTCGTTCGTTCTTTCTTTCATTCTTTTTTTTGTATTTCATTTTTCTTGTTTTCATTGATTTTCATCGTTTTATTTTTTCATTTATTTGGTCATTCATTCATTTACTCTTCTTTCTTTCTTTCATTCAACGTTCTTCTTTCTTCAACTTTTTCTTCATTCACGTGTTTCTGTTTTCTCTGCTGCACCAAACATTTTTCTTAGCCTATTTGCAATTTTGCCTTTCATTTCTGTTATTTCTTATTTATCTACATCAAACTTCTTCTTTCTCAATATTATCTATCGATATATCTATTCTAGCCTCTCGTTCACCTGTGAAATGGTAAAATCCATGCCGTTCGTTTTTTCCATTCCGCCTATAATTTTTTTCATTCTCATGTATATTCATATTTTTGTCCTCCTAGCAAAAAAGAATCTTCTGCTTTCCTTCAACAATTTCGAAAAATGGACTTCTTTTTTTCTTACTGTTTTCTTTAGTTTACTAGTGCTTCTTGAGCTTCTCAAAAAAGTAGAATATATATTGATTTGCTGCCGCTGTCAATAGATAGATAGATAGATATGAGCAGAATATCTATCTATCTATCTATCTATATATATATATATATATATATATATATATATATATATATATATATAATAGAATAGATATGAACATGATAGATAGATAGATAGATATGAGAGTAGAATATCTATCTATCTATCTATATACCTATATATATATATATATATATATATATATATATATATGAATAGAATAGATATGAACATGATAGATAGATAGATAGATAGATATGAGCAGAATATCTATCTATATACCTATATATATATGAATAGAATAGATATGAACATGATAGCTAGATAGATATATAGATAAATAGATATGAGCAGAATATCTATCTATCTATATACCTATATATATATATATATATATATATATATATATATATATATATATATATATATATATATATATATATATATATATATAGGAATAGAATAGATATAAACATCTTGAAAGTATCTCTATACCGCTACTTATTATTAACACCCTGCACTCGCCTAACCAATTTAAACAATTCGCCCTTGCTGTTACCATGGAGATTTTGATTTCAATTTTTAAAACATGTAAATTTCAGATATACGTTATTCCAACAAAAATTTCGCTTGAAGATGGAACGGAGCCCATTTAAACTCAATTTAATTTAAAGGATTATATTGAATATTGAAGTTTTCGGCTCTTGTTTTGAAACATGAGACCTCTTATGTAGCGATTTGGAATCATATATATATATATATATATATATATATATATATATATATATATATATATATATATATATATAGAATAGAATAGATATGAACATGATAGAAAGATAGATAGATATGAGCAGAATATCTATCTATACACCTATATATATATGAAATGAAATAGATATGAACTTGATAGCTAGATAGATATGAGCAGAATATCTATCTATATATATATATATATATATATATATATATATATATATATATGAATAGAATAGATATGAACAAGATAGATAGATAGATAGATAGATAGATAGATAGATATGAAAAGAATAAGTAGATAGTGATATGAATAATCAAGAGTTGTCTCCCCTTGTGTCGTTACTCTCCTCTTTGAGAGAGCTATTTCTGTTTACTGTGACTATAAAAGGACACTGTACGCGAATCTTTTATTATCAGTTGAATAAAGCTTTCTTAGAGCCTACAACTGCGTAATTTTGTCATTACAGATAGATAGATAGATCGATGTGAACAAAGTGATAGATAGATTCGTTCATGCGGCAAACAGCCCTGTTCTCTTCTCTTTCTTTATTTTCTTCTCTTTCTCACTCTTTTCTTACTCTCTTTTTTTTCTTCTCTTCTATTTCTTTCTTTTCCTCTCTTTTAACATCTATCAAACCTTAGCCAGCCAATTATGTTTAGATTCCTACTCTACCTTTTTGATAAATTGTCTCATTTTGAGGATTAATTCCTTTGAAAATTATAATCCATTTGATTAATGAGCTAAATTGAATAGCGGTGATCAAATCTATTTTCCCCTTTTGATAAAGTTAATTTCTTTCCCATCCTTTCCCCATTTCCTATCTTCTTTCGTTTTTATTTCCTCTTTCCATCTAGCATTTCTTTCTTTCTTTTTCCATTTTGATATTAACCTTAAACTCCTTTTGATTTTGATTTTGATTTTTTTTCAACCTCTTTATATTATATTTTTTCTAGAAATTGCTTATTTTATGTCCCCCTCTCTTCATCTACTACCTCCGTTGATTTTTGTTTTTTGATTATGAAAATGATATTAATAATTATTATTATTTTATTTACTTTCCTGTTTAGTACAATCGTTTACAGGATCATTGCCCAAAACGTGTGAGTAAAGATGTGCATTCTGTTTGCACACATTTTGTTAGTAAGTAATAATTAATGTGCGCGGTGTCTGTATTTGTTTACATTCATAACATTATCATGATTATGTGTGCAGTTATACACAGTGTAAATATTTTTAATATCATTTAAACAGGTTGCCAGGGATTTAATTTTAATTTAATTGTTCGTCAAGTGTTTGATCGTCTCCAATTACTACATGTATAACAGCTAGCACACCATGCAGCCTGCATCAAATGTGTATAACTTGCATACTTTGTCTCATTCTGTGTATTCAGACGGCTGCTTTTTGAGACAAGTGTTTAATCCATACTTTTCTCAAAAAATCTGTCAACATAATCTTGGCAACTGAATATTTCATTATTTTCAGTATAGAACAAAATGTCATTAGCTATTTTTTCGCTATCTTTATTGTCCGATTCTCTCTCTTGTCCTATCTATCTATCTATCTATCTATCTATCTATCTATCTATCTAGTTTTCTGTTCAGGTTTCTTTATATATATATATATATATATATATATATATATATATATTATAAGCAAATCACCCCAAGCAAGGCGGGAGTGCCACTAGCACGCAACATATTATGGTGAGTAAGAGTAAGTGTAAAGAGGAGTGTTTGGGAAAAGGATAAATAGAAGGACAAGGTCAAGGTCAAGGATACAGAA
Source organism: Acanthosepion pharaonis (assembly GCA_903632075.3). NCBI lineage: Eukaryota > Metazoa > Mollusca > Cephalopoda > Sepiida > Sepiidae > Acanthosepion > Acanthosepion pharaonis. The sequence continues at coordinate 607,460 of CAHIKZ030000122.1, read as the reverse complement.
GATGTTGGTTTACATTATATTTGAATATTTGAAGATTATAGCTATCAAAGAAGCAAATAATAGGAAGGAAGTTACACTGACGAGAGGTGCGAGATAAAAAGCTTCCGGAGTAGAAGAGATGGCTACATTTAGTCGTTTCGACATTAAAATGATAGGGCCGATATGTCAACTTAGTAGCACTCTTAAATTCATACAGTTTGGAAACCAGTGAAAGTAGCTCGTCGGAGCAGTTACCATGAAAGAACTTGTAGAAAAGACGGAGGGAAGACACAGAACGTCTGTGAGATAGCGACTGCAGACGGGATGCCAGATCAGGACCAATCACATTGCATATCCGTCTTTGGATTTTGTCGAGGGCCTCGAGATAAACAGCGGGAGCACCAGACCATATATGGCAGCAGTATTCCATGCAAGGATGAATGGTTGATCTGTAGATTTGAAGGATGGACTCAAGAGAGAAAAATCTTCTGGCGAGACACAGAGAACCAACTTTCCCTGTGGTAGATGATGCTTAACATAATGTGCCGGTGTAAGAAATTCGAAAGATAAAAAACAATAAAAATAATAATATTGAAAATTGTATATCAGTAACCCTTTTGGTCTATTATTATTATTAGTATTATTATCAGTGTTATTATTTTTGTTTTGTTTTTTTTTTTCAACGGTCAATTTTATCTACATATAGGAAAAAATTCAGGTGTGCGTATGTGTGTGTGTGTAAAATATCGCACATTGAGTGCTGGTGATAATAAAATAGTACGTAATATTAGATACTAGCAGTAGAGCCCGGCGTTGCCCGGGGATGTAACAGTAAGAGATAGATCAAGTATTGAGCATCATAAAGACTGAAAAATAAAACTGACAAAGATTATTGTTTAAGGTTGACGGACACGCATGTCTTAATTAGCTGTTTTTTTATTTGTTTTTTTGTTTGTTTTTTTTTACGAATTGCTCAAACAAAAACATTGTTTTCAATCGTTATGATTCTGCCGATTGAATAGAATTTTATTATAAACAATTGTCTTGTAAATGGAATTTTTAAAGCATTCTGAATGTAAAAATAAAGAAAAAAGTGTGCAAGACAATAAGAAACACTACCTGCAAATAAAAAGTGAAGTATTGTCGAAATCGGTTGAAAAATGTAGGAAATCCGATCCAATGTATAAACGTACAGACACACTCACATACACACACAACCTGGGTTTTATAATAAGTATGATGTATAGTTGTACTTAAATATATTTGTATTTGAAGGTATGTAAGTGTGTTTGTAAATATTGCTGATACCCCCTGAAGAGTGGACGGACAGGTCCGCATACGACACTCTAGAGTCGAGATAGTAAAAGTAACATCAATCAGCTAAGTGACAAACATTTATTCACATTAATCCTTTATATATATATATATATATATATATATATATATATATATATATATATATATATATATATATACCTTGCATTATTAGAAATATTCATAGAAATATGATTTAATTTTTTTTTTTACTCGGTTTATTAAACAGGTCGTTAATTTTTTTTTTTTTAACGGAAAATAATTGAGTTGGAAATAATTCACTAAGATTGTACTTGGACGATCCTAAGGAAAGAAGAAGGAAGGGGAAAGAGAGGAAGAGAAAATAACAAAAAAGCGGTCATTAACAAAAAACACGTATCAGAAAGGTAATTAGGCCAACATCTTGGCCGATTTTCGAAAGAACAATGGGATTTGTTATTTAGAAGGAAAGTCAATGGTGGAGGTAGGAGTCAGAAAGATATCTTAGCTAGCATGTTGACCGAATTTTTTAAAGACAATTGGAAGAATAGAATTAGAAATAATAAAAAGAAAGAAAGGAAAAGACATGATATCAAAACGGGCCGCTTGATGAAAACCAGATATCGGTCAAAAGCATCTAGCCTACTTTTTGCGTAGAAAGACACCTTATCAATTTGGATAAAGGGAAATTTTGGGAACAATGAAAACGAAATCTTAATCAGAGAAAAAAGTGTTTTTGGGTTGAGGGAGTGACCGGTGGAATTGTATACAGATTCTGACCTGTTAAAAATTAGAACCCCCACATTGACGAGTGAAAGATATTTTCAATTCAGATAAATTAAGATTTTCTGACTGCCGGGTCTGACAAAAAACAAGAGGTGAAAAAAACGATTGTCTCAGTTCACAGATAGCGCCAATATTCTTCCCTGAAGTCACATCTAATTAGCGGCGGGCTGGTTGACAGAGCCCAGATGAGAGAAAGCCAAGATTGTCATTTTTTCGTACGTGCAGAAAAGGCAAAATTGGATTTTGTTTTTTTAAAAACAAGAACGATGTAACCACGCCTGAAAGGAGGAGAAAGGATGCTCGATCAATAACAATTGGTCGGAAACGGTCACGTGATCTGCAGAAAAGAGGAGAAAGAAATGCCCGATCAGGAACCATTGGTCGAAAAACGGTCACCTGACATACGAGAGACTAAGAGAGATGGGTGTGCACCTCCCCACAAAAGGCACTGTGAGGAAGTAGGGGTGAAAACAATAGCGATAATGGGAAGTCAAAAAATAATGCGACTTTTGGAATTATCGAGAAAACCCTGACGCCGACAGACCCACCCCAGTTTGTTGCGGCGTCAATAAAAGCAGGACCCCAGTCGACAGAAATCAGTTGGAGTGGAGTTGCAGCTGGACCGCGGGCAGGGATAGAGCCTGAACGCGGCCATCAGGCCCGATTCACTCGCCCCTTTGCGGGCAAGAGAATCCTCAGACAAGAAATCCTTCCAGCCCAAGTCGAAGACAGAAGTTCAGCCCCGGACGGCAGCGAGAAGAGTTCAGCCCCGGACGGCAGCGAGAAGAGATCACCTCGGACGACAGAGAGTTGCGGCTGAGTTGCGGCAAGAGATCCTTCCAGCCCAAGTCGAAGACAAGAGAACTTCCAGCCTAAGTCGACGAAGAAGAAGAAATACAACCCAAGTCGAAGACAAGAGAACTTCCAGCCTAAGTCGACGAAGAAGAAGAAATACAACCCAAGTCGAAGACAAGAAACTTCCAGCCTAAGTCGACGAAGAAGAAGAAATACAACTCAAGTCGAAGAGAAGAATCAACTGCGAATGATCGATAGAAATTAGCCCCAGTGTCGAACCAAACCACACTCCGACATACACAATTCTAAAGAGTAGGCAATTCGAAATCTTTAGGTTGTGTGATAGAAGCTTGCGCCATAGTCCACAGAGCGGGTTGGGAAATGAGAACAATTTTGTTTTTATGTAACGGACATTAAGATATAAAGGTTGTTACCCATTTTTTTTTCATCAGCAATCTTTTTTGTCTCGTGAGTTTATTTTCTCTTTTATTTGTGTTTTGCCACCCCCGTCGGACTCAACTTGTATCGGCCCCAATCCCTGCTGGTCCCGTCTGTCTAAGATCTAAACACAGCGTGGGTAGACAGACCGGAGATCGGTACAGTTGCTTTAGTGACCAGGTATTGGAAGCGAGTCGGGAAAGGCGAGGCTGGTGATCATCTGACCAAGGGGTTGGAGCGGCACGCTTGGACCCAGGAGGAGCGACCAGGAGGAGCGACGTCACCGTTGGCGCCGTAACCAAAGGATCCGACCCTGGGCCAGGTGTGTAACCGTCACATGTGGTGCCGTGACCAGGATCGACCCTGAGACAACCACGTCACATGTGGTGCCGTGACCAACGGATCAACCCTGAGACAACCACGTCACAAGTGGTGCAGTGACCGAGGGATTTCAGCCCTGAGAAGACCACGATCGACCGCCGTTGCTGAAAATTCAGACAGAACTCAGAACGACCCGGGACCAAAGGAAAAGAAAGAACAGAATCGTCTGTAAGGTAGGACACCTTGTTTTGTTTCCCAACCTCGATTGTTGCTGTATAGACTGTCTTTCTCTGTAGACATGTCAGATTATGATTCGGATAGAGCAGTGGGGGTGAAGAAGAAGTAGGGCGGGGGTTGTCAGTGGATCTAAGGAAGCTGTTGGGTGGACCGAGGGTCCCAGTATTTGATGGCAGCAGGAAGGAGTTTAAAAACTGGCTGGCAATCCTCGAGAAGAGCCGAACCATCTACGAGCTCTCGGACCAAGAAACCCTGTATTTGGCATACGATGCCACAAAGGGAAAAAGCGTCTGAGTTCGTGAGGGGGTCTTGGAGAACCAACCCCGCTTGGCTTGGGAAGAAATAAAAAGACTGCTAACCAAAGAATTCGCCGACGAAGGTACGGCCATAGAGGCCATGAGGGCCCTTTTTAATCTGACACAGCTGCGGGATGAAACCCCGGGAGAATTAGGGGCCCGAGCGGGGAAGCTATCGTCATTGGCATTCCCCGAAGTGGTCAGGGATAATGCGGTTATGCAGGCTCAACTGGCGGACCTGTATGTAGAGGCGCTGAGCGACGAGCGTGTTCGTCACGACGTATTGAAAGAAGGACCGCTCCGACTGTCGGCAGCGATAGAGCTGGCCAGGGAGAGCCAGGGGTGTGGGATAAAGTGAAGAGGTGTGGGAAGAAGCAGATACCAAGTCAGGAGGCTGGAAGAAGGGGGTAGGCGGAAGAACCCCCGTGTGGAATCAGAGGGTTAAGGAAGAGGTGGATCGGGCAGAATTATGGGAGGAGGACCCCAATAGAAGGGCATGGTCGACCAGGCATGGCTTTTATAAGCCCACGCCGGGTCGATATGGGCTGGTCTGCTGGACCTGTGGGTACGAGGATCACAGGGCGGCGGAATGTCCGACGAAGTGGGGTTGCCCCAGACTTCGATCGTGACAGGTGCACCAGGTGTGGTAAGAAAGGACACCTGGCTAAGTGGTGCGGGCTGAGGAAGGGTGCCCTACCAATATTAACAAGGAAGGCCGAGCCCAAGAAAAGCCAGCGGGCCACCCCAGAATTAAGAGGAGGGTGGCCCAGTTAAAAGGAGAGAAATAAAACTTGGACCAGTGGGTGGGCGAGCCGCTTGAATAGAGGACAGGTTCCCCCGAGGATGAACACAAGGCCAATCCAGTTAAAAAGGGAAAGAGCAAAATGTTGGACATGTGGTCAGGCGGGCCACTTTGCGGCAAGCTGTCCAGCAAGAAGGTGCTGGTTTTGCAGGAGGCCAGGACACCTGAAAAGAAACTGTATTCTTAGAAACGGCCATGGGAGACCGGGAGAGGTCCGGCCGGGGTCGCCCAGGTGCAGGGGCGCAGAACTCCACCTCATAAAAAAAATGAAAGTGATTTATTACTACCGGCGCCTATGGCTGGGTTAACCCAAAGATGGGGACCCAGGAAGAAGAAAGCTCAGGTGTTCTCTTCGCTAACGCAAGAGAGAAACTATCCTGTAGAGCAGAGATAGGTGGTGGATAGATGAGGGCTTTGGTGGACACAGGAGCATCTGTGTCATTGATGAGAGAGGAGACATACAGGCAGGTGAAACGGAAGAGAAGGTTACGGGAAGCGGACATAGAGATCACGCAGGCAGATGGAGCCCCCCCTGGAGATAAAAGGGATGGTGAGGCTCCCGGTGAGGATTGGGAGGGTGAAAAGCACCCAAAATTTTTACGTAACCCCCGACCTGTGTACAGAGGCAATCTTGGGAGAAGATTGGCTCCGGAGCCAAAGGCCCAGATCGAATTTAATCCTACTGTGTTGGTGGTGAACGGCGAGAGAACGCCATTGGGATGCCCACCAGAGGAAGAGATAACCATAGTGGTGGAGGAAGATGTAAAGTTACCTCCTAGGACCGCAGTGTCGGGAAAGGGTAGGCTAATGTCAGAAAAAAAAAGGTACGGAGAGGACCTCTGCAGTTGGTCCCTGTAGAAGGAAAGAGCCTAGAAGATAACGAGGTAACCCTGTGCAGGAAACGGTAGTGGAGGCAGCCGAGTTAGTGCCCATAATGATGGTGAACCAGGCCCAAAAGACTAAAAAGGTTAGGAGAGGGAGAAGATAGGAAGAGCACTTCCCCTACGAACTCTGAATCGGGTGAGATTCGAGGAAGAACGAAGGAAGCTAGTAGAGCAAACAGAAGGAATCTTAGATGAGGACATATTAGCACCGGATCAATTTAGAACTAGAGTGGGGGGGTCTGTTGAGGAACAATCGAGATGTGGTGGCCCAGTCAGACAAGGAGCTAGGTCAGACCCACACAGTCGAAATGAAAATCGACACCGGAGACCACCCCCCTGTGAAATTAAAACCCTACCGAACACCTATACATAAAAAGACCCCTTGTAGAAGAGGCAGTAGAGGAAATGTTGGAAGCTGGGATGATCGAAAGATCGATCTCTCCTTGGAGCTTCCCAATAGTAATAGTAGGTAAGAAAGATGGCGGCCACCGTTTCTGTGTAGATTTTAGAAAGCTGAATTCTATATCGAAGCCGTTGGCGGTGCCATTGCCATTGATATAGACGACATTTTGGCATTATTAGGGAAGGCAAAGTACTTCTCTACGTTGGACTTGAGGTCCGGGTATTGGCAAGTAGCCCTGGATGAGGCTGACAAGGAGAAGGCCGCATTCGCGTGTCACCTGGGACTGTTTCAGTTCAGAGTGATGCCATTCGGTTTAGCTAATGCCCCGGGAGTCTTCCAACAGCTAATGTCAATAGTGTTAGGAGGATACGAGAGCTTTGCCATGGCGTATTTGGACGATATCTTGATATTTTCGGAGACAGTGGAACAACACTTTTTTCATTTAAGACAGGTGTTGGGAAGGTTGAGGAAACACGGATTAAAATTGAAATTGTCAAAGTGTCAGTTTCTGAGGGAAGAAACTCGGTATTTCGGCTTCGTCATAAACGGAGACGGTATTAAACCCGACATGGATAAGGTAAAGGTCATAAGGGAAATGCCAGAGCCTAAGACAGTGAGGCAGGTAAGAGGTTTTATAGGAGCTATAGGCTACTACCGGCGCTTCGTCCCGGCATTTTCAAGAATTGCCATACCGCTAGTGGCCCTGACGAAGAAATACGCTAGGTTCAAGTGGACAGAGGACTGTCAACGAGCATTTGATTCGCTAAAGGAACAGTTGACAACCGTCCCACTGCTGACGTACCCAGACCTCAGCAAGCCCATGATATTATACACGGATGCCAGTGAGCAGTGTGTAGGGGCAGTACTTACCCAGCCGTGTCCTGATAAGGAAGGACCAGTGCCAGGCATACCAGAGGAAGTACCGATATACTTCCTCTCCAAAAGCTCTCAGAGACACAACAGAGGTGGCCAGTAATAGAGAGGGAAGCATATGCTATCATGTATGCTCTCCAAAAACTGGACTACTATTTAAACGGTGCGGTCTTCACTATAAAGACAGACCACAAGCCTCTGCAGTACCTATTGCAGGCAGAGTGGACAAATAATAAGAAAATTCAACAGTGGGCACTTAAGTTAAGTGGCTACCACTGTAAGATAGAGTATTTGGCAGGAAAGGAAAACACGTGCGCAGATTTACTCTCAAGAATACCGAAACAACTGGAAGAAAGATCTGTAAGGGTAGAACAGGGAGTAGATGATAAAGCCTATAGAATAGGAGTAATTAACTCTAATAAGCTAAAAGATCGCCCTATATTAGGATCGGACGAAGAAGGGGACGCCCAGATAATAACCGATCCTTACTGGACAGAAGGAATTGAGAAGGAGCAAGCAGACAGTGAAATAGCTGCTCTGAGAGAGAAGGTGAAGTCAGGAGAGACCACCAAGTATGCCATAATAGAGGAAAGGCTGTATTATCTCTCAGGAAGGGATGAAGAAGTCAAACCCAAGTTGTATGTGCCCAAAAGTTTAAGACCAGAGATATTGGAACAGTGCCACGAAAGGTTGGGTCACATGGGAATTGATAGGACATGTGATCTCATAGGAAGAAAGTACTATTGGCCCAAACTGTACGGAGAAGTCACTAACTATGTTCGAAGTTGTGTAGTGTGCCAGTCGCAGAGCAGAAGGCAGGAAATGGCACCCTTGGAGGAAACAGACGTACCAAACTTCCCCTTCGAGAAAGTGAGTATGGATGTATCAGGACCATATGGGGAAACTGCACAAGGAAACAACTATATAGTGAGTTTTGTCGATTGGCTAACAAATTGGCCTGAAGCATTTGCAGTACCAGACAAGAAGGCCAGAACTGTGGCCGGGTTGATAATAAGCGAAATCTTCCCTAGGTATGGTGCCCCTGTGCAATTGGTAACAGATAATGGCACGGAGAATGTGAACAGCATCATGAGAGAGGTTTTGACAGGTTTGAATGTAGAGCACATAAAAACATCCCCATATCACCCCCAGGGAAATGCTAAAGTGGAAAGGTTTCATAGAACCTTGGGAGATGTATTAGCCAAGTTGGTCAGAGAAAACACTGGAAATTGGGACTTGTATTTGACGCAGGCTCTGGCGGCCGTGAGGTTTACGATAAACGAAACCTCCAGATTTTCTCCTTATTTTTTGTTGTTTTTGGCAGAGACGTGGTCCTGCCTGTAGATAACCTACTGAAGCCCCGAAGAAGGTATATGGGAGAAGATCATCATCAACTATTGCTGGAACAGCAACATAAGATATTCGTACAGGCCAGAAGAAGAATAAAGAGGGCCCAGAAGAAAAGAAATGAGAGGGTGAATGCTGAAAGAAAGGTGGTAGAATTGAAGGTTGGAGACCCTGTCTACTATAAAATCCACCAGAGAGAAGGAAAACTGGACCAGAGATGGGAACCGTACTACCGGATAGTAGAGCAGACGGGCCCAGTATCATATGTAATATGGGATCAAGTGGCAGGACGAGCGAGGAGGGTTCATGCCAATGATCTGAAGAAGGCTGAAATAGCTAACCTGGAAATGAGCGAGCCGAGGCCTAAGAAGACAAGGAAAAGGAAGGTAACTCTGGTTGAACCGGAAGAAATGGAGACGGAGGAAGACTCCGAAGAAGATGAGGAGATAGGTCGACTTGACCAGATAAACGAAGCAGTCCGAGTGACGGAGTTGGAACCCTCAGCGGGGATTAGCGATGTTCAGTCGTCGGCTGAATCAGTGCAGAGAAGAACCCGTGAGATCGCCAACACACCCCCATGTCCGAAGAAAAGGAAGAAAAAGACGAAGAGGTCCAATCAAGCAGTCGAAGGCTCAAAAAAGAGGCACCCTGAACAGGACGAAGGGCCCAGCGAGTGGGAGGAGGAGGATCAAATACCCTTTCCCAGCTTAAGGAAAGGATAAAGAACAGGAGAAGTTTAGACATAGAGTCAAGAGGTATTGAAGACATTCAAGGCGAAGACTCTAAACAGAAAAAAGAATCAGGGGATGAAGAAGGGACAAAAAACCTCCTGGACGGGAGTTAAACACAGAAGGAAGGGTGGAGGTTGAGCAGGAATCACCTCGGAAGATGAGATCAGGGAGGAGAAGAACCCCAAATCTCAGTAGAACAAAAAGGGCTGTGCAGAATAGAAGCATTTAGTGTCGACAGATAACGACACTGGCTCATCCAAAATCCTATTGGCTGACTATGGTAGATGTGAGTGGAGGGATGGAGTCGCGGGCTGCACCTCACAGGGGACGGAAGATCATTGGCATTATTGATTGGCCACCAGTGGTGTCATGAAGTACGACCTTTAGAGTGGGCGCCACGCACACCTGACCAGACCATTCTGTCTGCTAGGGGTTAGTTAGAGGAGGGAAGAGCCGAACTAAGAGAAAAGTTATGAAATGATTGAGTGATGAGTCGAGCGAGACTAAGTGATTGTGAAGAATAACAACAAGAGAATTTGTTACCTTTCAGGAATGATAGCAAGGTACAAGGTGGAAGCAGACTACATAGCATTAAATTCGGGGAGAACGAAATTTATGTTGCTATCAGCTGAAGAAGCTAGAAGGTGTAGAGATGATACCCTGGGGACTTGTACCTCGTTGAGCCCTATCTATAAAACTGGTAACCGCAGAATGTGCATATTAGAATTGTTTGAAGGGAAGGGGAAGGAATCAAAAGAATCTGCCAAGTAGAGGTATTAACAAACTCGGCATTACCACAAGCTATCAGTGTTTCAGACGGGGTGTGGGCAGTAGCCACACAGAAACATATCAGCCTGTCTAGGGTATGTGGGGGAGAGTCCACAAGGACATTAAGAATAAGGCCACCGTTATCCCTGGTGACGCTACCCATGGGATGTTCGGCGGTTGGGGTGTCCATCTCCTTGCCCCCTATTACCAGATGGAAGAAAGGTATGAAGAAAAAGATTCACTCATAGAGATGATTGGTAGAGGCTTAGTCAATTGTACAGAATTATGGGAGCCGATAGTGAAGAGATTCTCTAATGTTACCTTAAATAAGATGCCAGTATTAATGAAGCCAATAGAAAAGATCGATATGGATCACTTAAGAGATAAGTTAAGTGCGTTGGGAGACGAAGGTGTAGCTTGGGAAGACGATGAGCAGATCGCGATAAGTTGGTCAATAGTGATGGGTACATTCCTAGTTATAGCCATCAGGGGTGTAATAATATGGAAGATTAAGAGTAAGAGAAGATTGGCGAACGACAGTCTAGTGAGCATGCAGCAACTCGAGAGGGAGATGCCGAGCAGTGTTCCTTACTCAGACAGGACTGGCGAAGAAATTGCTGAAAGACCAATGGAGGAGGCTGGCGTGAGACCACCACGTGCGGCGGAAAAACCTCCCACGGCAGAGAGGAAAACATTGACCAAGAAGAACAAACCCTAGTGAACACATCTGCACCTACAAACACACGCACACATTACCTTGCATGTAAAAACAAAAGAAAATGAAAAGAACATTTTATTGCATGTAGAACAAAAGAAAATGAAAAGAACATTTCATTGCATGTAGAACAGAAGAAAATGAAAAGAACATTTCATTGCATGTAGAACAGAAGAAAATGAAAAGAACATTACATTGCCTGTAGAACAAAAGAAAATGAAAAGAACATTTCATTGCATGTAGAACAAAAGAAAATGAAAAGAACATTTCATTGCATGTAGAACAAAAGAAAATGGAAAACATTACCCTTGCATGTTAGAAAAAATGCATGAGACAAATGCATGGTGCATGTTAAATGATGTAATTGGGCTTAGGTGTCATTTACGGGTAAATGACAAATCGGTTAGGGGAGGATTGTGGCACCTTGCATTATTAGAAATATTCATAGAAATATGATTTAATTTTTTTTTACTCGGTTTATTAAACAGGTCGTTAATTTTTTTTCTTTAACGGAAAATAATTGAGTTGGAAATAATTCACTAAGATTGTACTTGGACGATCCTAAGGAAAGAAGAAGGAAGGGGAAAGAGAGGAAGAGAGAAATAACAAAAAGCGGTCATTAACAAAAACACGTATCAGAAAGGTAATTAGGCCAACATCTTGGCCGATTTTCGAAAGAACAATGGGATTTGTTATTTAGAAGGGAAAGTCAATGGTGGAGGTAGGAGTCAGAAAGATATCTTAGCTAGCATGTTGACCGAATTTTTTAAAGACAATTGGAAGAATAGAATTAGAAATAATAAAAAGAAAGAAAGGGAAAAGACATGATATCAAAACGGGCCGCTTGATGAAAACCAGATATCGGTCAAAGCATCTAGCCTACTTTTGCGTAGAAAGACACCTTATCAATTTGGATAAAGGGAAATTTTGGGAACAATGAAAACGAAATCTTAATCAGAGAAAAAGTGTTTTTGGGTTGAGGGGAGTGACCGGTGGAATTGTATACAGATTCTGACCTGTTAAAAATTAGAACCCCCACATTGACGAGTGAAAGATATTTTCAATTCAGATAAATTAAGATTTTCTGACTGCCGGGTCTGACAAAAAACAAGAGGTGAAAAAAACGATTGTCTCAGTTCACAGATAGCGCCAATATTCTTCCCTGAAGTCACATCTAATTAGCGGCGGGCTGGTTGACAGAGCCCAGATGAGAGAAAGCCAAGATTGTCATTTTTTCGTACGTGCAGAAAAGGCAAAACTGGATTTTGTTTTTTAAAAACAAGAACGATGTAACCACGCCTGAAAAGGAGGAGAAAGGATGCTCGATCAATAACAATTGGTCGGAAACGGTCACGTGATCTGCAGAAAAGAGGAGAAAGAAATGCCCGATCAGGAACCATTGGTCGAAAAACGGTCACCTGACATACGAGAGACTAAGAGAGATGGGTGTGCACCTCCCCACAAAAGGCACTGTGAGGAAGTAGGGGTGAAAACAATAGCGATAATGGGAAGTCAAAAATAATGCGACTTTTGGAATTATCGAGAAAACCTGACGCCGACAGACCCACCCCAGTTTGTTGCGGCGTCAATAAAAGCAGGACCCCAGTCGACAGAAATCAGTTGGAGTGGAGTTGCAGCTGGACCGCGGGCAGGGATAGAGCCTGAACGCGGCCATCAGGCCCGATTCACTCGCCCCTTTGCCGGCAAGAGAATCCTCAGACAAGAAATCCTTCCAGCCCAAGTCGAAGACAGAAGTTCAGCCCCGGACGGCAGCGAGAAGAGTTCAGCCCCGGACGGCAGCGAGAAGAGATCACCTCGGACGACAGAGAGTTGCGGCTGAGTTGCGGCAAGAGATCCTTCCAGCCCAAGTCGAAGACAAGAGAACTTCCAGCCTAAGTCGACGAAGAAGAAGAAATACAACCCAAGTCGAAGACAAGAGAACTTCCAGCCTAAGTCGACGAAGAAGAAGAAAAATACAACCCAAGTCGAAGACAAGAGAACTTCCAGCCTAAGTCGACGAAGAAGAAGAAATACAACTCAAGTCGAAGAGAAGAATCAACTGCGAATGATCGATAGAAATTAGCCCCAGTGTCGAACCAAACCACACTCCGACATACACAATTCTAAAGAGTAGGCAATTCGAAATCTTTAGGTTGTGTGATAGAAGCTTGGTGCCATAGTCCACAGAGCGGGTTGGGAAATGAGAACAATTTTGTTTTTATGTAACGGACATTAAGATATAAAAGGTTGTTACCCATTTTTTTTTCATCAGCAATCTTTTTTGTCTCGTGAGTTTATTTTCTCTTTTATTTGTGTTTTGCCACCCCCGTCGGACTCAACTTGTATCGGCCCCAATCCCTGCTGGTCCCGTCTGTCTAAGATCTAAACACAGCGTGGGTAGACAGACCGGAGATCGGTACAGTTGCTTTAGTGACCAGGTATTGGAAGCGAGTCGGGAAAGGCGAGGCTGGTGATCATCTGACCAAGGGGTTGGAGCGGCACGCTTGGACCCAGGAGGAGCGACCAGGAGGAGCGACGTCACCGTTGGCGCCGTAACCAAAGGATCCGACCCTGGGCCAGGTGTGTAACCGTCACATATATATATATATATATATATATATATATATATATATATATATATATATACCACATTTTTCCACGTATAAGGCGACCTATAGGTAAGACGATACACAAAATCTAGGTAATTTTTTTTTATTTTATCTGATATCCGTAGTACAAGACGACCAAAATCGTAGGCTAGCCTACGCCAGCAGAAGCAGTAAACCTATTATGATGATTCTTACAAGTATACAATGAAGCTGATCTTATTATAAACCTTGTTTTGCTCAACTTTATCGTTATCAAATCAAAAGGAATCAAACAATATAATGTATCAACAATAACAAGTTCAATCTTAAGACTCGTCCGATTGAAAGCAAAAAGTTGCGTATTCTATAATGAGAAATAAATGTTTTATGCCGTCTTAAATGTTTGACTGTTTAGCGCCGCAAAAATACCCTATAATTTATGTTATTGAAAAATAAAGTTTGCATGCTATACTGAATGATTTTTGTCATTTAAAATCATAATGATAACGAATTTTAATTAGAAATTTAATTTGTATTTTTTCCTAACTGTTTTTATTTAACACTACTATGAGAAATAATGCCTGGTGTGAACACACCCATTATTCTACAAATCAAGAACAAAAGAATTGTTTACATGACTTGTGTGTGTTACTCACCGGAACATTTTCAAATTGCTGTATAATCGTCGCTTGAATATTGCATTTTAATGCGAAATCATGACGTAAAAATAGTTTTATTACATTTATGACTGTGGTACAGCATTATAATGTGAATTGTTTCAACTAGAAATATTTGTATCGGGAGTTAATATACCGAGGCAGTTGTTAGCCTACCGATATGCATGGCACAACCATACTAGCCTACTTACCAGTACCAATACACCACAGGAATTAAGGTTAGCTTTTTGTAACTGTTGTATTAGACGATCCTCTATTTTGGGAGGCAACTTTTAAGATTTACTGGTTGCCTTATTCATCGAATATATATATATATATATATATATATATATATATATATATATATATATATATATAGTACCGCCAAAAATTCATTAAAAAGGCATACCATGATGAAAAAGGCCAAAACTTGATAAAAACAAAGTTTTATTATTAAGATGAAAGACAAAGTATTTTTTATTATTTTATTAAATATTTAATCCTTTGTAGCATGTTCAAAATTTTAGTTAATCTTGCATTTTTGTGCATTTGTGGAGGGGTCCAAGATTAATATTTGAAATTTTAGCGCCTTTTTGGCGTTAAAATTCATTGTTTTAGAAATCCTCGTAAAAATCAAATTTTCGTGTTTTAATGAAATTTTCAGAACTTATTAAAAAATGGATTATATTTTTCCAAATTTCTTTTAGAAAATCTTGGTAAAATTATTTTTTTTTACATCTGTTATCCCCACTTATTTAATTTTATGAAATATTCATATTTATATTAGTTAAAAGCAGAACCCATTGAAGAATTTAAATCATCAATTTGATTTTGTCAAAAAGAAACACAATTGAACGAAAAACTACTCCGAATCGTAAAATAAAAATGGAATAAAACTATGACATTATTTAATTAGAACAGCTTTTCATTTTTTTAATAATATATTTTGACAAAATTGTCTTAAGAAAAACATTTTTTCGGTGAAAAATGAATTTTTATCATAATCGTTTTCACTTTTTTAAAAATTTTCATTAGAATAATTTGAGTTAATTTTTGTTTGAAATATTTTAAAATTCTGTGTTAATTCCACCGTTTTAGATGATATTACTATTTAGTATAATCTACATTTATTAGTCATGAATGGAAAATCTTAGTATAAATCATCAACACCAATATTTTAAAAACAATTTTGAATTTTTTTGTATGTGTATAAACTGCCGAATTTCTGCAGATATAGACACCGATACACGACAGAAAATAAGACTGATAATTATAGCAAATTTAAAGTCAACATTTTAAAATTCAATATATTATTAGATTATGGAGAATATTATCTTAAATTTTTAAGATCACTAATTACTTAAAAATTATATATAATCATCTGTCACCATGCTGTCAAACACGTCAACAGCTTAAATAAACAGCTATAGTAGGGTTAAAATTGCATTTCTGCAATATTTGAAACTTGAAGTAAATAATAGTTGTTTCAAATCAGATTAATTATACGTTAACTCAGCTAATATTCCTAAAATAATGTTTTAGAAAAGTCTATTTTATTTTTGAAAATTTTTTCATAAAGTGAATTTAATTTCAGTGAAAGACGACTAAAAGAGGCGCTAATCTTGCTAATTTTAGAAAAAGGCTCCATCCAGTCAATTTAAGTTAGTTTTTGAAATACAGCAAATTATTTTGCTTATTGCAAATATTAAAGCAGAATTATTGTAGCCGATGGTGGGCCTAAATCTCTTACAGATATCTTTCAAGTCTCGCTACCTCACAAATTAAGCATATCTTTCCCAACATGTTTACTTTCTATTTCATCAAGTCTTAAGTCTGATGGAGGTATGGATACCAGACATTTAACTGGGCCTTCGTTGCTTAACAACGGTGATAGTGTCTGACCTCTTTTATTGACAGATTAATCTGTTTGCGGTTTGATATAGTTGAATAGATTGCGTTTTACATATTCCAGTGACTATTTATACTGCTTTTAATGTCCGTATTTAAAACCGAATGAACAGTTTTCATATATTACTCTGCCAGTGCATCAATAAGCAGTAGTAATGTAATAGTTATCTCCCTTGTTTTTTATTGCTTAAACATGACTGATCATGATAAAAACATGCTTGATCGTGATAAAAACATGTCTGACAGTAATAAAAATGTTTCGGATTGTGATAAAAACATGTTTCATCGTAATAAAAACCTGTGTAACTGTTATAAAACATGTCTTACTCTAATAAAAACAATTCTGATCGTGATAAAAAAAAACATGTGTCATCGGGATAAAAACATCTCATAATAAAAACATATCCGATCGTAATAAAATCATATCTGACTGTAATAAAAATATGTCTGATCGTGATAAAAACATCTCTGATCATGATAAAAACATGTGTGACTGTAACAAAACATGTCTGACCGTAATAAAAATACTTCTGATCGCAATAAAAGAACATTATCGTAATAAAAACATGTCTGACCGTAATAAAGTATGTCTTACTGTATTAAAAATAATTCTGGTCGCGATAAAAACATGCGTCAACGTAATAAAACATGTCTGATCGTAATAAATTATCCACCCTTATGATGATTTAGGGAGATGTTTTTGTCTATACAAACTGCTCTATCGGAAGTACCAAACCTTTTGTTAAATAAAATAATCGATTTTGTTGAGTATCACCGAGAAATTACAAATGGTTTTTATTGGTAACCCTTTTCATATTTTCTTTTGAGAAGATAAAATCCTTTTATTTCAAATTTATAATGTAAATTCTGTATGATTATTATTATTATTGAATGATATGCGTATAGTGTAACGGTTTTCGACAGGGAAATCGATGAGCCCAGTTCGAAATCAATCATAGCCTGTTACTTTCACTTTCGCACAAATAGGAATCGGGAAGAAATGAATCCATCACTTCTCTTATCGGCAATTGATTAAATAACAGGGTAGGCTAAGCTCTTTAGCCTTGAGCGGCAGCCAGTCTTAGGAAAGGTCACCGAATTCGAAACTGTGGAGAAAGCAAAAGGTAAACTAACATCTTTGTCTCATGGTAATAATAAAGGAATGCACGTGAGGATCATCTACATTGGAAAGTGGGGCAGAGCATGGAAGTACCCTATTATAATGGAGCTTGTCACTCTCTTCGTTAGTTAGCACCACCGTTAAGTCCTGCCAATGTCTAATAAATTATGAATTAATTCCGTGGAAAGAGGGGAAAAGACATTACTTATTTTCAGTGAGAAAATGAAAAAAAAAAGGAGAAAGAAAGAAGGGAAGATGAAGCCGAGCGAAAATAAAATTAAGCTAATAATAACAGATACTACACTTTGATCTCAGCCAAAAGGGCGAGAACGCTGGCGATCGCGATAAAAGCGGCATTTTTGAAAAGCACATCATCGAACGACAGAAACCGAGTAAGGCAATCGCCAAAAATCAGTTTCAATGAATTAAATAAAATAACCCCGTCAGCGGAATTATTTTTAAATTATTAAGAGAAATGTTCATATGATAGGAATTTAGAAAGAAAGAAAGAAAGAAAGAAAGAAAGAAAGAAAGAAAGAAAGAAAGAAGGAAAGAAAGAAGGAAAGAAAGAAAGAAAGAAAGAAAGAAAGAAAGAAAGAAAGAAAGAAAGAAAGCGTTTGATGTATCTTGCCAATACATCATGAATAGGGGATTATTCCATTTGATCGAGTGGAAAGAGGGAAAAGACACTACTTGATTTCAAAGAAAGAAAGAAAGAAAGAAAGAAAAAAAGAAAGAAAGAAAGAAAGAAAGAAAGAAAGCGTTTGATGTCTCTTGCCAATACTTCATGAATAGTGGATTATTCCATTTGATCGAGTGGAAAGAGGGAAAAGACACTACTTGATTTCAAAGAAAGAAAGAAAGAAAGAAAGAAAGAAAGAAAGAAAGAAAGAAAGAAAGAAAGAAAGAAAGAAAGAAAGCATTTGATGTCTCTTGCCACTACGGCTTGAATAGTGGATTATTCCATTTGATTGAGTGAAAAGACTCTATTTGATTTCAATGAAAGAAAGAAAGGAAGAAAAAGGAAAGAAAGAAAGAAAAAAAAGAAAAGAAATGAAAGAAAAGGAAAGAAAGAAAGAAAGAAAGAAAGAAAGAAAAGGAAAGAAAGAAAGAAAGAAGAGAACAGAACAGAAGACAGAAGGATTTAAATGACTGTTTCAGTGAAATGGAAAAAAATGTCAATTTCAATCTCTTCATCCACTTTTTAAATAACGACCAGTATTCATTTTTACGATTGTTATTGCAATATTTTGTTAAAGTTGTTAAATTCAAATATTTAACGATGCGATAGGAGAATTTCTACGGATATGTTATTCTCATAGAACTCGCCATGATGTTACTCAATCATTAAATTTTCACGCTTTATTTCTTGTTATTATTATTTCTTATTTCTTATTTGCTTTTTCATACCATATCATTTATCAAGTCATTCACCTTCGACTTAACATAAATAAAGTTTTTCTTAGGAAGTCACTGATATATTTTTCTAGGTATGTGAGTGGTACGCATTACCACAAACCTTAGTATTTTCACATCTAGATTTCTTCATCTATGTATCAGTATTCTTTTAAATAATCACTAATACTTTTACAACTAGTTGAATAATGGTTGTTCTTAAAACTGACGTTCTTAATATTTTGTCTTTTCTACAAGTGTTTTCATTGTAATTACTCTGATTGGATTATCCTCTTTAGTCCCTTGACTGCGTGAGTTTGGACATGTCTACTAGATTGGCAACTAGGTCTCATCGCTTTGATGTCGTACTGACTAGATTCGACGTTTGTTTGCTTTCCCGCGCTTCTCACCTGTGTCGCTCCCTTTCGATTTCATAATTCTCTCCACCTAAAATCATCAAGAATTTAGATGCAAAGGTAAGTAAATCCAAACATTACAAAAACAAAGTTTCATCGTCAAAATGTTATTATTAAGGTGAAAGGCCAAAGTATTTTTTTTATTATTTTATTAAATTTTTTAATACTTTCTGGTACGTTCGAAATTTTGTTTAAAAATATTGTTTTTTTTTTTGTTTTGTTTTGTTTTGTTTATTTTTTTATCGTCAACGGGCGACAGAATATTTACAGTTAGTGTTTTACTACTTTTTTCCGGCGAAAAACACATTGTATTGGAAATTCTTGCAAAAATCAAATAACTGTCGCATTTCAACGAAACTGACAAATGAAATAAATAATTTTTTAAGCTTTTTTTTAAGAAAATATTGGTAAAAATATATTTTTTAAATACGTTACCCACAACACACTCACACCCTTAATTAATTTCATGAAATTTCGAAAAATTAAATTTTCACCAGATTTTTTATTAGTTAAAAGCAGGACTCCTTGGAGAATGTAAATCATTATTTTTTTCTTTTTTTAATGTGTGAAATTTTTTAACGTGTTAGAATATGGCTTGTATCCAACCAAATGACGAAACAGGATTAGGAATCAGAATGTCTAACGGTTGTACATACTTATCTTACATTGATAGATAATCAATTGATAATTTATGGAAAAAGCTAATTCCTTTTCTTTATAATTTTAAACAAATTTTACTTTCTCTTGTGCTTCTAATTGTCATGTTACGACATCTAGAAAGTGTATAGACAATAGCCTAGTAGATTAAAGCGTTAGTTCGAGAATTTTTGTGACAGAGTAATTGAGTTCAATCCCTGGCCTGCGCAATGTGCGAACGAAGTGCGAACAATCACTGAGCAGTAGACGAGATATCACTATACATAGGAACGAGAATAGTCTACACCCGATATACATCTGATGAAGATCGGAAGGCACAACGGCCGAAACATTGTAAGAATAACAAAGATGAGGACGATATTCCGAATGCAAATAGTGGAAATAATGATAAATCGTTATCACAGAAATTCAGATAGAAATTAACAGATGTCGCTAAAACAATATAATACCATCCATGGAATAAAATACGGAGATCAGTAATTAAAGTGTATTTTTTGTAAAAAAAATAATTAATTATGTAATTATGTCGAGACAGTAAAAAAATAGGTAAAAAGAAAGCATTACTAGTGGAGATGTGATATGGCGAGAATCACAGATCATATTAACGATTTGCTTTTTTTTTTTTTTTGTTCATTCCGGCAAAATTCCGGGTAAAAGAATTATTACTTAGAAATAAATTACTATTTTTTCCGTAAGCAATAAAACCTTTTCCATATGGATCAAATCTACTAACCCATAGTCTATCGGTTAGTTTTCCTTATGTATAAATTCATTCAAAGGGGAAAAAAGGCAAGGTCAATAAAAAAAAATGTTAAAATTCACCAGAAATAGGAAATGCGTTTTATTTACTTGCGCCAAATATTACCGAAATTGTCTGAAGCTTAATTGAAAAAAGAATGGATTAACTGAACTTTATATTAAAAAATAATTTATGATACAAAATCTAAAGCTGAGATGATAGAACTGGAATGAGGGTCTAATTCAAAGAAAATTTCTCAGGTAACACGAATCGAAATCGAGAAATTTATTAATCCTGTTTAAGAAGCTGAGTTTCAAAACGAGACAGAATGTCCACTTTTGTAATTCACATTTACTCTTTTTTTCTGATATTCATATAGTGGCAAGTATTGATCAAGATGAAATATTTCATAAGACTATCAAGAAAATGGAAAGTCAGTACCACAGGCGTTGGGATATCAGTATGATGGCGGACTACAACTGGATGATTCATAATGAATCAGCAGCAAAAATTCAAACAACGTTTTATCATACTAAATTTCAATTGAAAAAAGGGAGAGGCTACAAAGTAACTATCAAAATGAATGCCTTTTCTATTACTGGTTCCATGGCAATCCTTCTGATGAGCTTTCCTTTTAGTACTTCGATTTCTTGAATTTAAGCGTAGTACTAGATTTTACTGTTGGCATTACTAGATTTAACCGTAAGTTCTATTCTAATAGTTTCTTCTCTCGCATTTCTCACCTGTGGAATTCTTCTGGCTTCTTGCTTTCCTCTCAAATACGATCTTCAAAAAAATAGATTTCCCTGTTTCTTTCATGTGCAGTAATGTCTTGCGTTTTGGCGGCATCATCGTCTGTTTGACAAATGATTAAAAGCATAAAGAGAATTATTTGCTTCACATATGTGTTTAAAAAATTAAGTTGGAAAATTATTTTCATATAACAGTAATGTAAAGACGTGTAATATATAAATAGAATTTCCATAATTTCCTAGAATGTTACAGATTCAATTATCATTATAGCTCAGGTTTTCTTGTATATTTTTTCGTGATATAATTTCCAGTTTCTTCGCTGACAGATGAACGTTAAACCAAAGGATAATGATATATGATGGCACTGAAATCCAACACTCAGATCAGAAAATATACTAAACCTGATTATATAAAAATGCATTATTTGCTATATTTTCATTTCATTTCTTTCGATTTTATATTAAAATATGTGACTAAAGAATTCTGTATGTATTTTCATTATTTATTAATCAATCTACCTCAAGTAAGGCGATAATTCCACTAAGACGCACGGGGCAGTGAAAGAGAATGAAAGTATTTAGAAGGAACCAGGAACCCAACCCTAAACAGGAAACAAGATTAAAATTCTACTCCTATTCAAATCAAACAATCTACCACCGTAGATTAAATAAAGGGTTCAGTACGAAATTGAAGTTTCCCGGATCGACATTTCATC
Organism: Acanthosepion pharaonis; assembly: GCA_903632075.3. Lineage (NCBI taxonomy): Eukaryota > Metazoa > Mollusca > Cephalopoda > Sepiida > Sepiidae > Acanthosepion > Acanthosepion pharaonis. The sequence goes on along the minus strand of CAHIKZ030000122.1, from coordinate 585,845 downwards.
TTATAAAGACCAGAAGGCAAAGCGACCGAAACGTTGTGATAACAACAAAGAAGACACCAATTTTCCACGTGTAAATTTCGCATTTTTGTGGAAACATCTTCCAAGACCATACTTTCCCGATCACTACAATTTTGATCTGTTCAATTCTAGGATTAACCGTTACCTTCCCCAAATATCGCCATAAATTGTGCCTTTTACCCTTTAATACTCTACTTCGAGTGGCTTTTGGGACTTGTACAGGACGAACATCATTATAAAAAATGGGACATAACACAAAGTGAAATATTTGCATGTTTACACCAGGAGTCTACTGATTATCACTAGAAATTGAGTAGGAACCAGTGTTTTTTTTTGTTTTTTTTTAATCTCTTTTACTTACAGTCGCCGATCGGAACAGCACCACTGTCGGCTCATGAGTCTTAATTCTTTCTCTGAACACAAATCCATTTATAACTGTCACAACAATAGCCACTAATCTGTTGGCTTTAGTCGACTGTCTTATGAGTCGACTGTCTTATTAGTCGACTGTCTTATTAGTCGGGTCATTTCGTAAACTTGCAACTTTTTATCGTTTGGAGATCTTTCTTTTAATCAGATTTTCCAAGCTGTTTCCATTGGCTTTGCTATTGTCTTTCTTGGAACATTCTTTCAGGTCTTCGATTTTTGCAAATAAGTATATCATAGGGACGACCCCAAAACACGAAGATTGTAAATGGAATTTTAAAATGAAAATTCTTTCTTGAAACTTTTATTTTACTTTTAATGTCAAGCTAATAGATTGAATTTAATATTTCAAATAATCAAAATAATTTGTTGTATTTCAAAACCATTAAATTGACTGAAAGGTTTTTTTCTAAAATAGCTGATTACCGACTATTTTTGGTCGTCTGTCATCGCAATGTGATTCTCTTTATTAAAAAAAAATCTTCCAAAAATAAAATATACATGTCTGAAACTTTATTTGAGAAATATTAGCTCATTTAAAGTATAATAAATCTGATTTGAAACAAAAATTCTTTAAGTTTAAAATATCGCATGATGCATTTTTTTTAACCTGACATTAGCTGTGTTTTTAATCCGACAATAGATGTTTTCACGTGTTGACAGCTTTAATGTTGTTCTATACATACTTTATTTGTGAAACATAATTGAAGCAAATGACGTGAGCGCATTTTTATATAATTTTTTAAGTATTCAGTAATCTTAAAAATTTAAGTAAATATTTTCCATAATCTAATGTTTTATTGAATTTTAGAAATGTTGACTTCATTTTTATTATAATTATCGCTATTATGTTCTGATAATGTCGACTATACGCTCGCGCGTAATTACAAATCGCCACGTCTATACACATACAAAAAAATAAATTCTTTTTAAAGATATTCATATTTCGCTATTTGTATTAAACTTTTTCATTCATGATTAGTAAATATAGTTTTCGCTTAATAATATTATCATCTAAAAGGCTGAAATTAATACAGAATTTTAAAAGATTTGAAACTTAATAATTTTTCTAATTAAAATATTTAACATGAAAATATTTCTTTCAAAAATTCATCTAAAAATAATTTTTCTTAAGAATATAGTGTCTTTAACATATCTTATTTATAAAAGCAATTAAAATATTTTCTAATTAAATAATGTCATAGTTTTATTGTTTTTGTTTTTTTTTACCTTAGTTTCAGAGAAGATTTTCGATAAATGGTGTCTCTGTTTGACAAAAGCAAATCGAGTATTTAAATTCTGTAAGGGGTCCTGCATTTAGCTAATATAAGTATGAAGTGACGAACATTTTTCGAAATTTCATTAAAATTAAGTATGTTGTGGTAATAGATGTAAAAAAATAGTTTTACCAAGATTTTTAAAAAAAAAATTTTCCAAATAATTTCATTCATTTGTGAATAAGTCCTGACAATTTCATTAAAATCCAGTAATTATTTGATATTTGCAAGAATATCCAAAACAATGTGTTTTAATGCCCAAAAAGACGTTAAAAATTCCTATTCCACCCGCTAACTGAAAAAAAAAAATTCTAGCCACAATACGGAACATACTAAAAAGGATTTAAAGTTTAATAAAAAAAAAAAATTTTAAATTGGTCTCTCCTCTTAAAAATAACATAAATATTTTGACGATAAAAGTTTGGAGTCTTTTTTCATAAATGATATAATCTTTTTTAGAACAATTTTGGAGGTCATTCAAATCTGGTATGTTGTTATTTTCACTATGTTTATTGTCAGTTACTTATTTGATTTTTCCCAATCCCAGAGTCTCAGAGATGATAACGATTCATTCAGCAAGAAATGCTCCATTTTGGACACGTTCGATCACACCTTTTTCAATACAAATTTTCTTTCTTTTATTTGTGGGAGGGGGCGTTTTCTAAAAAATGGCCTACCGAAAATGTTGCTTATTTCCGTCCATCCTCATATTCCACGGTAAGCATCATATGTTTGAATAAAAAAAAAGACTGCTTCAGTTTATTTATTAGAAAGAAAGTTACCAATAACCTCAGCTTTGTGGAACCGAAGAGACAATATCAGAAATTCGTCCTGGGTATGACGATAAACAACATCCGCGTCCTGGGTAAGACCATAATCTATGTACGACAGCAAGGTCTCTGATCAGGAGGTTTTGAGGAGCGAGGAACCACCTCTTAATTGCTGGTGTTCCCTAGTCCACCCAGACCCGGGGTGGTAGCACCTGTTAGGGTCTCAGCTATCGGCAAATAGTTAACACCCAAACTTGTGTAAAAATAGGTTTTAATGCCAGAAATACTTTGTAATAAAAAAATATTACCAGCAATAATTTTTGAAGGAAAAATTATTATCAGCAATACTTGAAAAAACCGAACAATACAAACAGTTATACATTCTTTGAAAAAATATGACCATCTATAGATTTCTTCAAGGAAAAATATCCCAGAAATAGATTTTTGAAGAAAAACATATTACCAGTAATAAAAATTTTGTCGGCCTTAATTGAGGTTGATATACCGTAAAACAAAAATGAAACCAAATACATAAAATGTATTTCCTCTTTCTGGGGTTCTTTAACAAACACATTCATTGACATCGCCTTTTCTTCCTCTGAATGAATTTCTGCATAATGAAAATTAGAAGGTAGACTATGGGTTAGTAAATCAGTTAGTAAAAAGGAAATTACCAAGAACCACGGATTCGTCGAACAGACAACAACCGATGCTTCTTTGATCTCTAAATTCTTAACCATTTTTAGTCTTGGTTTAACCGTTAACTTTGTGACATCTACTTTTAGATTTTAGTTTTTACCTCCTGATCTGACGTCCATCAAACTCAGTCATTAAATATTTACTTTAAGTGAATCATGAACATTGTATTAACGGAATAATTAGTACAAAATAATTGACAAACACCATTTTTAATGCAAGCTATGACATTTGACACAATGCAATCAGTGGTAATCTTTTTTAGTTAAGATAGTTAAAACCAATTGTCTCTAATATCATCTGACGGCAAACAAACGAATATTTTTGGTCGTACCAGTATTACAGAACAGAAGGAATGAGAAAGTGAAGTTTGAACATAAAGGGTGTTTCATTAAGACGGATCAAAGTCAGCCGTAAATAAATCAGTGTTATTTGTGAAAATTTATTTATTTCTCTATCGGATCATGTCATTTAAGTAATGGCAATTATGCGTGAAAAATAATATCCTTCAACTGTTGAATTCTTGTTGGCTTGTTGGCATTGACCTTACTTTTGAGATGACCCCCAAAGGAAGAAATCTAAATTCGCACGATCGTGGTGGCCAATTGACTTCGCTGTTTTGAGAGATGATGCAACCTGGGAATTTCTATTTGAACATCCATTTTCTTAATAGGCTTCGATAACTTTAATACGTTGTTTGATTGTCAATCCTTCCATGGTTGTAATTGCCAAAGACATAAGTTGTTTAATCTGAAAGAAAGAGAAAAAAATCATTAGACGTTTAAAATTAATTCTCATTTAAAATCCGTCCAAGTTATTGGAACAGCCTTTAGTTTAATGCAAATGTTAATTATTGGAAGCCGGAACATATCCTTGAATGGAAATAACTTTGTGGAGATAATAATAAGTTTTTGATAAAAGTCTCACTACTTAACCTATAGCTAGGAGGAGAAGCTTACAAAATCTGGTATTTCCGAACGGTCACCCATCTAAGTACTGACCAAATTCAACGTTGCTTAACTTCGGTGACTGGAAGAGAAACTGCGTTTTAACGTGATATCACCGTAATCTAGGAGGAGAAACTTACAGCATCTGGTATTTCTGAACGGTCACCCATCTAAGTACTGACCAAATTCAACGTTGCTTAACTTTGGTGACTGGAGGTGAACCGGTGTTTTAACGTGATATGGCCGTAAGTCCAAATGACAAAATAAATGAAGAGGGGGATTTGGAAATGAAAATGGAGCGAAAGATCGCAGAGGTGGAGAAACAATGTTGATTGATTAGTGTCTTTTTTACGGTTTATCGACACTTTGTATGTTATTTAAAGCCAGAAAATATTTTTAGACTGTCAGAATGTTTTGGACATAATAATGATGCAGGAATACACGTCTTACTACTTAAACCACAACTGGGAAGAGAATAGGTGGATGTATACCTTTACCAAATGTAGTTGCGTGTAAGTGAATACACAGAACTGGACTTGAATTGTAACCCAATTACGAGTCATTATCGATTACATCATCCTCACATCCAATCTTACGGAACTTGATATTCCGAAGCGGGCACACATCTAGGTGCTGACTAGGCTCGATGTTGATATGACCGTCAAAGCCAGAAGCGATGAGATTCAAAACAGAAATCCCGAAAAATGGCAGAAAATAGGGAAACAAAGAATAAATACGAGGCAGGCTGCTGTAAAATTTCCGGATATTTCCTTTGATTTCATTCATAATCACCAATTTAATCATTTTCCCGCCTTTTGCCGCTTTATGATTATTTGTTCTTCTTACTTTCCTTCTTCATTTCTCTTCTTCGGTGATCATTTCCTTTCATTTCAGTCTTAATGAACGATTTTTTCTTTCCACTTATTTTAATCACCCTCTTCTCACTTTCTTCATCTTTCTCCTTTGTCATTCTCTTCTCCTCTTCTCTCTCTCTCTCTCTCTCTCTATCTCTCTATATATATATATATATATATATATATATATATATATATATATATATATATATAAATAAAAAGAAAGAACAGTAAGATATAAAAATCCGGTGTTCTTATAGATATTTTATTTTTACAAAATAGTGCTCAATGTAAATTTACAAAGCATTAATATATAATTAATTGATTTAAAATATTTTATTTTCTTTACACAGTTCCACACCATGTTTCTAAAATAGAATTTTGAAACCCAAAAATTTATTTTTGAAATAAAATAGAACTAATGTTCTAATTTATCTTCTTCAAGCGAATTTTTTTTTCTCCAATATTTTGAAAACATGGTTGAACTGTGTTCTTTAAAAACCATATTTTTAAATCAATTAATTTATAATATATATATATATATATATATATATATATATATATATATATATACTCTGTTATTTACTATTTCAAATGTAGTTGTGGATGCGACTACATAGGTAGAACGACACAACGGTTGGACGTGAGAATTAAACAACACGTACCTGCGATAATACGAAACAAAAATTTTCTTTGGGCGATACCATTCGTAACACGTATGGGTCTTCCATTGCGGATCATTTTATAAAGAATCCAACATGTGCGATGGATTTCAGTGTGAACTGGTTTTCCGTCTTGGCCAGTTCACTCACTTTTCCATCTTAAGGTGCTGGAGTCGCTTTACATCAGGTCTAGGCAGCCTGCTCTTTGCAAACAGAGAGATTGTTTGCTTGGACTTGCTGTTCTGCGATTCTAGCAGCTTGGTTGGTATAATTTTAATATATATATATATATATATATATATATATATATATATATATATATATATATATATATATATATATATATATATACCTGTCCATTCATTCATGTCACCCATGACAGACTTTTTTTTCTTTTCCTCATAATCTAAATTCCCCGTTAACAGTTCTGACGAGAGGGACGAAACCCGGTCGACTGGTGTGTTTTATTTAAACTTATCATGGCCTACAATACTACATTTCTAGTTTTTAATGCCTTAATAAATATATCTGTATATATATCTATATATATATCTATATATATATATATATATATATATATATATATATATATATATATATATATATATATATATATATATATATATAAATAAAAAATCCGTGGTTAACATAATCCAAGAGAATCCTAATAACATAAAATATTAAAACTGACCCACAAAGAGAGCTATCATTTTTATTTTATATCCAAACACTTTTGGTATTGACAAACCTTACAAGATTAATTCTTGAGGGGTGAAATAGCTATTCATATGGGGTATCTTTGAATTTCGTTTTATATATATATATATATATATATATATATATATATATATATATTTTAAAACAGTTAATTTATAATATTTATGCCCTGTAAATTTACATTGAGCACTGTTTTGTAAAAATAAGAATAAAAAAAAAGAAGAAGAAAAAATATCAATAGGAACACCGGATTATATATCTTACTGTTCTTTATATATATATATATATATATATATATATATATATATATATATATATATATAATCATCGATCTATCTCACATCTCTGAATAAAAATGATGCATTTTTAATCAATGGTGCTTTGAAGAATTTCATTAACAAGCAAAATTCTTAATTGAATCATGCTGTCTGCAAGACTTGAGAAGAAAATAGAATATTTACAATATCTTTGGTTCGATTGAAAAAAATCATAAAAGTGTCCATCACCAATTCTTAAGAATAAATCAACCTCAATTATTATTAATATATATATATATATATATATATATATATATATATATATATATATATATATATATATATATCGCTGCTTATCAATGTGGCTAGACATCCGATCTATAGATAGATAGATAGATAGATAGATAGATAGATAGATAGATAGATAGATAGAAATGTATCAATGTATGCATGGCCTGGTCTACAACATTGGATGCAAAAGAAGACGCAGTTATTATGTCAGACTAAAAAGCCACATCTGCACTGTTCATATCTGGGGATGGATCAAGTTATTACATTGCTCGTTTCCAATCTTGCCATCCCATCAAGTATCTATGTATGTACTTACGTATATGGATATGTCATATCTCATTATATCCATCAATGTTTCCTAATAAAGTTTATATTAACCATTCCATGCTGGTAAAACTTTCATGATATACTTTAATATATATGTGTTTAATATATATGTGTTTAATATATATATATATATATATATATATATAATAAAAAGGCTTAAACACTAATATTCCATAGTCATAATTTATTCCATTGGAATCGTAAATACGATCCAATTCATCAGACCTACAAATTCAAAAAGAAAACAGAAAAGACAACTCCGGAAATAAAAACAGAATTTAGAGAGAGTCTAGAGAAGGAGGGAGATTAAACCTTAACAGAGAGAATTTTAGGAGAGGTGAGTGGAAGGGGTTCAAGTAAGAGAAATATGAATGTTGTCGGATGTCTAATGCATAAAGATACATTTCGTGGTGACATACACACACCATAGACGATTTAATGTTGAAGATCAGAATAAGAGGGAGGGAAAGACGAGGTAGGGGGGAGAGATAAGGTGAAGGAAAGTAAAATTGAACTACATTTACTGAAAGGTCCGCAGTGTACTTGAGAAAATTTGACAAATTTAATATCGACTACAGGTTACAAATAAAATATAAACATATAAAAAATAAATATAACGATTATCTAATCTAGCAAGGACCTATATTTTTATGTTCAAAAACACATGCGAATACACACATACACAATAACATATACACGTATATACATACACATAGGCGTGTACCCACATACACACATACATATACCCATGTACACACATAGATAAATATATCCACATATCCACACATACACATATCCATCTATATCCATATACACACACTTTTCACATATATATACATACATACACATGCACACACACACATATATATATATATATATATATATATATATATATATATATACACATACATACACACACACACACACACACACACACACATATATATATATATATATATATATATATATATACATACATATATATATATATATATATATATATATACACATATATACACATACACACACACACACACATATACACACACACACACACATATATATATATATATATATATATATATATATATATATGTGTGTAAAAAAATAATATACAAAAATACACACACATACATACATGCATATATAAACACATACATCCATCCGCATCCAGTCCTTCATATATATACACACATTTTTACCCACATATATACATACGGACATACGCATACGTACATAAACATATATATCTAAAACCTTACATTTCTATAAAATTACATACACCCATTTAAACAAATAATGTATCCCTGTATCTATCCGTCTAACTATATATACATACTTATATACGTACATATACACCCATATACAATTATATATGCATACATACATACCAAAACATACACACACATCTACATATACATCCATGTACATATATATCCATCCATCTACATGTACATACATCCACATACGTATACATAAATATACATATACATACATATACAATGAGTTCTTCCTGGATTCTATCCTCTCGGAATTTTTTATTAAAAAAATATACATATATGTGTATGCACCTATGTATATATATCTATATATTTTTCATATGTATGTGTATATTTACCACTAATATTATCTATCTATCTATCTATCTATCTATCTATATATATATATATATATATATATATATATATATATATATATAATATACAGGGCGTATCAAAATCCTTGCACTAAAAAGCTAAAATGTACATATAAACACATGTCCAAATGGCCATGGGTGTACTCATAACAAATAAAAAAATGCCCTCCGCTTGCTTCTACACACGTATGTATCCGTCAGATCATTGACTAGCGGACCCTTTCAAAAACTCGCACACTGTATCGAATGGTCTTGCCCGCCACCACGACAGGTTGGTGAAGTGTATCTGTATTATTAATTAATGTCTGTTGCACAAACCAATTTTTTAGGTGGACCCACAGAAAAATCCAAATGATAGACGTCGAGAGAACGTGCAGACCATGGAACCGGTCCTCTCCCACCTATCCATCTCTCATGGTAGATATCAGCCAGTGCATCGCGAACAATGTGATTAAAATATGCTGGTAATCCATCATGCATGAACCACGAGCGTCTTCCTATTAGTAGGGGTACATCCTCTAGCAGGTTTGGAAGTGTGTTCGAAATAGAGTCCCCGGAGACAGTTCCTGTAAGACGTGCTGGGAGAACATATAAACCTACCAGCCAATCTACAATTCCAGTCCATACCTTACTCGTTATGCTCTGCCTGTATTGTACCATAGGGATTCCGATAAGCCCACAAATGTTGGTTGCCAAAACGTTGCTTCATCCGTAAACAATACTGAAGAAACAACAGATCGGCAGTGCGTGGAATAAACTATCGCCAAAAGTTCTTCCGCGGTGAGAGATCAGAGGGCGAAAGACCCTGCCCACGTTGCATATGATACGGATACAGGAGCTGCGCTTGAAGTACCCTCCATGAGCGACATGCTACGCCCACTTAACGTATGCTGATATCTGAATCGTCACCGATGAGTTCTTCGTGGTCTGGCGAACGAGCAGTTCTAGGTTTTCATCCATTCAAAGTTTGTGGTGCCACGGATCCTCTCTCAGCAATACGACGATAAACAGCAACAAAGTGTGGATGACTCGGCTGCCTTCGGTCTGGAAAGGCAAATTCTTACACTCGTGCAGCCTCGCGTCCATTACCATTCGTACAGCCATATGTAAAAATCATATCTGCCTGTGAATGATATGAATATCCTGCTATTATTAAACGGAACATTTCTCAGTTAACTGACTATTACACACGTAATCTGTCGGATGCAGAGAGACAAGCCACAAATGTACACAAATGACAAATGTAACTTAGTCTACATATAAACACGCGCCATCTACCTAAACTTTCTTTAAACTTAATAACTTAAAAATGAAAGATTTGTAAACATATGATGATATGTAAACTTGTCCTTGTTTAGATGTGAGGAACCCGCCCCAAATTTTTTTTTTCTTTTTGATACACGCTGTATATATATATATATATATATATATATATATATATATATATATATATATATATATATATATATATATATATATGTGTGTGTGTGTGTGTGCCTGTGTGCGTGTGTACGCGCACGTGTGTGTGCGTGAAATTTCAGATACGATTTTTCTGTAAAAGGACAATGCATAAAGGCAAAAGAAAAACTTATCTTGACTAACGCGTTTCGACTTCTGAGATGATTTATCAGGGCAAATACAAGAATTTTATTTTGTACAAAATATTTATATACATATGTAAACATGTGATTGTTTTTTTCAAAATTTTTAAATTTCAAAACTCTCATAAAATTTCAACAGGTCAGCCAACATGTCAGGCTATCCATGATGGACCACATGTGACATGATTCAATGCCTAATAAACGAAAATTATTTTAGTTTGGGATTAATTTATGTGTTATATATATTAAATGACATGAGACTATGAATTTAAACGTTTTCTTTTAATTTTTTAAACATTTTTATAGTCATGTGTCTTGGCTTGGAAAAGTAGTCATTTTTTTTTCAGGAATGGAAATAGTTGAAAAAAATCCGGGACGCAGATTTATATTTTGATAAATTTCGATAGCAGCACTATCGAGAATTTTCCTTCTAAGTTACGTTCTTTTTGAAAAAACATGGCATTGTATAGATGAAAGTTGTAGTTGAATTTATTTCTATGTATACCTAAAGCATTTGATAAATTGTTGTGTGTAAGATCCCTTAACTAATCATATATATCGGTGTACAAATAACAAAATGTCCTCCACTTGCCTCTACACACGCATGCACCCGTCAGATCATTGACTAGTGGACCCTTTGGCGTCTTTTTTTTTAATTTATTTAAAAGGTCTTGTGAGTTATATATGCGAGGAGCTAATTGTACCACGAAGTGTTGGTCAGTGTGCCGGATAGTTCATGTTCGGCGCTAACTATTCTTGGTGTTTATCGGGATGCCCGGTCTATGCATTTTTGGTAATCGGTAAAGTGTAGGTGGGTAATTTTGGGTGTTCGATGAGTTTTAGCCATGAATTGTCTTCATTTTTTAGTAATTTCTTGTTCATATCTTTTAACACGGTAGTATTTGTAGCTTATTTAAAGGAAATATTAAAACAATTATCTTCTCATCTGTCTCGATATTTTCGTCGTAACGTAAATTTTAAAATCGATTTAATAACTTCGAATTTATTTGCATACGTCTATTAAACTTCGTTAAAAAAAACTAGAACAGCATTAGTAGAGAGTAGACGCTAAATGTCAAAAAAGAAAACAGAATAATTGATCCTGACATGTTTATGCAAATTGCGATCTCAGAAGAATCAAATTTTGTGTAGGTGGACCGTTTAATGATAAAATATGTATCAGACATGTCAGCGGTAGAAGAATCATGGCCGAACGGGGGTTGCAACAATTTTAGATGGAAAATGTATAATTGAAAATTCTGCTAGTCGTAATTCCTAATCACTTGAAACTCTCGCTTGCACAAAAAGATCATTCCAGCACTTTAGGTTTTTTTTTGTCGGTTTCTTTCCAACATAAAGCGAAACCTTTCTTTTAGATAAAATCATTTTTTTATCTCAGTTTTCTCTCCTAAATTTACCACTATATGTATAAACATCCATTAGATTACCTGCATTCATAAAGATTTTTGCTTATCATTAGGACTAATGTAACAGACGTTAAAGCAGTTGGGGGTGGTCATTCGTGGGAAGAAAAAACAAAGGGGAATAATAAAAAACCATATTGCAAACAGGGAAAATAGTTAATAAACATTAAGGAGCTGGGTTGTACCACGATGGATTTTTTTCATTTATTTTTACGGCTTGTGGATTATTTAAATTCAGAAATATATTCTGCATTACAAGATTTTTTCTTTTTTTTGCGAACGAATATTGCATTAGCAGTTTTGGGGGATAACAATGAATTTTCAGTTACAAGTCTTACTATTTAACCTGAATGTGGGGGAGAAAAGATGCGCATTAAATGAGGGAAGTTAAGGTATTAATATAATGGTAGACAATGACTGGATGATTGATGACCAAGCAGTAGAAAAAAATTACAAAAACTGCCGATCAAATGAAGTTTGAAAGGAATAAATTGAATGTTTCAAAATAAACTTTACAAAATTTATCTCCATTTTGTTTTAGTACACTGGAAAATTAGTTTCATAGAAACGTAATTCAAGACGATCTTTCGTATATCGGATTATCATAATTTTCAAGAAAATTGGTATGAACACCACCCGTCTGGCGCAGATTTCAAATTTTATTATAATTATTATTATTATTTTATATCCTTTGATTTCTGGTGTGTACAGATTTCTTTCCAGGTCCCGCCCACAGACCTAAGTTCAGAAATGGCATCATGACTTTTTTCACTGATCAATTAAAGAAGACAAAACACACAAACACGCGTATTTTATATAGATAAAGCTCTTTGTAAGGTGAGGGCTGTAATCGTGAGAACATATTTTTGTATTTCTTTAAAGCATGGGTCCCGTGAATCCCTTTAATGAGTCTGCTGGAATTTTTTCCAACAAATCCGAGGGCTCCAATTACAATATGGATTTTTGATGTTCTCATTTGCCATATTTTTGAGATTTTGATTTTTTTTTTTGATAGTTTTTTGAAGATTTTCAAAGATACATTGCAGTTTGCAGCGACAGCCATATCAATAAGGAGGCAATTTTTTGTTTGCAGTCTCTAATAACAATATCTAGGCGGTTAGAATTGATTCTTCTGTCTGTGTGTACTATGTAGTCCCATAAAATTGTTACAGGAATTATTTCCATAATCGGGTCTGGGTGGTGTTCATACCAATTTCTTTCATTTTCTTTCCTGTAAAAGTTGCAGATTTTCCAGTGCATATATTGACCCACTCTGTCATGCCGGGTTTTATATTCAGTGAGTGCCAATACCTTGCAACCTGATACAAGATGATCAATTGTTTCTGGATATATATCACAGAATCTACATTTTGGGCTAACACAATGTTTTAGTATGTGTACTTGATAATTTCTAGTTAACAAGCATTGGTCCTGTGGAGCACGGATAAAACCTTCGATTTAAGCTTTCAACCCTGTACTACGTAGATACTGATGGGCACGGGGTTTATCTACATCAGCTTGTTTGGTACGGTTTATCTTGCCATCGTTTCTGTATCTCGTCGGTTGCATTAGTTTTTGCTTTCTTTCTTAAGTATTTTGCAGCTTCAGTCGGTGTATTGTGCTTTACTTGTATTTCTGCACCCATTGGAAACAACTCCATTTTGAACTTGTTGGCTTCCTTTATTCCGGAATATAGAAGCTTACTACTTTCATGTTTTTTGACACATATCATCATCCAGACTTCTGTAGTTTCCAGGTATCTTTGAAGGTCAGTTGCTGTAATTTTTCTAGCTGAACTAATCCTCTGTCTCCTTCGGATCTGGTTATATACAGACGATCAACATCAGCTTCGGGATAACGCATGCGGTAGCAAGTGAGAAGCTTTCTCGTTTTGGCGTGTATTCGCTTAATGTCAGCTATGCTCTAATTAAGGATGTTAAAACTGTATTGCACCACAGGGACAGCCAATGTGTTTATGGCTGATATTCTGTTGTTTTTTTTTAAATTCAGCTCGGTATTCAATACCAACGCACACGCCTGTAGTACTCCTTTCTTACATCTCCCTTCATTTGGGTATGCTGCATACCATCTCCTTCGCTAATTCCCAGGTACTTATAGGCTTCATCTTGTTCCAGTTCCCTAAAGATTTGTGTCAAAATCTAAATATATTGACAGTGTTTCTGTAATTCCCCCTTTCTTGAATGTTACTTTTGCACATTTATCTAATCCGAATTCCATACCTATGTCGTCAGTGAAACATTTTACAATATTGAGGAGACCCTTCAACTCATTGTCGTCTTTGGCAAAGAGTTTGAGATCATCCATGTAAAGTAGGCGATTGAATATTTTATGTCTAGTTTGTAACCATAGCTATTGTTGTTTAGTTCATATGTAAGAGGGATTACGGACAAACAAAACAGAAGGGGTAGCAGGGAGTCTCCTTGAAAGATTCCACGTCGGGTGTTCAGATGTTTCGAGATGGTAGTGCCTCTGTATGATTTAGGTATAATGTGATGTTCCGCATTCCCATTCTGTGCTTAAGGAAATTTACAACCACAGAGGAGACTATGTACATTTACAAAATCTTAAAGATGCAAGAATGCGGAACGCTATCGAAGGCTTTACGATAATCAATCCACACTACGCTAAGATTTCTACATCATCTCCTGCAATATTCCAGGATCATTTTGATTATCAGTAGATAATCTTTGCAGCCATATGAACATCAACTGCATTCCTTCTGTCCCGGAGCATCTGTTTCATTCGTTTTTGACATGAGATATGTAGTACCTTCAGTGATCCATTCCGGGATTTAACTGGGATTATGTACAATCATTGATAGAGTTTTTGTAAGGGTATTATGGATTGATGAGCGATGATAGAGCCAGAAATTTGGCACCGCGTTATTTCCTGGGGATTTTCATTTTGCCTAACATTATTTACGGTTATATTTTCCCACTCAGCATTTGTTCTTCTTCACATTGGATCCATTCTGCATTTGGGTTATATTCCATTGGACTGTTCATAATATTATGCACTTTTGTCAATAGGTCGCGGCTTTTCGACATGTATAGGTGCTGTTCCAATTTCCCTGTAAAATTTCATAAGGTCCGTTTGGAATATTTTATTTTGCCGATGGAACCCTACAACGTTATCCATAGTCTTGTTCTCTGTATTTTTAACTGAAGTTTCTGTTTCAGTATTTCCGTGATTATTGGAATTTCAATTAGGGATTTAATTTTATATTTCCGCTTGATCTTCTAGCAATTGCGTGTTGAGATATTTGAGTTTCTAGTGAGCTCATCTAATATAAAAAGCTCACATTTGATTTCCTTTATTTCCCGCATTAGTTTTGACTTCCAAGCTCACTTTATTATTATTATTATTATGAAGCATTTTTTTAAAATTATCAACATTACCATTAAACATTAAAATTATTATTAATATTATTTATATTATTATTACAGCACTTAAGAGAGGAGCGTGAGTTATGTAATGAAAAACAGTGTTTGACAATGTTAAACAATATTTCGACAGTATCTATCTTCAAGTTATATTTCTTTTCAAAATTTCAAATATATATATATATATATATATATATATATATATATATATATATATATATATATATATATATATATAAAGGGCACATAACCCAGTGGTTACAAGCGTTGATTGAATCCATTGACTTGACCCAAAGAGTTGTGAGTTCAATATCTGGCTACAACAAATGTGCACAAAACTTGGAGAGTTGGGTTAAAATGGAGAAAACGGATACCGAGATATCCGGAAGCGGCATGGCACGTGGAACTAGAACAATCTACCTCGATTGACGAAATAAAGTATTCAGTTCGAAATTCCAATCACCCGAAGAAGGCCGGAACATACAACGGTCGGAACGTCGTGAATATGACAACAAAAATGAGGACAAGACTTTAAAAAAATGTAAATAGTGTAAACAATTACAATACCGCATATAAGAAATATCTACGAATATTTTCTATATTATCATAAAATTTCATTTTTTAATTAATTTTTTTTTATTAAGATCTGATATGATGCAAGCCTTTCTGAAAGTAAATTTTATTGTGTTCATAATTGCAGAAACAAATCATAATTCCGAAGTGAAATAATTTTAGTGAACTTAATTTTACAGACCTGAATTATAAAGCAAATGCACTGTAGTAAATAAAAAGAACAACCCTAAATGCTTGACTTAATCATCGGGGACATCCAAAATCAAATAGATATGGAAATTCAACTGAGTATACACAGAAAATATTATATAGAAATTAGCCACATAGGTATAACTAATAATGCCTTTCCAAAGCTGAATATGAGTTTTTAGCAATGTCGTTAAACACGACGAAAAAAGTCCTCGGCCGCTATGTGGTGCCTGCTAAATCAGAATAGATTGTTCATAACAAGAAAAGACTTGAAACAACCTATATAATGTTCTACCAGAAATCATACAACATATAATTTCTATGGTGAATACTTACGGCAAAGAATCTGTTGATATAAATCAGACAAAAACATTTGAATTTAATACTTGTTCCAATCAAATTTCAAATAGTTAAATCCTGTTAATAAGCTGTAAACATTTGAACTCTTAGTACCCCTTGAGTATTCATAACGGTCCCAAGGAGGCATTGTCTCACACGTTGAGAATCACTGCAATAGACATATGTGAGACATTACGAAGCTCTAAGCACTACAAAGAGATTGCTTATACCAATCAGAAAAAAAGTTGATGAAATTTTTGTGGATATATAATGAGGAAATAGGGTTTGGATAATTTAACAGACACAGGTTACATATTAGAAATCAAAGAAAATTGGTGCTTCTTCACAAGTTCGATACAAGGCTAGAGTTAAGCGAATACCCATTCTACAATTATTCATGATAAATCTAAAAAAAATTATATTAATGATAACGAACCTGTATTTCCCTATTTTTACAATTTTAAATAGCTATTAGAATCTAATTATTTTATATAGCTGAAAAAAAAAGAAAATTAATTGATATATATCTACGTTTAAAAATCTTTGCACTGAACGGGTGAATATATACTAGATTTGACTAAAATGACACAAGAGCACTTCAAGTTAAAGGGTTACTTTTAAAATGGCAATTATGAATGAAATCTGTGATATCAATAAAAGCTGGGTGATAAGAAGGGGCGATAATGAGGATAAGGAGGATATATAATTATCTTAATTTTATGGTTTTGGTAAATGCGAGTAAAGGTTTTTTTAAATATATTCTCTAGAAATATTTTTTGCGTAAGTCAAGTTTTAATATTAATGAAATTACTGGACAGCCCATAGGAATATTTATGCGTATTTCTAAAGATTCTTCTTTATTAGCTGCCTAAAGGTTTTGTGGCATCTGTAAATTTTAGATATGTATGCTTTATTTTCCACATAAAAAAAATTATCACTTCTCCGACATTTACAACTTTACACGTTCATATTTAAACATTTCCACTTTCAGATCCAAATTCATAGACTGCGGTGCTACGAAAGACATGCTATAAGCAGCAAACCAATCGCCGCCAATTTTATTTCAAGTGTAGAGGCAAATCTTGCAACATACATAATTCAGTTATTTCGGAGACATTCTAATCAAACAATCAGCGCATCTCTTCGCTTCATGATTGCGCATTTAATCGACTTGCAATGTCGTGAAAATGCGAGTTATTATTCCAGCTGTTCCTCCATAATTCACGACAAAGGAACCAAAACAAAAGATGAAGGCGAACGGAGGTGGTCAAATTTAATGTCAAATTTCGCCGGCCGGGAATAGACAAGGAGACTTGGAACTTGTGACCTTTTGCTCTTCGACTGCAGATGACAGTCACTCTACGGCAAATAAGCAGACAATAATGTACAGGCAGATCGCATGCTTATGTTCATCGATAAAGACTTTTCTCTCGTAATAACAAGAGTTTTTATCAGTCTCAATAGAGGAAATAATAGCAACGATTAGGAGAAAAGAAGAAAGATTACGTGACTTGTTGGCGTTTGAAAGCAAAAATATCTTGAATTATTGAAACCTGAATCAGTGATATGATCAACCGCAGTTAGGTTCAGATATAAGACAAACGGCTGAATGACTATAACCAAACATAGATAGATAGATAGATAGATAGATAGATAAACAAGCTATTTATATATACATATATATATGACTTTAATCATTAAGGTTAGTTGAATACGTGAGGTTGAAACGAAGGTCGCTTATTCAACTAGCCTCCTAAGTTAAAAGCTCTACATGTTATTTTTACCATTATTTTATTTTATTTTCACACGGGTATTGAGCACCTTTTATACAACTGTTTCCTGGTTTGATTCAACCATGTGTATTAACCTTATATATATATATATATATATATATATATATATATATATAGAGAGAGAGAGAGAGAGAGAGGGAGATACATGGAGAAACAGACTGATATATATATATATATATATATATATCGCCACCACTATGACCAAACCTAGTGATTTTATTACCATTTAGGCAGAAAGTCACTTTTGCCAACAGTCGAAAAAGACGAGACCAAGGCTCACTACAAATACAGAAAATGAACCATGAAACATTAAAAGATCATAAGGAAATTTATTCCTTTAAAAATTGATTCCTTTAATTTGCTTTAAGAAAGTTACGAAACCGGAAAAACCTGTAGCAAAACTATGAACAATAAAATATAATATATACACTAAAACAAATCCACATCCTAATAAATAACGCTTGCGGTTTCTCTCTATCTTTTTAAACGTTTTTTCTCCCGTTGGAACAATAATAACCTTTTCCTATATATATATATATATATATATATATATATATATATATATATATATATATATATATATAGATAGATAGATAGATAGATAGATAGATAGATAGATAGAAAGCGAGAGAGAGAGAGAAAGAGAGA
The DNA here is from genome assembly GCA_903632075.3 of Acanthosepion pharaonis. Lineage (NCBI taxonomy): Eukaryota > Metazoa > Mollusca > Cephalopoda > Sepiida > Sepiidae > Acanthosepion > Acanthosepion pharaonis. The sequence goes on along the minus strand of CAHIKZ030000122.1, from coordinate 566,996 downwards.
GAGAGACAGAATGTTTTACATAGATAAATAGACAGACAAAGAAATAGAAAGAGATTGAGTGACTCATTCGTTTTCTATGGCGTATCAAACCTTTGCAGGTTATTTAAAGCCAGATAATCTTCTTAGACTGTAAGAATTTATTTGGTAGATAATAATGATTTAGTGATACAAGTCTTACTAATTAACCCATAGCTTTCATTTTCGTATTTTGCTTTGATAAAGTCCACATTTTGAGTAGTGGATTTATATTTTTCCCATGAATATTTGCGTGTAAGTGAATAAAACGACTCTAACTGCAATTGGATCTTGGTTCTCCGATTAACAATTTTATTTTAAAAACCGTAAGCACAAATTTACAGCGCCTGGCATTACCAAGCCATTACCCATCAAGTATTGACCAGTGTCGATGTTGCTTAACTGGCCAGAAGCCAGCAAAAAGCAGACTGACATAGACAGATAGCGTTGAGGGGTTCACCCCTTTTTATACAAATGGACTCACCCAGTGTATACATATTCTACTGCTACGTGAAGACCCGAGAGAGCAAGTCCTTTGAGTCGAGTCCAGAGTGACAGAGTAAAAGGTTGTAGGTAACCGGAAGAGTGAGGGGTGAGGTAACAGTGTTGTAGGAGTCACAGTGAGCAAGCACGTAGACTCAGTAAGAAGTCATACAGCGATACTTCAATACCAAAGACTGTATATATACTTTGCTACTAACTCGTATTCCTGGAACTACTAACCTGCTTTACCAGTTGTATTATTACATTTATACATTATTTTTCATATATTCATTCCTGGCGTTTGTTATTTATTGGTACCGGATTTCAACCCGGAATCCACAACAGATAGATAGATAGATAGATAGATAGATAGATAGATATAGATAGATAGATAGATAAAGATAGACTGAGAGACTGAGATAGATAGATAGATAGATAGATAGATAGATAGATAGATATAAACAGACTGAGATAGATAGATAGATAGATAGATAGATAGATAGATAGATAGATAGATAGATAGATAGATAGATATACGTGGTACCGATTTGAATGGGGATTAACTTGAGAAGGCGTGATGAAATTCCTAGATATCCCACTAGATTATACAGGTTTTACTATCATAGCATACTGAGGACTATTTTTTTGTAATGTGCTTCTGAAGGGACGAAAAATATTTAATTACAATAAAATGATTTAGCACCTGGATTTGTATGGGTTTCAACGTAGTAGGGTTTTAGCGGGATCCATTGAAATAAACTAGCAACTGTAAGAATCGATAAATAAACTCTGTTATTGTTTCTTCAAGCAAGCGCCGGGTGTCTGTTCTGAAAGTCGCTTTTGTAACTCACGTACATCGTTCCTGAGGGTGTTTCGAACAGCTTCACCTTGGATTTCTTCAGATCAATAACTTAATTACAACGTGGGTGGGAAAGATCGACTGGCGAACACCCCAGGGCTTCAGGGAGTCATGAAGGGGTTTAATTAAATATATAGATAGGTAGATGTGAATTGAATGGGATAGACAAATGAGATTAAGACGAAATAGATAGATAGATAGATAGATAGATAGATAGATAGATAGATAGATAGATATTGATCAAACTGAGATAGATAGATAGATAGATATTGATCAAACTGAGATAGATAGATAGATAGATAGATAGATAGATAGATATTGATCAAACTGAGATAGATAGATAGATAGATAGATAGATAGATAGATAGATAGATAGATAGATAGATAGATAGATATGTTAACAAAGCATGTTAGATATGAAAGCAACATACTCTTGAAAGCAATTTTTATATGTTATCTATGGAAGGAAAAGAAATAAAAAATTATAACTTCTTCATAAAAAAGCTAGTCGAAAGGTCTTCTTCACCTGACGAAAATTGTGTCCGTCATACATACGACACTTCACTATATCTAGGAGGATTAATAACATAAAATTATCCTACATGTTTGTTAGTTTGATTTATTAATTATGTAAATAAACTCATTTTAAGCAATAGATAGATAGATTGTACGAATAGACATACATAGATATGAACAATGGGGAATAAGATAAATACTATGAACAGTCATATATATATATATATATATACATATATATATATATATATATGTGTGTGTGTGTGGAATAGATAGATAGATAGATAGATAGATAGATAGATAGATAGATAGATAGATAGATAGATGCGAATATCTTGTGATGTATGGTTTAGTTGTTTTGCTAAGATGAAGATGGCTAAATATAATCTATTTATACTTAAATCTGATTACATTTGAAGGTGAAAGAGGCTGCTGTGTAATTTTGGGTACTGGGAAACTGCAAGCATTTTTCCTGTAACAACTCATTTTTCCGGATAACTGCACCGACGGGATCAAAACGAGAGCCAACTGTCTTCTTAATAAACATTGTCAGCATCAAGACCGGGCTAATACGACTTCTTTGTTTAAATGGAGAATTCGTTTCCCTAGCTTTTTGATATATTTGGGCATTGAAGAATCATTTAATAATTTTACCCTAAGCAAGATCATAAAGCCCCTAAGACGCAAGGGGGTTACTGAGTGTGTAAGAATCAAGGAAAAATACATTATTAAAAAGAGAAGACAATAAAAGAACAGGAATTAAGGAGGCAGAAGGCGACGATCGACATTGCATAATTTTTTGAAGATCAATGTTTGAAAGTAAGTAGGCAGAAGAGAGTTTCACAATGAGAAGCATGAGAGAAGAAACTGTTAGCATAGAACTTACTGTTACATCTAGCAATTTTAACTGTAAAATGGTGAGACATAGCTGGCAATCTAGAACATGGTGTCGTATTACCATAGAAAAAAATTCGCCAGAACAACTTAGCCAACTTAGATATTAAATACAATCTGTAGCAAATACATTCCTACTATATTTTTTGTGTCTATTTTTATTTATTGCTAACTTGAAAGCTGCCATATCGGGCGGAATTTATGCTAGCCCCTGCGTAGGGCTCTTGACTAGGACTTCGGCTTGTTCAGGAGTTTGAGAATCCGTAAGTCTTTGTATATTCTCAGCATTGGAAGCTCTCCTGGTTGCCGTTTGATCTGGGTTTTCATTTGCACGGGTCTTTCTTTTGCTGCAGCCTTGGCTCTTTTGATTGCAATCTGGTCCTCTGTTAGCGGAGATTTCTTTTTGCGTTGCAAACTGCTGCTATATGCGATAGGTAACAATAAACTATAGAAGAACTCAAAGTTGATCACTGCATTTAAGCATTGCATTAATATTTAAGCTTAATTTTAACTGTTCACCGATAATCCTTCTGTGCCACTTAATTTAAAGACAATTGGATGTACGTGTAGGTTTTACTTTCCATACAAACAATTTAATTTGATTTCATCGCTGACTTACGCGTTTAATCTCAATTATTTCCAAATTGATTTCCACGTTATAAAACTTGTTATCGTGCAAAAAATTCGTCGCAAAAAAATCAGGTGAAAAATTGCCGAAAACAATCACATAATGAAAACTTGGGAATCCAAAATTACAAGATTATATTCATTGGGGGCGTAAACAGCATAAGATATGCAAATGGTGCAGTTTTGATGGCAGACAGGAAAAGAAAACTACAAAAACCCCTACTGAATGTAGTGAAGGAAAGTAAGAAGAAAGAATTAAACATTAACTGTATGACAAAATACATGGTTGTTAGCAAAAGGATGAGACTAAAAAAAACTCGGTGAGACCAATCTTCAAAAATTTAAATATCTGGGAAGTTGTTTTTTTAACAGAGGACGGAAACTGCGGCACTGAAATTCGAAGGCACATTGGGATAGCGAAAGATGCCTTCCAAAAGCCAAGCCGAATATTAAGAAAGAAAATCTTCGTTAGAAACAAAGAAAAGACTACTGAACCGTTTGTTACGTGATATACGTCCTCCAGTGAAAGCTGAAAATTCTCCTCAAAGATGAAGAAGGTACTTGAAGCAATGTGACGCGACAGACGGATGCTGAGGATACCATGAACCGAATATGGGAGCTAAGACAAGGATTTAAACAAAATAGAAGCAAAATGAACACTTTTGCATAACATCAGGAAGAGACAGTTGAAATTTCTAGTTCACATAATGAGAGAAGAAGGCTCGGAAAATTTAATACCCTCAGGACATATTGCAGACTAGAGAAACAGAGGAAAAAACGCATAACATATTCATTAAGCTTGAGTAAGAAGAAAAAGAAAAAAAATTATTAAAAGCTACAAAGGATGAGACACAGTAGAGAGCCATGATCGCCTACGTTCTGAGGGAAGACAGAACATAAAGAAGTAGAAAAAATACTTAAATTAAAGTAGAGAATAGAATTCAACTTTCTTATACATAATGAATTTGAACTTTATTTCTACTGTATTCAGTAAAGAAGGCTCTTTCTGTAGTTGTCTAAATGCCTGCGAGATGAGAATTGTAACACATGACATTTGAACGGCCGTTAACGATAACCTAGAATAAACAGAAGCCATTTTAACTAAATTAGTCGACCCGAATTGCTCACATTTGCAAAGTTTAGCGCAACCAAACCTAATGTGAGCGTTTCACACTAAATAAAATTTAGTCCCGATTACGCTTTTTTATATTTTCACAAAAAGCAAGGCAATACAGCCACTAAGACGCAAGCGTGATAGAATATGAAAAAAAAAAGAAGAGAGAATAATAAAAGAACAGGAATCAAGGAGAGAGACGATAATGAATGACATTGCATTTACATTTTTGAAGATCCAAGTAGACTGGAAATCAAAAAATCCGAAAGAGACTTCCACAAGCGAGAAGTGTGAGAAAAGAAACATATCGCCATTTTAATTGTAAAAATGATAAGATCCTGCGCCAATCTAGTACTGTGCTTAAATTTTAAAAAGTCTAGGTACCATAGAAGAAAATTCATCAGAACAATCACTATGAACCTATTTATAGAAAATTAGCAGTAGAGCCCGGCGTTGCCCGGGGATGTAACAGTAAGAGATAGATCAAGTATCGACCATCATAAAGACTGAAAAATAAAATTGACAAAGATTATTGTTTAAGGTTGACGGACACGCATGTCTTAATTGGTTCTTTTTTTTTCTTTTTTTTTTACGAATTGGTCAAACCCAAACTCAAAAAAAAAAAACATTGTTTTCAATCGTTATGAGTCTACCGATTGAATATAATTTTATTATAAACAATTGTCTTGTAAATGGATTTTTAAAGCATTCTGAATGTAAAAATAAAGAAAAAGTGTGCAAGACAATAAGAAACACTACCTGCCAAAAAAAAAACAAGTTTTGTTGAAATCGGTTCAAAAATGTAGGAAATCCGATCCCATATATAAACGAAGACACACACACACACACGCACACACACACACACACACAACCTGGGTTTTATAAGTATAACTCGATATGAGTTGTCCCTCTTTCATTAATGCCTCTTAATCGTGTTTTCAAATTGATTTCGGGCAAAAACAATTGTGTTTTTTTCAATTTTTGGCGCTGTTAGAAACACCGCAAGGTAATTTTACGTAGTCCTGTGAAGTTTTGTTGAAATCGGTTGAAAAATGTAGGAAACCCGATCCAATATATCAACGAACAGACACACACACACACACACAACCTGGGTTTTATAATAAGTATGAAACACAGGGATGCTACGTTACGGCGATGGAAATGTGACTGAAGCCGAGATATCAAGTCAGGACCAATAACATTGCAGATGAAATGCAAAAAAAAAAATATATATCTTTGATCTGAATTGCCCTATTTAATCAAGATAATATTCCCACTCATTATCGATAACATAAATAACCTATTTATTTGGCAAATTACTGATCTCACACGCGTAATTTTCTTTAGGTTTCAATGCAAAGACACACTCAATATCAGTTTCAACCTCTTCACAATTAATAAAACTTCTTTCCTTTTAAAAATCTTGCAATAACTTTTGTTCTGATAAGTGACATGTGAGGCGTCTACCCACAGAGGTGGTCGTATGTCCAATATAGGTAATTGATTTATGACAAGAAAGAAATCTTCTACTAGACATTGAAATTGATACACTATATTGGCTATCGCTTGTTTATATTTGATGGGGTTATTTTGATTATACTCATCTCATATCACTTATCAGGGCAAAGTGCCATATAAAAAATATCTATCAACCAACAATATACAAGAATACTTAAGAAAAATACTGTTCGAAAACACTACAGTCCTATGCAAATAAAAATTCGATAAGCAGCTTGTTATATGAGTGCCCCTGTACATCAAACAGCTCTCGCCCACCATCAACCTCAACTTGTTTAACAATGCAAATGGCGTTCTGAATTTTTTTGAAAAAATATAAAGTCGCCCACTCGAATTATAGCCATGCCCAGCACACGAAGCTTCGGAATTAACGCTCATACTAGAATTCACAAATAGTATATTTCACAAAGTCAAAACATGAAAAGAGACTTTAAACACCAAAACAAAGCCCCTTGAAAATGGTTAAAGAAGTGGCCAAATGCGCTTGGGACAATGGTTGATATGGACAGTTTTTATATTTTTTTACGTCCACCGAAAGAAAAAAAGTGTAAAAACGCTGGAACAAATTTGAAATGTTTATGATTCTAACATGTTTCAGTTTTATTAAAGCTTCAGCAGAGATACGGAAAAATATTCTGGTATTTTTACTTTTGTGTTATTTGATTTTCATTGGTTAAGCACACTTCACATACATTTGACTTGTTAAGCAGCGTTAGTATAATTTCTGACATTCTGAACTGAAGGAGAAATGATGCATCCATTAGAAGTAGAATACACATACATAAATGAAGCTATATTTTACATTTTTTCAGTTAAGCTTGCATCCGTTACTTTTTTTCGGGGGTGGGGGTTCTTCGAAATGCCCGTGAAGTCTACTTAATCCATGAAAATCAAACAGAACAAATTAAAAATGCCTGAATTTTTCTCCTTAAGATGAAGACTTAATAAACGCAAAATATTTTAGATTGATAAACATTTCCTATTTGTTCTTTTATATATATATATATATATATATATATATATATATATATATATATTAATTATTTATTTAAATTATAACATAAATATGTTATAAAAATCACTACAAAAATAACCAATTTGTTTCAATACCTCCGGTGTCTTATAAAGTGATGATGTTGGCATTCAACATCATCACTTGATAAGACACTTGATTTTTGTAGTGATTTTATAACATATTTATGTTATAATTTTAAATAAATAATTATATCTGCTCTACTATGTATCGAGCACTCTTTTAAGAACAGTAATTATTGGTTATTGGAATTTATTCCGTATACACCAATCATATATATTGAGTATACACACACACACACACACACACATATATATATATATATATATATATATATATATATATATATATATATATATATATATATATATATGTGTGTGTTGACATCCATAAATCAAATAACTAGATATTAGCAACTGTATGTGCGTTAGCGTGCGTACACAGGTAAGTTAATTTAAGGTATAAAAAAAAAAAAACAGAGCTCAATGTGGTTAGACAGAGCGGATGAATTGGTAGAACACCGAAACTTGCACTTCGAACGTACGTATATATATATATATATATATATATATATATATATATATATATATATATATATATATATGGACGCCTATTATAGATGATCAAATATGCCAATATGGCAACATTGACCCTGCTCATTTAGAGGCATGGAACGCAATGTGTCTGCGTCATTAATAATCTTCCAATGTATTGAATAGATTTGTTTTATTGATTATAATATTTAGATATTCAGACCATTGTGCTATCATCTTCATACATTTCTTGGTTAATTTTCCTTTTTCTCTTTCCTTTCCTTCTCTCTGCGTTTTTTCTCTTTCTCTGCTTTGCCTTTCTTATCTGCATCTCTTTTACCTCCTTCTTCCCGGGACTCTTTTTTTCTCTCTTTCTTTCATTGTTTTCATTTCCAATCTGTTATTTTCCTTTTTCTTTCGTTATTCTTTTGTCACTCTTCCTTTTCCATTTCATTTTTCTTTCATCCTTTTCTTCTCCAAAATTTTCTTTCCCTCTTTTTTTTTTTTTTTTTTTTCAAGTCTTCTTTTAGGTCTCATACCCTTGTATTTCATTTATCTTTTTTTAACGTCCTACGCGTTCTGGATGTAACCGATCATGGTTCTCTGCAGTTTCTTTTTCTTTTTAATATATATGTGAAATGCCAAGACCTCTTAGGAAAGAATACAATGGTTTCCTCTTGCCTCCTTCACGGTTTGTAATCTTCAGTTTTCCTTCTCTAAGAGAATAAAAACTGAATGACATTCCTTATCGATTCTTAATTCGCATTATTCTCATCTATCTATCATCCGCTTCTCCATATCTTCTCCAAAATCTTCCGCCATATTTTCTTTGAAATCTCTACACTTTTTTTTATTTTCTTTCAAGTATCATAGTTCTTTCCTCCTACATAATATTTTAATATTTCTTTTTTCCTTCTTCCCGCTCTCTCATTTCTTTGTACTTTCTTCCTTCTTTCTATCTGCCCCCTTATTTCATTTACCTCTCAAATTTAATTTCTTCTTCCTTATGTAACACGCTTTAACGAGCCTCCTCTATTATTCGCCACAAAACTAAATGTTTTCTTTCTTCGAATCATCTCTTCCTTTCTTCCATATTCTTTCCTTCATCAGAATTCTTTCTTCACTGTTTACTTATTTAGTCGATTTCTGATTAAATGATTTCATCTCTTGTCTCCTCCTTACAATTAATCATCTCGAGCCCACTTTCCCCGACATAAAGCTTTCACATCCTTTCCTATAATTCCACCATTGAATGCTGACTCCCCGCTATGTCCTTAGAATCGATTACCTCCCCTTTCGTGCCACACATTGGACTCTTTTGCAAATGACACATTATATAACTGGAGGACCCATTCGACGTGCAGCGCCCCCTACACAATGGTTCCCATTATGTTTCTTTATTAATGCATAATAGCGCTGACATCCGGAGTATACGGGAGCACAACCCGCCTTCGCTGAGTTTTGCGATCGCCTGCTGATTTCTGCCAAACAAAAGACGAAGGCGGAACCGGACGGGGGTATATCTCATCATGAGAGTCAATAGGAAATAGTAGCCGCCATCTTTACGGTGGAGGGGTTATTCCAACTTCATTATTGTCTTTCTTTCACTTTTCATGTATTTGCCGTATTGTACAGATTATACCTGCACACATATATATATATATATACATATATATATATATATATATATATATATATATATATATATATATATATATACATGTGTGCGTATATGTATATACGCATATATGCGCGTGTGCGCGGAGGATAGAACATATAAAGAGAATGAAATCGAAAGAACGCGACAGAGAAACGTGTTTATCCATAATATTCTCACACAGAGACAAAAAAAAAAAATACATACCCACCTATATATATATATATATATATATATATATATATATATATATAAAAGAGAGAAAGAGAGAGAGAATTTAAATATATATATGTATGTTTGTATCCATAAATAGATGTCCCTATGAATAACTATATATATATATATATATATATATATATATATAAATATATGGATAAATACTCTCACATGCATTCACGCACGCATGCGAACACGCACATATATGTAAGAAAGAGAGTGAAAGATAGATTTATTCATAAGGATATATATCAGCACTCTATATTTATACTTATATATATTCTATTAAGAGAATCAATTTAACATATATATATATATATATATATATATATATATATATATATGACCGTATTTCTAATATGAATTTTACACATACAACTTCACATATGTACGTGCATGCGTGCGTGTTTGCATGAACAATATATATATATATATATATATATATATATATATGTTTGAACATTCATTTTTGCGTACATATATACTTCAGTATATATAACGTAGCTAGAGGGCTTACATTCGGATTTTCCTGCGTCTGTCTTTGTATAAATATGCCACTGAAAGAGTGGGGATTTGTATCCTGGCGTGCATATAAAAAGGAGATTTCCTGGCCTCAAAAGTATAAAATAATAAATGCATAGACAGAAATTAACAACTAGTAGATACGAAAACATACTTTTACAGTTTTTTTTTTTTTTTATATCCATACGTGTGAAATGTAAAGTGTGTATTATTAATCTCACTACTCTACTGATTTAAGGTATTGGTTGGTTTTCTTGTAAAATTTTATATATATATATATATATATATATATATATATATATATATATATATATATATATATATATATAACAGGAAGAGGTTATAATATACCAACCAGAGAAAATGTGTATATTAAAAAGAAGAGAACGTTTTTAGTTGTAATGTAGATTTTTAAAAAAAGTATTATGCTTTATTTTCCATAATTTCGCTACACGAGTTTCCGGTCTTGCGACCGTCATCAGGCAATGGATGGAGATTTCCACATATTATTAAAAATAATTAATTTTTCTCTTTATATTTTTCGATGTTAAATATTCTCGATATGAGGCATTTTTTGTTTTTTGTTTTTTGTTTTTTTGTGTTAGTGATCCAAATCCTGTTGTTCAGTTGTTGACTGATACCTATATATGACGTCTTGCATTTTGTGCATTTGTGTACATAAATCACATTTTTGGAGTTGCAGTTTAAGTTTTTATTTCAACAAAAACAATCTCGAATTATTCACAGAAATTACAAGAAATCTAGACCTACTTAGCAAGAATAATAAACTGAAATATATACTAAAAACAACCAAAATAATGAAAAGCAAACGCCAATCTAAAAACCCAAAACACATATTAACCTCATATAAATTTAACCAACACATAATACAGGGAGTCACAAAATGCAACAAAAAAGATGTGTGGTTTGTGACATCATTATTGAAGGAAATTTCTACACTTTTGAAAACCCCAAAACGACATTTATAATAAATGAAAACTGCAACTCCAAAAATATGATTTATGTACTCAAATGCACAAAATGCAAGAAGTCATATATAGGTGTCAGTCAATAACTGAACAACAGGGTCTCCCTACAACATAAAATTTCCAGACAACAGAAAACTTTTTGTATCACAACACATCTACAAATGTAACCAGGGAAAATTTAAAATTATGTCAATATATCAAACAGACAATTATTGTTACCTACAAATACAAGAAAAAAAACTTCATAAACAAATTTAAACCAGAACTAAATACATCATTACACCACATGCAAAAGCACACAACGTGCATACATAGTGACCAAATACAGTGATCAAGCCACTCACATACATGCACGCACGCTCACATGCGGGTGTTTGTGGGGCACGAATGTGTGTGTATATATATATATATATATATTGACAAAAGTAAGAGAACTACTCACAGGCACGCACACAAACCCCACACAACTTAGGAAGTATGTGTGTATGTGTGCACATATATATGTGTTATGTGTGTATGTATGTGTGTGTATGTATACTGATTCCATGTAACTTGGGAAGTATGTGTGTGTACGTATGTGGCTATGTCTGTGGGTATGTCTATGTACTGATTCTTTGTAATGGGACGGTATGTGTGTGTGTTTGTGTATGCGTGTGTGTGTGGGTGGGTGGGTGTACAGATGTGTTCACTGATTCCTCGTAGTGAGACAGTGTGTATGTTTGGAGAGGAGATATACACATATATACACCCATGCTGATAAAAGCACATGAAAATTGAAATAGATCTAAGAACACACAGTGTCATTAAAAGATAAGTATGCCGATAACTACTCCATCATTTCTCGAACCAATCTTCATTGTTTTATAATCCTTCACGCAGAAATTTTCACTGCTAGTTCAAGAAAGACGTTTGCATGACAAACACAAAAAAATGAGAATGTTTCATATCGAGAATATTTAACATCGAAAAACATAAAGAAAAAAATTAATTATTTTTAATATGTGAAAATCTCCACCCTTTGCCGGATGACGGTTGCGAGAACGGAAACACGTGTATCAAAATTGTGGAAAATAAAGCATAATATTTTTTAAAAAACTACATTACAATCAAAAACGTTTGCTGCTTCTATCTTCTTTTTTTTATATATATATATATATATATATATATATATATATATATATATATATATATATATATATATATATATGTGTGTGTGTGTGTGTATGTGTGTGTGTGTCAAAACGTGTCTCCTAAGGGAGAGCAGGTTCGAATCTTGCCGGAGAGCGCATAGTTTTTTCTAAAAAGTTTTGCCGAATATTCAGGCCGGCAGACGAAAATAAATACGTTTTAATAAATAAATAAACGGAGCGTCTACACAAATGCGAGTATCCACTAAAAATAACAGTTACGTAACAAAATAAAATGCATTCCTTTCTTTAAAAATTGGTTTGTCTATGTAAGGATACCCAAATGAGGAGATATGTTTATTTTAAGAGTCAGAGAAAAATCTGTTTAATGACACTGTACAGACATTCAGCCGAAGGTTCGAGCACGTCAGATATAATGATGGTTTCTCCTAAAGTAACGCAGGTTCGAATCCTGCCGGAGAGCGCATATTTTTCTAATAAGATATATTGAATTTTCAGGCCAGTAGAGAAAAATAAATACACAGAGCATCTACTCAAGTAAAAGTCTCCACGAAAAATAACATTTAAGTAATAAAAATAAATAAATAAACAAAACATTCCTTTCTCTGGAAATCTAGAAATATACGGTAAATAATTTCAAGAAAAGATTCGCACTCCAACAGGATTCTAACATGTGTTCCCCTTAGCAGGAGAAACCGGCGTTAGATCCGACAGATTTTAGACTGACATGGCCACGAAGGATCTCACAGAACCACCACAGTCGAATAGTGCAAATGTCTTCAAAGATTATCGAAACATTCATATCTGACGATTCTGTTTCATTTACACATTAAAAACGCGGTCTTACGCTTAACGACGTTTCAAAATGGGTGATTGTTTATTAGTAAATAAAGTATTCAAATTAATTACTAATAAACGCCCACCAATCTTGAAAAACTGTGTAGCGTGTATTTCGCATTGTTAATGGCGAAGCAAAAAAACGACGTTAAAAGAATTTTTAATAGATTACCGTCATATATGTAAGAATATTAGTGATTTACCAATACAAGCGTACTTGTGGACACGACTACATAGTGAGGACGTCCTAACGTTTGGATTCGAGAATAAAACAGCATTTACCCCCCATGATTTTGAATCCGTCCTCCAGGAATAGCCAACTGACTAACAGTTCTGGTTCTGCTATTGCTGAACATTTAATAAATAGTAGGAAATGTGTGGAAAATTTTAGTGGTGACCGATTTATAATTTTATCTAGGTCCCACTCCACATTTCACCTCAAGATTCTAGAGTCCTTGTATATCAGATCCCGTGAGCCTTCCCTTTGTAAACAGAGGGAATGCTTGCTGGGTCTGAATATTATTGGACTCTAGTTTCTTGAAATTCATAATTTTTTTCCCTATTCCATTACATTCGTTAATTTAAAATTAATTTACACGCTTTTTTTTAAATTCTCAGAATAAATAAACTTGATAAGTCCTGGGACGAAACCGGTTGTTTTTATTTTAGCTTTTGCTTTTAAAAAATGCCTTATAAATATTGTCTTTTCCTTTCTATTATATATATATATATATATATATATATTACCCACTTAAAAGTATAAAAAAATCAATCACTACGTCTTCCAAATCGAAATACTCTCCTAACCTATGATACAAAATAAAAAAGAAATAATTACAGAATTTCCATGTTTTTTTTTATTTTAATGAGAATATTCCCAAGTTTTCTCATATCTTAATAAAAGATTTCCAATATTTAAAACTTGACCAAACAATGAGAAGGATATTCAGCGAGAACCCACTCAATGCTAGGCATCAGCCCCTAACCTAAACACACCTTTAAAATGCATAATTCACCACCCCACCAAGGTAACAGCAACTGCAATAAACTCCGATGCCAAGTCTGTAAACATATGTTCACTGATAACAGTTTCACATCCACGGCACTCACACAATATTCAAACTGCTGGCTCTGACTTTTCAAACCTTATGTATTTACTTTTCTATAAGAAATGCAAAAGAAAAAAAGGAATTATACTGGTGAAACAGATACGTAATTCCGTCTTCCGTTCAATAAAAAATAATCAAAAGCAACAACGGCAATTTTTCTAACTCTGCACACTTCAGCCAACCGTTCCATAGTATTGACGACGTCAAATGCGTGCTTTGAGTGTTTCATTTAAGAGCCGACAAGAAGGACCCAGATCAGAGTTAAAATACATTTTCAAAATAGAATCAGATATTAAAGGATTAAGCAGGGATTTGATTTTACTCAGAGGAGCCACGGGGAGCCCTCTACAAAACTTGTACGAGCCTAATCCTGATAAACTATTAGGCCAAAATCAAATTTCTTACAGAAATATAACATACGAGGAAAAAAACAATAGCAACATTCCCTGGAAGAGTGAGTCCCACTTTATTTATTACTCTATTTTATGTATCTAGGATACAGGCGTATCAGAAAATTCCGACTTTAAAATCTTTCTCTTCCTGCTTAAATGTAGTGAAAATGCCTACAAATATATAATAAATATCATCAATCTTATTGCCAATATTATCATTTTCTTGTCTTATTTTTTACTCAAATTTCATTAACCGATCAATTAAAACTCTCTCTTCCCCTACTCTCTCCCTCTCTATCTCTCTCTCTCTCACACACACACACTATATATATATATATATATATATATATATATATATATCCAGTCGAATCCATTACATTCACTTACGTGCTAATACACTTGGGAAAGATATGAATCCTCTTTCCAGCTATGGGTAATTAGCAGGGAAGACTGGGTTCTTGCTGTTATCTAGGGAAGTTTACTGGATAGAATAATCACACGATGGTTGGTAATGAACGATAATACTTAGGACAAGGACAACACATATAAGATTCGCCAGCTGCGCGTAGAAGAAGTAGTCAACTGCTAGAAATGAGTCAAGTGAATTCGACAATGAATCTCCAACTTCAGAACAACATACAGTATTTAATACTTTATTTATGCGAATGGGGTCATACCCATTATTGTCCGTAGGTATTCTAAAAAAAAGTTCTATAGCCATGGATGGTAACTGGTCTAGAAGAAGAACAACTCTGAATTCAAAACCTGCGGATGGTTATTTGGCGACCTTGTGGCACGTAGTGCACCAGGTCTCTGTATTCAACCTTTCAAAATGTGTGATTGATTCTGCACAAAGCCTTCACTACTATAATCAAATCATATGTGCTGGTGTCTGGCTGTCTGTTCCTAGGAAGTGAAAGTCCACCATATATATAGTAGGAGTTCACAGGGAATAACTACTTGTGAACGGAGAATTCGCCCGTTATCTGATTCGTTTTGGAACTTTGTTTAGATGTGCATTTAAATAAATGCATGTAACTAAAATCATGTCAGTACTAGTTTTAAGGACTGACATTATATTTATACATTACATTTATATACTTATTTTTCTCTGCGTATATTTCCATGTATTTTATTACATAAGGCTTTAGTAGTTACCATCGTAATCTTCTTGTAAGGTTACTATGTAAATATATTTGCATTCAGAATGTTGGCAATGATAAAGGTACATGCAAATGTAAGATAGAATGCCGTCAATAAAAGTAATTGTAGTTGGCTCGGGGAAAATTCTATCACAATAAAATAAACCATCCCGAAAACGGAAGCTAATGTGCTGCATTTGGGCAAAACGGTAATGTTTAGATTTGGCAGGAAATTTGGAGAAAATCCAACCTGATTCGGTCTACCAGAAGACATATTCAAGACGTAAATTTTAAGTGGATTTACAACTAAATTAGAAGGAATAATTCTATATATTCGTCGCCAAAATGTCTCCTTTGTAAGCATGACTGCCGCTGGGTATAACCAAGAGAATTATAAGTCGTCTTTACTTGAAAGACGACATAGTTTTCATTTTACAATGCATCCTCATCTTTCTTTTCAGCAGAACATTTCCTTCAGTCATATTTATTGTACTCATGATATACTGGTTGCTTGATTTGTTTGTTACGATTTATTTGCAGGTTATTTAAAGCCAGAAATATTTTAGATAGTAAGATTTTTTTAGAGATAATATTGATTTTTATTAATACAGACTCTACTGTTTAACCCATAGCTGAGGGGAGAATAGGCGGATTTATACCTTTCCCAAGGTAATTTGCGCGTAAGCGAATATAAAGAACGCTACTGGAATTGAAATTCAGCTTTTCAATTTCCAATTTCGAATGGTCACCGATCTTGGTTCGATGATGCTTAACTTCGCTGATCGTACGAGAACCAGTGTTTCAACTTGATATGACCTGAAGCCTACTCATACGTAATTTCTATTTAGACAATGGACTCAGCTATCTTGGTTTTCTGCAAACTTTTGATTAAATATCCTTGACTGCTTTAACCACTCTAAATGTCCACAAGATTATTTGGACTGTGCGAGATTTTGACCTATTCACGAACCATCTAGATCACAGATTTAACTTACGAAATGATTTCTTTGTCCGTGAGGATTAGCTACTCATAAAGAATAGTGACCTTTCACTCTAAGGACAGTTTATTCAATAGTAATAGTGAAACTAGGTCGCTAAATATTAACAAAACCTAAAGCGGCTTACTAATTTTGCTATTTGCTATGCTTAACTTAGTTGGGTAAAAGTCAGCAAGTCCGATGAACCCAGTGAGAATTGAATTCACTCTTCTGCAGTAATAGTCAACAACATTACCTCTAGTAGGTTAATTTTAGCCTCAATGCCCAACCGCAGAATATAAATTTAACTTGGATTGTCACTTTTACCGAGACGGACCCCATAGTATTATCATTTAATCAAAGGAAACTATTATTATTATTATTATTATTATTATTATTATTATTATTATTATTATTATTATTATTATTATTTCCTTTGATTTCAGTTGCATACACATTTCTTTTCAGGTCCCAGCCAGAGACCGAAGATCACAAATGGCACCAGGACATTTTCCACTGAATATTTTTATTAAAAAATAAAAATAAAACAGCCTAAGAACACACACATTTTACATGGACAAACCCCTTCGTCAGGTGTGAGCTGTATTTGTGAAAGCATTTTGTTGTATTTCTATAAGGCACGGGATAACAGGACTCTATCAGAACCTTTTGAAATCAAACTGAGGGCCCCAAACAGAACTGGAATTTTTTGTCTTCATGTGCAACGTTTTTGTCATTTCGAATTTATGATCATTTATTTTGATTGTCTGTTGAGGATCTTCAAAAAAGAATGGATTAAAATATGCAGGGACTGCCACGTCAATAAGAAAGCACATTCCGTTTTTGTGGTCTTTGATCACTATATCTTGGCAATTAGCTTTGACTGTCCTGTTAGTGTTTATTGTAAATCCCATAAAATAGTTATTGGTCGTATCTCTGTAACCTGGTCTACAGAGGGGTATGTTCATAACAATTTCTTCCTATTTCCTTCCCGTAAATGTTGCATATTTTCTAGTGTAGATATTGGCCCACCCTGTCATGCCGAGTTGCTAATACAAGATACAAGATGGATATTCATCACCGAAAAATATTATTATTATTATTATTATTATTATTATTATTATTATTATTATTATTATTTTCGTGCATTTCTGTTGCATACGCATTTTCTTTCCGGATCCGAACCAGAAACCAAATTTCACAACCACTAAACATTTTTTTGTAAAAAAAAAAAGATCACGTACATTTTACATAGGTACATCTCTACGTAATGTGTGAGCTGTACTTGCGAGTACATTTTTTTTATATTTTATTAAGGCATGGGCTACCAGGAATCCCTGTAATGAGTGTATCGGAATCTTTTCCAATTAATCCGAGGACCTCAACTACAACTGAAATTACTGATGTCCTCATGTGCCACATTTTTCTAGATTTCCACTTCGAGAGCCTTGTATTTTGATAGTTTTTTTTGAAGTTCTTCAAAGATAAATTACCATTTGCTGGAACTTCAATGTCAATAAGAAAGCACATTCTGTTTTTGTGAGTTTTGATCATAGTGTCTGGACAATTAGCTTTGTTCTGTATTGTAAAGTTTCATAAAATTGTTACAAGTCCTATCTCTGTAACCGGGTTTGGGTGACGTTCATACCAGTTTCTAGTAAAAGTTGCATATTTTCCAGTGCAGATATTGCCCCACACTATCATGTCGAGTTCAATATTCTGTGGGTGCTAACACTGTGCAAGCTGATACAAGATGGTCAATTGTTTCTGGATATTTATCACAGAATTTGCATTTCGGGTTAACACAATTATTCAGCATCTGTGCTTGGTAATTTCTAATTAGCAAGCATTGGTCCTGTTCAGTAAGAATAAAAACTTCGGATTTAGATTTAACCCTGCACCACGTAACTACTGGTAGGTACGTGGCTTGTCTCCATCAGCTTGTTTGGTACGGACAGAGTATTGGCCATGAAGACGGATATTATTATTATTATTATTAGTATTATTATTATTATTATTATTGTGCAATACCTTTGCGTTGTTGTTCGACCTGTCCTCAAATATTAACCAGAGACTTCAAGAGACAAGTTTTTGTATCAGAAGATGAGAACAGATTAGATGCCACGCAATCAAAGAGAAAAACAATATATCATTATTATTATTATTATTATTATATAATATAATATTATTATTATTGTTACGTTGTTCTGGAATCGTCATCAGTGGTCAACTATAATTGTTTTGTTTCAATAAATTTTAATTTATTTGTAACTTAAAAAAAACGTAAATCTAACTGTAATAATATTTTATATGTTATATTAAATATTTCCTTTATTAATAATAATAATACTGTCGATATATAAATTTTAAACATTGTTAAACACAGTGTCTGTTCTTTTTCTTTTCTTTAATAGCGCTCTTTTCTAAGTGCTGTATTATTATTATGATAGTCATTGGACTTTTCCTTCTCTTATTTAGTTCCTTAATCCACACGATCGTTACGCCATGCCAATGCGTAATAAATAATAGACTATTGCGTTTTTATCACATGAAAAGACAAAAGACATATCAAAGACGATACATGGTTTCAGATGGAAAATCAAAGAAAAAAGGGAAGATAAATGTGGCAAACGTCAGTTTTAGTGAAATGGAAAAGTTATCAATTTCAAATCTTTTCAATTGTACTTCCTTATTTCTTAAAATAAAAGCCGGCATTCATATGTATCGTAGTATACCTATGAACGATAATGGGTATGTCCTGATTCGCATAAATAGAGCAGACTGGGACTCGTTCCGGGATTTCCTTCGCGATATCTCCTGGGATGCTGTCTTTACGATCCCCGTTCAAGAATGCGCTTCCGAGCTCTCCTCCTGGGTTAAAGCTGGAATCGAGGCTTTCATCCCCTCAAGGAAATATAAGGTCAAATAGCGCTCCACCCCTTGGTTCTCGGCTGCTTGCCCAGCTGCCATTGCTCATAGGAACCACTTCTTCCACCTATATCGTAGCGACATGCCTGACTGCAATAGACGTCTCTTTGTCTCTGCTCGTAATGAGTGTAAGCATGTCCTCAATGAAGCAAAGTCACTATTTGCTGCTCGAATGAAAGAACGTATCGCAAATTTGGCTCCAAGGATTATTGGCGCCTCCGCAAGAGCGTACTTAACAATAGCAAACCCTCTATACCCTCCTTTGTTCAACCAGTTCAAGGTTCTGACCTCTTCTGCCGACAAGGCTGAATGCTTTACTCGGAAATTCTCATTCAATTCAACGCTCGACTCTTTCGGTGTAGCCACATCCGATTTCCCCCTTTAGAAATGAGGCTCTATTGAGCAAGTTGCTCATAACCCCATCAACGGTATTGGGCATAATCTCTAATTTAAAACCCCACAAGGCAAGTGGTGGAGATGGGATACCAGCCATTGTCCTGAAAATATATGCGCCTGAAATGGACCCTGCCCTCTCCAAAGTATATAACTACTGCCTCAATAAATCTTGTTTTCCAGACTGTTGGAAGTCCTCATCCATTGTTCCTGTCTTTAAGAACTCTGGTAACCCTTCTGACTCTTCTAATTACTGTCCTATCAGTCTCCTACCCCTCTTCGACAAAGTCTCCGAAGCTTTAATTAACGCTGAAGTGGTTAAGCACCTTATATCCAATGATCTGCTTTCCGATAAGCAATATGGTTCCCGCTTTGTCCGTTCTACAGCTGATGTGCAATTGGCCATCACTGAAATTGTTTACCAAGCTTTTCATAATAACGGAGAAGCTCGTGCCGTGGCTCTAGATATCTCCAAAGCGTTTGATAGGGTTTGGCATGCCGGCCTTCTTCGCAAGCTTCAGGGTTATGGAATTTCAAGTCGATTGTTTGACTTAATGCAATCATTCCTGTCAAACCGTTTACTGAAGATCATTCTCAACGGATTCTCCTCCAGCTCGTATCTCACGAATGCAGGTGTTCCCCAAGGCTCCAACTTAGGCCATACTCTGTTCCTCATCTTTATCAACGATCTTCATGACGTCATAGATTCCGAAGTAGGCATCTACGCGGACGACACTACAATTTACTCCTGCCTCAAAAACAAATCTAGTGTCGTTGACAAAACTAACATGACCGTTCGTCTCGAAAAGAACCTCCAATCGGTTGTGAACTGGGGCAGGAATTGACTGATTAACTTTAACGCCTCAAAAACAAAACTGCTCTCTATTACCATAGAGAGCCCTTCCTGTCCCCATTAGAATGTCTGACGCTCAACTTCTGGAGAGCTCCTACTACTATGACTACTCGGCCTCACGTTGACTGCTGACCTGAGATGGAACAAATACATTGAGCCAATAGCTTCGTCCACCGCAAAGAAATTTGGCTCCCTGTGCTGCGCCAGGAAATTTTTCTCGCCGGAGTCAATCCTTCAAATCTACAAAACCTTTCGCCTTTGCATGGAGTATTGGTGCCATATATGGTCTGGTGCCTCTTATGTTTGTCTCAATGTTCTTGATAAGATCTACAGACGGATATGCAACATAATTGGCCCTGATCTGGCCTCTCGTCTTCAGTCGCCCCCTCACAGAGATGCCGTCGCCTCCCTCTGTCTTTTTTTTACAAATACTTTCATGGTAACTGCTCCGAAGAGCTGATTTCGCTGGTTCCCAGACTTCATGAATTTAAGCGTTCTACTAGGCTGGCATCTCGCTCACACCCGTTCACTGTCGAAACCCTTAAATGTAGCCATCTCTTCTACTCCAATAGCTTCATGTCTCGCACCTCTCGCCTGTGGAACTCCCTTCCCTGTTCTTGTTTCCCTGACAGCTATAATCTCCAACTATTCAAATGTAATGTCAATCGACGTCACCAGATGCCCTGATCTATCCCCTATCCTTCTCTTCATTCTTTTGTTTTTCACTCCTATTTGCTCTAGCTCCAACTTTCTGTAACCCCTTGCGTGCTAGTGGCTTCCCGCCTTGCTTGAGATGAAACGCTTAAAAAAAATAAATACTGTATGGTGATCTGCAATTGGAGATTTGTCTCCAGCTGTGCTGGTCAAACTCTCTGCCTCAAGGCACAGAGGGATCACCAGACGTGGCTATGTCGAAGAGCTGAGTCTTGTCTCGGGAAATAGCTACCCGGCCCCGATTTATTCGGGGTCTACGGGGAAATTTTGACCGAGTCTACACGCTCGGAAACCCCACATTACATGCAGCCTTGTGCCACATCTGACCACATGGCAGTTGGTAGATATCCTGCAGTTGGAGAATCGTGTCTAGCTGTGCTGGTCAGACTTTCTACCTCCGTGCAGAGTGGATCCCCAGGGAGGCTCTGTCAAAACAGCAACCAGACCCCTTTTTTATACGGCATCAACGCGAATTTTTTTGGCCGAGACTACGGGCTCGGATATCACACATTAAATTTGGCCTTGTGTCACATCTGGCCTCGTGGTGATATCCTGCAGTTTGAGATTTACTTGACTTACTTGTCTACTTCTACACGTTGCTGGCGAATCTTATATGCGTTGTTCTTGTCCTAAGTATTATCGTTCATTACCAAACCTCGGGCGATTATTCTATTCAGTAACCTTCCCCAGGTTACAAAAATATGCATGATTGTTATTGCAATATTGTGTTAAAGTTGTTAAGCTAAAACATTTAACGATGCGATAGATGAATTTCTATTTATATTTTATCGCCGTAGAACTCTCCCTGAGCTTATTCAATCATTAACTGAAGAATTAAGATTCATCAGAAATTTAAAATAGGAAAACCGTGAAATAACCGTTAACTTATTATTATTATTATTGTTATTATTATTGTTATTACTATCATTTTTATTTTCTTTGATTTCTGGCGTTTACACATTTCTTTCCGGGTCCCGCCCAGGGACCTAATGTTAGAAATGCCATCATGACACTTTCCACTGACAAAAAAAAAAAAAATAATTACATAGATAAAGCCCTTCGTAAAGTGTGAGCTGTACTTGTCAGAACAATTTTTTGTATCTCCTTGAGGCATGGACTTCCAGGAATCCCTTCAATTAGTCTACTGCAATCTTTTCCAACCAGTCCTAGGGCTCCATCTACAACAGGGATTGTTGATGTTCCCATATGCCACATTTTCGAGATTTCTATTTCAAGGTCCTTGTAATTTGACAACTTCAAAGATACATTGCAGTCAGCAGGGACTTTATTATCAATTTAGAGGCACCGTTTTGTTTGTGGTCTTTAATAACAATAACTGGGCGGTTGGCTTTGTTTGTTCTGTCAGTGTGTATTGTGTAGTCCCATAGAATTGTAACAGGTTCTATCTCCGTAACCGGGTCTGGTTGGTGTTCATACCAGTTTCTTTCAGTTTCCTTCCCTGTAAAGTTGCAGATTTTCCAGTGCAGATATTGGCCCATTCTGCCATGCCGGGTTTTATATTCAGTGGGTGCCAACATCGTGCAACCTGATACAAGATGATCAATCGTTTCTGGATACTTATCACAGAATCTGCATTTTGGGCTGACACAATATTTTAGTATATGTGCTTGATAATTCCAAGTTAGAAAGCATTGGTCCTCTGCAACAAGGATAAAACCTTGTGTTTCCGCTTTCAACCCACTGCTACGTAGCGCCACTGATGGCTACGGGTTTTGGTTTACGTCAGCTTGTTTGGTACGGGCAGAGTATTGGCCATGAAGCGGTTTATCTTGCCATCGCTTCTGTATCTGGTCGTTTGCATTCGTCTTTGTTGTCTGTTTTAGGTATTTTGCAGTTTCAGCCGGTGTATTGTGCTGTAGTTGCATCTCTACGCCCATTTGAAACTCCATTTTGAATTTGTTGGCTTCTTTCATTACGGAGTAAAGACGCTTACTACTTTCATGTTCCTTGACGCATACCATCATCCAGTCTTCTGTAGTTTCCAAATATCTTTGGAGGCCAATTGTTGTAGTTTTGTAGGACAGTTCTAGTTGAACGAATCCTCTGCCTCCTTCGGATCTGGGCACATACAGACGATCAACATCAGCTTTGGGATGATGCATGCGTTAGCAAGTGAGAAGCTTTCTCGTTTTGGCGTCCATTCATTCAATTTCAGCTATGGTCCAGTTAAGGACATTAAAGCTGTATTGCACCACAGGGACAGCCAATGAGTTTATGGCTGATATTCTGTTTTTTGAGTTTAGCTCAGTATTTAGTACCAGACGTACACGCCTGTAGTACTCTTTTCTTATTTTTTCCTTCATTTGGGGGTGTTGTATGCAATCTCCTTCGCTAATTCCTAGGTACTTATACGCTTCATCATGCTCCAGTTCCCTAATCTTTGTGACAAAATCTAAATCTATTAAGGGTGTTTCTGTAATCCTACCTTTCTTGAAAGTTACTTCTGCACATTTATCTAATCCGAAGTCCATACAATATTGAGGAGGCCTTTCAACTCATTGTCGTCTTTGGCAAAGAGTTTGAGATCATCCATGTAGAGTTATTATTATTATTATTATTATTATTATTATTATTGTTATTATTATCATTATTATTGCTTCATTGACTGATGAAACAGTACGCCAACAAAGTGAAAGTGGATTACAAATATTCGAATCCCAATGATAACATCGAATCAAGGTGTTATGATTGGGGTTAAATCTTTGTCGGGTAACTCAAGCTACTAAGACAATTTCCGACTGAGGGTGTTCCAAAATATCTACATGTGACTATGAAGTCGCCTTTGAAGCCTTATCCTTCAAAATTAAAAAAAAAAAAAAAAACTAGCATGACACGACCATGAACTTTCATGAACACAGATTCACTGTATGTCAGCCCCTAAGAGGCATGCCCAAATATGGTCAAACAATTGATAAGTATTTATTTATTCGAGTTTGTTTGAAGAATACCAGAATAATGACAATTCCCTCTAAAGGCACTTTAATCACTAGTAATATAATAATATAATGATAATACCCAATCTAGAAGAATCTATTAACATTTTTACGGCTTATCAACTCTTTCTGAGTTATTTAAAATAGAAATATTCTTGGATAAAAAGACAAATAATTTTTGAGAATGAATATTGCAATAGTACTTTTTTTAAGAATAACTATGATTTTTCTAGATAAAAGTCTTACTATTTAACCCATAGGTATGGGGAGACAATGTCTTCATACTTTATCTAATGGCATTTTCGCCAAAGTGAATGTAACGAATCCGACTGGGATTCGAACTCGGCTGCGCGATTTCTTATCCAGAGACGCTATATCTAACACCACCCGCATACCTAATTTATAAGCAATGGCATTATACAAGACTGTCCAATTCTTATTGGAATATCTTCTACAACTTCCTATGTACATACAATAGCCAGGTCAAAATAGGCATTATTTCAAACAAAGAACTGCACCATATAGCATAAACCACTTCACTTGAGGACTTTCAGCAGCAGCAACAATTAAACATGTAATTCGAAGAAAGAATAACGATATAATCAAGATTCTGACGTCTGACACTCCAAGACAAAAGTCAAAGGAAGGAAGCCCGCATCCATACTGGAAAGAACTATAACTGCTACTGGGCTTGATGAGCCTATTTTCATGGAAAATTGTTTTAAGAGAATGATTTTATAAATTTCAATCGACATCAACAATGTCTGCTCGTCCAATGAATGCCAAATGTTTCCTTATAGGGAAACGGCTATTAATAAACTTATCATTACCATTCAGGCGTTTGTAATATTATTTTTCTCAGTGTGTATTATGTTTGAATACAGGTAAACAAATTGTTGAAAATTGGCAATCATGTATTTTTTACCTTTGAAATAATGAAAATGGAACAATTTCCTTTAACATCTTATCTGAATTTCTGGGATGATCGGTTTATCATTATTTCCCTTAGTTATATTCGGACTGTTGTCTTTATCTTTGTTGTTATCATGGCGTTTAAACATTTGTCACC
Source organism: Acanthosepion pharaonis (assembly GCA_903632075.3). Taxonomy (NCBI): domain Eukaryota; kingdom Metazoa; phylum Mollusca; class Cephalopoda; order Sepiida; family Sepiidae; genus Acanthosepion; species Acanthosepion pharaonis. Next base: position 541,504 of record CAHIKZ030000122.1, on the reverse strand, counting down.
CCCAGCCTCCATCAGGTGTTTATCGATCTGGGTTGTTGTACACATACTGCTGGACCATGTGAACTTAATAAGACCTTCGATCCAGTTCACAAAGAAAGAAGAAAATAATAATCAGCCACCCTTACTGGGTCTACTAATAACTAACACTGAGAATCGGTTGAAAAACATCTGTATATCACAAGGCAAACTTCACCGGAAAATACATCAACTTCAAATACCACAACATCCATACCGTGTAAAGAAAGACAAATCCATACGTTTATTTAGCCACCTTCCAAGTGGTAGGATGTGATACAAGCTCATTTTCCTTCTAGTTAACCACAAACCTACATACTGCCAAGTATAACAACACCACTAAATCCCCATGACCACTGTCATGGTGGTGTCGGTCGTCTTTAGTGTAATAAAAAAGATGTCGCTGCAGAGGTCACTCGACTAGGGTTCTCGATGGAACTAGGCTTCTCAATAATTTAATTTGAACAGATAGTATACTTTTTTTATTTACTTTCCGTATCGCGTTTGCAGGATGGGACACAAGCTCATTTCAAAGCATCATTTATATTATCTAGTTTCGATCTGCCCGAAGACAAACACACAGTTGAGTTGCGCTATGTTCGAAGACAAAGGTACAAATGATATGCGCTCTGTCCGAAGACAAACACACAACCAAGTTGCGTTCTGGCTGAAGAAAGAAAAACCATTGAAAAATGTGCTTTCTACAACCTGTCAGAAGTTATTATATAAATCAAATAAGCCTCAATAACTCAAAATGTTCTGAACCAATATTTGTCAAATTTTCACTCGTCCATCTCTTAATAAAATATTTATCTAAATTTTCTGTCATTTTAATAGCTAGTTTTGAGATATTTGGAATTTACGAAAATGTACTCTCTGAAGTTAGAATGCAGATTAAATTAATATTAGATTAAGACCCCTGAAATCTAATAAAATCTATTTTTCCTTTTTGACCATAATATATATTGAAACATGGGTAAAGGAAATGATATAACTACTGCGGAAAAACAGAAATTAACGAAGTTTTTGAGCGAGGGAATATCGACTTTGCAAATATCAAAGCTTTGCAGAGATTATTGAACTATAAAAAAAGGCTGTTGAAAATATAAATTGAGAGCTCGAAGCAAAGGAAAAGGCTTTAAGAACTTGCTTGTTTGAGATTAACGTAATCCAAAGCGAGTTATATCGAAACAACCACTTTTGACTAGCGCTCAGATCATTGAAGAGGCTGGAATTGCGTGAGACAAGGACAAAAAGTGTAGAATAATTTGTGAATTGGGATCTGTAAAAAAAATCTCCGAGGCAACCTCCTATCACTAAAGCAAATATTTTAAAGCGTCAAAATTAGGTCAAGGAATATATGAAAATTAACTTTTCTAAAGTAATTTTCACGCACGGATCTTGAGTGACATTTGAAGGACCTGAAGGGTTGGCCAAAGGTTGGATTTTATCTAATTCATATGTGCTTGAGGCTAAAAGAAAGCAACAAGGAGGTGGTAGTGTTATGATATGGGTTGGAATTGTCGACGAAGCCATTATTGGACTATTGAAAGTCGATGATGGAATTAAGCAGAACATTGTTAACTATTGTGATTTTATGAGCAAGACGATTTTTGCAAGGTAAAAGTCCCAGTCTCGCAGTTTCAAAGTGAAATGTGTATTTATGCACAACAATGAACCTTCTCATGTATCTAAGCTTACTCGTGAATTCTTTGAGTGTAAAAGATTTACAGAAGAGAAGATAAGGGAATGGCTACCATCAAGTCCTGATCTGAATCCAATCGAAAATCTATGGCCAGTTGTGAAGATGAAATTATATGAATGTGGCGAACAATATCACAACGAAGCAGACATATGGGAACTAATTAAAACTACCCTATTGGAAATTGAACCTGATGAAGTAAACATATTAACAAAATTAATGGATTAGTGACTGTATTTGTGATGAAGGGTCACTATATTCCAAAACTTATCATATGTGTTTATTTGTTCTATTATAGATGTTAATCAGTTTTTGATTATTTTATTACATTTTCTATTGAAGTAAAATGAGATTTGGTTTTACCTGATAACTTCAGATGGCAGTTTTTTTAGAATACTGTTTTATAATAATTTATCACTTCAATAAAACAATATTACCAAAAGAATTTAACTCAGTCTTTTATATGACATCTAAATTGATTGTCTAAAAGTTGGAAATTATTTTTCAAACCAAATTTAAATTTATTTGCTTAATAGCTTCAGAAAAAGTGTAAAATACTTCTCTATGTCAGACCAAACGACTGAGAAGCGCTTATTTAGCTGGTCTACTCACTAAGGTAAGATATGAAACAAGGTTCGTGTAGGATGCTGCTCTTCATGCATATGAGCCAAGAACAAAAAAAAAATGTCCTCGTGACCATTGTCACACTGGCGTTGATATTTCAACACTCTTAGTTGAACGAGAAAGTTGCTACTTGGGAATCCGCGATAAAGAGCGCGCTTTCTTTAATTGAGAACAGATACTATACTTGGTGTTTACTCGCCCTCCTCTACACGGTGACGAAATATGACACAAAGGCCAATTTAAACTGGGGTGTCTATGCGCGTGCACATGGGCTAAGACCAAACACTGCCAGACCCCCACAACCAAACATAGTCACTCAGGGAAGTGTTGCCACAAGGAGTGAGAACATTCTTTATTTGAATCTGTTTTTAGAGAGCATTGATCCCTGATACGGATTTTTTATTATTTCATTTTAAATAACATGCAAACATATATACGATGCTCACGCGGACTGCATTTTGAATTGGACGAACCCTTTTATATTGAGGCTTACAGCCACGTCAAGTTGAAACACTGTTTCTCCACCGTACGATCACCAAAGTTAAGCAACATTGAGCCTGGTTAGTTGCAAGATGGGTGACCGCTTAAAAATACTAAGTTCTGTAAGCTTGGATGTGCGGATCGTGTAATGGATAATAGCTCGGGATTGTTAATTATCTAAAAATAAATAAAACTGTGTACAAAATATTTTGATTTCTGTATTAAATAACCAATAGAGGTTGATAAGCGACTAATCAAAAACAACCAACCAAGATTCAGTTCAGTTATGTACCACGCGTAATACTCGCTAAGGTGATCATGTATCTTTCGATACATGACTGACGAGGCAGATTTTTTTTCTCGTAGTAGACGAGTTGCCATCCAAAGCTATAGAACCAGGTCTATTTGCCCATAGCTGGCGGGAGAAGAAGAGGATTCATACCTTTCCTAAGGGTATTAGCACGTAAGTGAAAGTAATGGATTCGATTGGAATTCGAACTCGACTCTCCGATTCCTCAATCTGAGCCGATATCCATTACTTCACCGTGCCTCCTCCGTGCAAGCTTTTATATCGTTTAATTCCTTGTGTTTTTGTTCATTTCCCGACAGTAAAATTACTTCTCCAGGTTTTTATCCATGTTTTCGACAAAGACGTTAAATTATGGTCATTCTCCATTATACAATCATATCGAAAAGTTGGTGATTTTTTTTATCGACGCTCACTTTACTTTATAAGTCCGATGCTTTGCAATAGCATTGCAAATTGTAATCTTGCTACAAACCGTTTTGGACTGGAATTTCACTCTTTGATTGCCCCACTCCATTATAATATTATTATTTAGGCTCTTTCGATGTCAGAAAATAATGATATCTATTCCTTTGTAACGTACAAAATCTGAACAACCTCACACTTTCAAACCTGTTAAAACTCTTGTGTTACAGTGTTTCCAACTTGAGGATGATTGCAATTTTAATATTGCAGTTTCTTTTTACATTACCTACAAGTGGATGATGCAATATCCTGCAATAATAGAGAAATGTTTATTTTTAGCCATGTGGTTTTAAACCTTTTACTATTGCTTGCTATTCTTCCCATGCAATATTTTGACTTCATTAACTAATGTTATTTCCTTAATTTAAACGAGGAAATTATGATATAAGATCATAATCATAGAGTACCTTATGCTGTAGTGGTTATCAAATCAAATTTTCGAATGTAGGTCCATTATTCATTAAATAGTCTACGAATCTGTGTTTGCATGAATAATGGTTCTGTTTAAATTAATATCAGCTGATTATAAGAAAATTTTATATTATTCTCCGTAAATCTCCGACATTACAGACGTGGATGCGATTGCTGATGGCATATTAATTTTAACAATTACGTAAATTTTCAAAAATAGAGATTAAGTAATAAACGACGTGTTTTCTAGAAATACTGAGACATTTTTTTTAGGAGAGGCCGTTATAACTGACCTAGATTATTGTAATTTTGCTATATCATTAATATAAATCGAATAAGCTGACCTGCAAACTTTTGTTATTCAAGATTGAAGGAGGCGGCTGTAACAGATCTTTGGACACACCCTACTAAACACTGCTTGTCACAGCTGTCTACTTTGCAGAATACAATCGGGACATGAAGAATATTTGGATGATCTCTGTGGAATTAATTTTTGTGTTAAGCTTGGCGAAACGCTTCAGAAACTTATGGAATTTTCCAGACTCTTATCTAATAAGTTGTATAAGTCTATCATCTGTGTTTCGCTGCCACAAAAAGTTCAAGGACGGTAGAAAGATGAGAGACGTTGAGAAATGTGGGAGGTAGAGGGGGCGTCAGAGCTGGTTAAGTAAATTCGTAAAGTTCTGGACAAAGATCACCGTATGTTTATAAAGACAGGTTTTCGAGTGGCAACTGTACAGAGACTTATTCATAAAGTTCAGAACATGCGCAAGATTTGTGCCAAGTTTCTTCCCAGCGTGCTCAGTGACGAAGTAAAGAGACGTTGGTGACAGGGATAGGCAGCAAAACTGTCTCTCCGGCTCTCTAGAGTCCCGGCCTTGCTCCCTCTGACGTTTCATATCAAATTGCCATAGAATCTGTCATTTCTGCAACTCTCAAACCGATAAAACCTTTATCAGAATGCTGGCTGTTCTTAGCAACGGTGCTTTTTGTAGTATCAAAGTTCGAATATCAGTCAAAATTATACCCACCTGTTTTAGATTTTGTCTGTCTCTGGTCTAAGAAGAGTTACATCAACAGGAATAATTACTTTCTTAAGAGCGCACAGGGCGCTATCTCGTGTTTCAAATCATTATACCTTTTCTCTTCCTTACAATTACATCCCCTGGTACTGCTATACAAAGACTAATACTGTTTGAATTCCTTCTGGACAATAATGGTGTCGGACATTAATTACATTATTATACTGTAATATTATCATAATATCCGAGCTAACATTACACTACAACTACTATTACTAATAATAATTTGCATTGTATTTATTACAGTGTCACTGAATCATTATCTGAAACTTACGGCAAGGGAATATGGTAAATATACACAATGTTTATATTTTATTTACATTGATAACACTCACCTGACAACCCTGAGCCGGCTCATTACCTCGATGAGTGACTATTGGGATATACCATGTGTTGTAAGCTTGAATGTGCGGATGGTGTAATGGGTAAAGACTCGGAATTGCAAATCGGAGAGTCGAGATCCAATTCTAGTCGGCTTCGTTATAATTACTTACGTGAAATTTAGCAACAGAGAGAAAGCATTTCGAATATAGTCAGTAATCATCAGTGCTTTCTTTAATATCTTCCTTTACTCACACCTGGATTTGACTGATTTGTTTTTTACGGCTTATCAACCCTTTGTGAGTTTTATAAAACAGAAATATTTTTGGATTATAAAAAAAATAATTTTTGAGAATATTGCAATAACAATTTTTGAAGAATAACTACGATTTTTCTAGATACAATTGTTACTGTTTAACCCACATGTGTGGGGAGGCAATGGATTCATACCTTTCCCAATGGCATTTTCACCTAAGTTAATATAACAAATCCGACGGGAATTCGAAATCGGTTCTCCGATTTCTTATTCAGAGCCACTATATATTACACCACCCGCATATCTAATTGATAAGCAATGGTACTATACAGGATTCTCACATTCTTTTGTAGATTTTTTAAAGCCAGAAATATTTCAGATTATAAACAGTTGTTGGAGATAATGATTTAAACTGATAAAAGTCCTACTAATTAACCCATAGCTCGGGGGAGAAGAAGCAGATTCATACATTTTCCAGAAGTATTTGCGCGTAAATGTAACAAACCCGACTGGTAATGGAAGTCGGCTCTGCTAATTCCAATTACGAGCCGTTATCCATTACACCACTCGCACTTACAAGCTTACAGCACCTGGAATTTCCAAGCTGTCACCTATCTAGGTATTGGCCAAGCCCAACGTTGCTTAAGTTCGGTAATCTTACTGGAACAGGTGTTTCAACGTGATATAGTCGTAATTCTCTTGGATGTGAGCCCATCCCTTGGAATTGATGTCCGTTGTATTTATTTGTTATATTTCTCTTTAATAGGTGAGTAGTGTCAAGGAGGACGATCTTCTAGACTTCTTTTTATCTTGAATTTACCGAGGATTGTGTAGATGTATTTGTCTACCCCTTACTTCACCAGGCCAAGAGAACCTATTACCGCTGGTATTGTTGTGGTCTTTACTCGCCACGATCTTTCAATTTCTATTTGTAGATTTTAAATTGAGGTTTTCTATTGCTTTCAGAAAGGTTTTACTTCTGTAACGCTGGTGTACTAATGTATAACGCCGAATATACCCATCATAGCATCAGTCGTACATGATTATTCCAAGCACATGCATCACAGCTAAATTTGCGCGATAGGTCACAGTGTTTGATAAAAGGAGCTTATAATTTTGCAGGTTGGGCACAGTCAGAAATACGCCCAGGTCGAGTAACCCTCTCTACGCAGACGATCTCCGATTTAGACTGTTCCCAAGAATGTAGATGTGATACTAATGTCGCTTAAACTGACTCATTATTCGGACTGTAAATACTCCTTCAACTAGCGGTTCTTATCATTACCCAATTCCCATTCATGAATAGTAGGTCAACTTCTAGGAGTTATGCCTGGCTGGTTATGTTCAGTCAAACAAATCTTTATGCCAGCAAGGGATATTAACTCTAACCCATCTTAATTCACAAATACAAAATATTGACTCCTCCAATCGATTAAGATCAAAAATTATGAAAGCCATGCTTTGGGAATTATTACCACTAATAGTTTACCTGTGTCGTAAAAAAATGACGGAAATTGTTTGAAAATCTGAAGAGACGTCCAAAAGAAGAAAACTTTTTGAACATGAAAGCCTTGTTTGCGAATTGTTTGTGGTGGTCAAAGGTCACCATTCCATGGTATTCACTTCAGCTGACCCCGCCCTCTGCGGTATAACAGGTTTTAATAGTGAAATGCAATGAAACAAACGTCTTAAAACACTGTATTGAGATTCAATAACGCGGAGATAAAGAATTCACAACTAATATAGAGGCCAATGGACCACTGAATTAATCCGTTCCCATTATACTTTTTAGACGTTCAATGGTATCTATAATTCATCGATTACTATTGGTATGATATAAACCGCTTTTTACTCAATATATTTTCATGTTAAAACTGTGTATGTGTTTAATATAACAGTGAAATTGAAATATCCCTCGGATGAAAAACGATTCGCAACAGAACGACAAAGACGGAATCGACAAAGTCTGTTTAAAGACCAAATTGAAGCAAGACTATCACCTAACAGACAAAGGTATCTGAGTGTCTCACATGAAATGCTTGAACAAATAAGACTGCAATCTACGAAACGATTAATTAAACGGTTTATTTTGCTCGGTGACTAATTTTGTCTAAATGCAGATAAATATTTTATTTATATAGATTAAGAAAACGACTAAGAGAATTAATAGCTCATAAATTTAATAACTTATATTCATTTATCTCCCTTCCCACTACAAGATGACTGGAAATATATAAATACACATTGATAATTATTATATGGCTTTTTTATTATTATTATTATTATTATTATTATTATTATTATTATTATTATTATTCCATGCATTTTTATTTTCTAGCATGATGTCAAGAGATTAAGGATGAAGTTTACTGAAAGCATGGAAGCAAATCTCCCGTAATCTTGAGGACCTTTCTCTGTATCCTTGCTGGCCCCTTTTTATTTTTTTAAGTTTCATTTTATTTTTTTTTTTTGCTAGGCCCATTGAGATTGTTCCGTGCGCTCTAACACCGATGAGCTCAACTGTCATTTTCAGTTTCCATGTTTTATTTCTTGTGCAAAGCTGAGATATCGCTCCATATTTTCACCTTCAGTCAATATTATGGAGCCGTCTCTTGGAACCGCAAAATCCAACATCTGACAAAATTTCGTCTTGTTTACGATAATTAGATCAAGGTAATATCTCCAACTAAACTAATAACAGTAATTAATCTTAATTGCAGAATTCATTATCATTATTATTGCTGCTGCTGTTGTTGTTGTTGTTGTTGTTGTTTTTAACAGTAGCAGATTATTAAACGGGAGTTGAAAAGGAAAAGATGAAAATGGTATATATTATTTTAAAAAGATCTGGAAAAGTAATGAAGAAAAATAATGCTGTACGATGTATTTTATTTTAAAAAGAGTTTTAAAAAATTTTGAGTGAATGAATGCGGTATGCTTTATTTAAAATAAGTTTTAAAAGATGGAGGAAACTGATGTTTGTATATTTTTGCCTGCTGCTGCTGCTAATGATAATGATTAATAACGATTCAGCTTTTATCATTATCACTACGAGTTTATTATTTTATTAGGCTGAAATAACCAGGATCTATGGTAGAAAATAAGGAGAGTAAAATAATTGAAGACTTCGAGATTCCGATTAGCCAATTTCCTCAATCTTGATTGTTATGATTAAAACACAATCTCCAAATCATTAACCACAGATTGAAAAAAACAACCAAACCGGTTTGATAGAAAAATAGCAGCAAATTGACGCCAGAAAATATGAGATAGTCTAAACTGAATTTTATAACCAATAAGGAACCTTTTTTCTAAGAGAAGTTTATCTGTAGTGGACTCGCTTGCTTGTCTTGATATTGTTCAAAAGCGTCTACACATCCCTGTGGGTGACGAATTGGTCTTCGTCTCACAACCTTTTTCCAGCAGATGAAACGTTGTGAGGCTCCCGGTGCTCGAACCCTATTCCCATGGCATGGGTTCTAACGAACTACATTCGTTGGTCCCACCAGCTCTGACCTTTATAAATGGTCATGCCACATACACAAGTGCGAATCATCCTCATTCCCTTCCTATCCCACTCGGACAGGTTCTTCACAAGAACTGTTGTGGAACACACTCCTGGCAGTATGTTTTCCCAATTACTACAACATTTACCGCTTCAAGTTCAATGTTAACATCTCTCTCAGTCTGTTTCTTTCTTTCTATCTATCTATCTATCTATCTATCTATCTATCTATCTATCTATCATAGTCTGTTTCCCCGAACAAAATTCTTTAGTCCCACCACCCCTGTCCTTTATAACTGAGACCCCACCATGCTGCGTACACAAGTGTGTGTCATCCCCATTCCTTAGTATCTCTTAGTCGAAGTAAGTTAAGCGCGGACAGCTTCTTCCTAAGATCTGCTACCTTTAGAGACAGACTCCCGGCAGCATGTTTTTCTTGGCCTATTCCAGTCTAGTGGTAACTGTTACTTTTCCTGCATAATCCTATGGATTTCATTTCTTAACTCTTCTTATACAACACTACACAGTAATTACTACCTTGAGTTACTCTTGAGTCTGGTATTTACTCAACGTTAGTATTAAAATGACATGAAGGTATAGAAAAATCTCTTATATCCTCGGGAGAAGAAGAATCGACGTTTGAAGAAAACTCTCACAGCCACACACCCACGCGCCGATATTAATTGACGAAGCCAGGTTGTTAAATAAACAATAATTTTATGTATGTTTGATTCGTGTTCTTATTTATCTGTACAACAATAACATTTCATTATATACTATATTTTCCAGAAAATAGTTTACGTTTTTTTTTTCTCGTTTTTGTTTTTCGGGGGGCTCAGTTCAGGCTGTGCAAGTTACAATGGAATTAGATTCCACTCATAAGTGTGTCGGTTTTTGTAGGTAATTTATGAATATCGTTTATCAGAAATGGCTGATATTTATCTACTTAATATATCAATCATTATATACTAGAAGCTGGGGCTTATGGTCGAAATACCAGTTCCCTTAAAATCAGCGAAAAGTACCATCGAGTCAGGCCTGTTACATAGAGGAGTGACCGCTTGGGAATACCAGGTGATATAAGCTCGGATGTACGGGTGGGTGTAATTGATAATGGCTCGGATTTGTTAATCGGAGAGCCGAGTTCCAGTTCATATTGATTTCGTTGTTTTCCCTTACGCGTAAAAACCCTTGAGGAAGGTATTAATCCACCTATTCCCGCCCCACTAGCTATGAGTTAATAAGTAAGACATTATAAGTAACCATTATTATCACCAAAAAAAAATCTTACAATATAATAATATGTCCTGGCTTCAAATGATATGCAAAGGGTTGATAAGAAGTGGGAAACAGATCAATCAATCATGTAGTAGTGGGTGTTATGGTGGGACCATTCTTCGCTGGGCCGCCGAAATTTAATGATTTTACGCTTGGCCTGGTGAGGCTATTTGGAGGTTTTAAAATTCAAAATTCACTGATTACCACGCCAGTCTACTGACCCTGTCTGCCCTGCTATTTTACCGATAACCGTTGGGAGAATACGTGGATTCAAACCTTTACCCAAGGTTATTTGCATGAAAGTGAATGCAACGAACTCGACTGGAATTCGAACTCGGCTCCCTCTATTCCACAATTCGAGTCGCTATCCAACCCATACGAATTATAATAATTAATGAAACAAAGAAAATTGAAACAATGAAAATGTGTACACATATCATCTAGAAGTTACAAAAACTTTTTCATTGACACTAATGATTGTAGCAGTAACAATAATAATAATAATAATAATAATAATCGACTTAGCATATGTTCATACCAATCTTCTTAATATAAATCTCTATGAAAAAATAAATAGAAATAAAATACAGTAATATTTCGAATTAGCAAATTACAACTTGAAAGTGAATATCAACGCATTTCTTTCACTCACTTACTGAATTTATATAATATTGCATCTAAATGATTTATGGATCGGGAGTGAGCTGGTCGGTTGGTCGGTTGGTCGGCTGGTCGGTGACTGCCGCTGAGAGGTCGACCGTGAAGAATTGAAATGGAAATGTGTTGCTTGCTGACGTCTGTGTTCGATCCATTCATCTCCGCCGTTTGCATCTGTAAATGGACGACACTCTGAAAAGACTGGCATTGATTTGAAAGCTGAATATTTAGTGAAAAGATTAACTGAGACTATATTACCCGGGACGATTCGATGAGATAAATGGTACGTGAGAGGTGACTGGACATAAATAACGTCAAGTGTCTGTGCACGGACGCACGCACACACACACACAAACATACATACACACACACACACACACACACACACACACACACACACACACACACATATATATATATATATATATGGGAATGTTGCCAAGTGCTTATAATTTTGGCTTACCAACCATGAGACCCGGAGCTTCTTTAAGTTATCAAGTATGGGAGGTGATTTCCGCTTGCGGCACATTTGGAAAAAGAACTGAAAATTATACCAGGGGCTGACCCAAGCCTTGAGAGGGAAACTGGATAGAAAAAATTGTTCATCGATTGTTGTGCTAGCACGGTGTGACAAGACATCGTTACTGAGGCTTTGTGCGTACTGGCCTTATTCAAACTGTTGATCACGCCAGAAGAGCCGCTCTCTCCAAGAAACTGTAGCTCAGCATATTTACAGTGTAAAAAAAGGGTAGGCTTTGTGGGTGTTGAATAAACACAAATGTGCCCGAGAAAACGCCTGCAACAGGTATTAACTAGTATACGCGGATACGAGAAGACAGCCATTATATATACGATCGACTATATGGGCATGTTGCTTGGTGGTAAGAACGTTGGAATCTCACTGTGGTCGATTTGTCATACTCATAATATCCGCATGAAGAAGCAATCCCAGCACGCGAAAAACTATCTTAAAATTAACTCAAGCCTTTCGAAGGAGATTGGATCGCCAGTAATCATCTGAAGCCGTCGATAGTTGTGTTTGCAAGAAGTCATAAGTCATCGTAACCGAGCGTTTGAGCTTACTGGCTTTATTTAAAAACTATCGATTACGACAGATTATGAGCTCTCATCCGGAAACTGCAACCGAAGACCTTTCAGAAATCCCCAAGTGAGCTCTGTGGGTTTTATACAAACACAAATATACCTGAGCAGGAGACTGCAATAAGGACTGGCTAACCACCAAAGAGAATATTGATACATAGATACATGTACCAATGGACATAGAATACTATCTTATCGATTTTCTTCAGAACGTTATAGATGCTATTCACACACACACACACACACACACACACACAGGTGGGCGCGCACGCACACACACACACACGCAAACACGTTTCGACCATTCTCTTTTCCTGTCGTCTTCAGGTTATCTTTTCAAGTGGGTTACTCTTTTCGGTAGTAGACTGGTTTATTTTATTTTATATATATATATATATATATATATATATACAATTATTTATATATATATATATAATATAATTATTTAAAAAATAAGATTTCATCGCTTACATAAGAGTTATCATGTTTCAAAACAAGAGACGAAAACTTTTCGTCTCTTGTTTTGAAACTTGAGAACTCTTATGTAGCGATGGAATCATAATTTTAAATAAATAATTATATTTAGGCTCTAGTTTTGTATCGAGCACTATTTTTTAAAAATAATAAAAAAAAATACTAAAGAATTTTGGATTATTTACCTAACGAGTTCTTTTCATTTTCTATATATTTTCACACACACACACACATATATATATATATATATATATATATATATATATATATATAATAATCCATGCCACAACGCTGTTCATCATGTCAAGCATTCCGTTCAGAACTTCTTTCATTTAACCGTCACAGAGAATATTTCAACCTGTCATCAGAATGGCTGATGCTAAACTTCAGGTGAGAAGCAGACTACGCCTTCTTTGCCTCAAGTTTTCCACTGACATGAAATGGAGCAACTACATTGAATCAATTACTACTATGACGACGACTGCAAGGAAAGCCAGTTCACTGTATCGTGGCAGAAAATCTTTCTCGTCCCGTGCGTTGTATACTGTTGCATTATCTAGTTTAGTGTTCCTGCTGTACATATCGAAATTCTTGACAAAATCCAAAGAAGGGTAAGTAATGTAATCGAACCTAATCAGTCATCTCGGTTTCAATCACTTTCTCACCAACGTAACATGGCTTCCCTTTCCCTATCAACAATCTGGGAGCTATAATTCGAGTATTTTCCTTTACATGCACAGTAATCCCACCGAAAACTAGTCTTGTCTCAATATATCTCCCTGGGCTATGGCTGAAGGTCGATCTGATTTTTTAATAAATAAATTCGGAAATGCGACAAATTTTAGTCGATTTGAAGCTATGAAAACTTCTGAAGAATTTATGTGTGATTTGATTTTTGTGGGGCTGTGAAAAAGGTAAATGTGTTTTATATCATTTAATTTTTGCGAGAAGGAAAACAGAAGCGGAATAAGATGCATGTGCCTTTGGGATCGGGTCACCAGCAAGTCAGAGATGGTAAGTTGTCTTACCGAAAACCTCAGTAACGGACTGCAGACTAATGACAGAAATTCGTTATAAGAAACAAAAATGTTTGATTATTCCCTGCTGCAGAAGGGGTTAGGGACGCTTTACAGTCACCGTTTCACAGTAACCATTTGATAGTCACCATTTCGTCGTCGCGAATGGTATTTAACAATAATTGGTTTCGGAAAAACACTTTATCAAATAAAATAAGTATATTTTATTTATGAACAGTTCCTTTGAAGATAGATTTTCTATTTATTTGTTTTAAATTTTTATGGTATTTTTACTGTTGTACTATAACTACGGCATATGTCCCCGTTCACATAAATGCAGTAGTAAATACTGTATGTTAGTCTGCAGTTGGAGACTTGTCTCCAACTGTGTTGGTCAAACTCTCTGCCTCCGAGCAGAGAGCATCCCCAGACGAGACGAGGCTATGTAGAAGGGCAAACTCGTCACCGGGAACAGCTACCCGACTCCGTTTTATACCGGGTCTACGGGGAATTCTTGGCCGAGCCTACGGGTTTGGATACCCCACAGTTAATTCAGCCTTGTACCACATATGACCGCGTGGGGCGGTTGGTAGATATCCTGCAGTTGGAGATTCATTGTGGAATTCACTTGACTCACTTCTAGTAGTTGACTACTTCTTCTACGTGCCGCCGTCGAATCTTATATATGTTGTTCTTGTCCTAAGTATTATCGTTAATTACCAATCATCGTGTGATTATTCTATTCAGTAACCTTCCTTAGGTTACAACTTTTATTTAACAAGAAATCGTTTAAATTATCATTTCTAAAATAACACTTAGATTAGATGAAAAAAGATGTCTTAAAATAATATTAACACAAACGTGAAACGATATTAAAATTTAAATTCTTCATCTTCCGTGTACTTTTTCCCTTCGGGACGCAAGGGATACTGGCTCTCAACCATTTCCTATCCTTAATAAGCTCTTAATAAATGTTGCCGTTTTGTTATCTCTTCTAAATCTTGATCCACCAACCATTTACTGAAGATCACGAGATAAGTTTTGCGTCATTTTTCTCTCTCCCTCTTGTAAGTATCAGATTTTCTAAGCCTTTTTTGGTCGTTTCAAAGATATTTCCGCTGTCTTTTTCTGAGGTTAAGCATAAGATTCCTTTTTGTTTCCATTTTCCATAAACTTCATCGTTGATCTAATGTACGCACTATGGTATCCTCAGTATCATTCTGTTGAATTTCTACAAGTTTCTTCTTTATCTGTGAGGAGATTGTCCAGCATTTACTACCATATAGGAGTACCGATATTACGTACAAATGTTAATATTTCTTATTTTAGTATTTTTTAGCAATGAAAGAACTAAAAAGTTTTACGAGAGGTCATCACTGTTATTTGACTTTAGGGACTTGATTTTAATATTAACTTACAATTTCTCCGATGAAATTTTAATAGTATTGGTAATCTAACACTAAATAAATATAATAAGTTATTATTCAGTAGTATTAAACCATTTGAGGTCTGATAAAAAAAGGATCGAGACTTGTGTTATAAAAAGATTACAACACATTTAGCATTTAACCTCCTTCGAAAAAGTCCCCTTTTGTATCCTCACACTTAATCCAGCGTCATTTCTATTAATGGAAATATTCCTGGAACCTTGTTTTTTGGATAGTGTGCAGCTGCATTTTGGTGGTTTCCCTCAACGTCTTGAAATCTTGTTCCATTTAAGTGGGATTTGAATTTTGGACAGAAGATTTCTCAAGAGGGGAGATTTGGAGAATACGATAGTTGTCGAAACCTGGAAGAATGCTGTGTTTGGCCCCAAACCGCTGTACAAGACATGGTCCCTGATAGAATCACTGTAGTGTAGGGAGACAACTACACTACGCACTTTCCTAACAAACATTTCTATAAACAGCGGAAACGAGCGAGAGCGTTATAACATAGTGCGCATGCGCGTTACTGTTCAAGTCAATCTATGTTAAGCGGCTTCATTCTAGATACTTTAGCATCTTTATAGTAGCAAGTCCCGATACTTTTTGATCAGACATCGTATACTATGTAACTCTTGAAATTGCTAGATGTAAACACTTCTCACTTGAGGAACTCTCTTCCGTCTTTCCACTCAACTACTTCAAAAATTTAAATACAATGTCGGACGTTATTTTCTATCTCTTTGAAACCTCTTCTCTTATTTTCCTCACTGTTTACTTCACTCGTGGTAACTCCTTGTTACGTGTTTCTTTATTTTTTTTTTAATCTTTTTCATCATTCGAACTCACCGTACTTACTGTGCGATGGACTCGGATACTGAAAAAGATTAATCTTACTTATTATAAAACGCAGATTGTGTGTGTGTGTGTCTGTACGTTTATATATTGGATCGGATTTCCTACATTTTTCAACCGATTTCAACAAAACTTCACAAGACTACATAATATTACCTTGCGGTGGTTCTAACATCGCCAAAAATTGGAAAAACACAATTGTTTTTGCACGAAATCAATTTGAAGACACGATTAAGAGGCATCACGAGAATGAAAGGGGGAAAACTCATATCGAGTTATACTTATAAAATCCAGGTTGTTTGTTTGTTTGTGTGTGTGTGTGTGTGTGTGTGTGTGTGTGTGTGTGTGTGTGTGTGTGTTCGTTTATATATGGGATCGCATTTCCTACATTTTTCAACCAATTTCAACAAAACTACACTTTTTTTTTGGCAGGTAGTGTTTCTTATTGTCTTGCACAATGTTTTCTTTATTTTTACATTCAGAATGCTTTAAAAATTTCATTGTTTATAATAAAATTCTATTCAATCGGTAGATCCATAACGATTGAAAACAATGTTTTTGTTTGAGTTTGGGTTTGACGAATTCGTAAAAAAAAAAAAAAAACTAATTAAGACATGCGTGTACGTCAACCTTAAATAATAATTTTTGTCAATTTTATTTTTCAGTCTTTATGATGGTCGATAATTGATTTATCTCTTACTGTTACATCCCCGGGCAACGCTGGGCTCTACTGCTAGTACATATTAAAACACATCATTCAAAAATCAAATATTTATTTATACAATAAAGAAGACATAAGAAACGTACACATATCTTACAAATTATATTCAATGTTTCTAAAGATGATTTATAATTTCAACCGTTATGAAAGACTGAAATTTTCCTTTTGAGTACGGCGAGTGAGAAATGACACTTGCGAAATAGCGACTACGAATCGGATCTTTTCGCTGTAGGAGAACTCCACCCAAGCTGAATATTAGTCAAGGAAACGCCCTAGTCTCTTTTAAAGAACAGCTTTCTTCCATCTCTCTACTATTTCACAGAATTCGTCGAGATTAACTGTTTGGGCATCCGGCATGAATTTCACGAACAGCGTATATTTTGCATCTTAGAACACAGTCACCATTAATGACCTTTGAATTTTCATGAGTTTATTGGCGATGGGTGCCGACTTTTTAAATTTGATGGGATCTGTGGCAATGGAGGATTCTAGATCATGGAATTGACCTTTGTCTCTAACGATGCACACAGATATCTTATCACCGGTATACATGAGCATCAGTCCAACTATACCATTCCAAAATCCAGCACACCTATTCCGAAATGCACCAGTTCTTGGGAAAAAGCTGTCTCATTAGAACCTTCTTTATACATTTAAAACACGCAGGATATAAGGGTTATTCGACACCGTGAAAGTAATATGTTCTGGCAGTAAAGGTCTGAACTGGTGGAACTAAATAACGGAAATAACGATAGAGTAACCACCGGCTAGCGTCTTTGGAGAAATGGTTGTAGAGTGGAAAATAGACCTCCTCCAATCGCAAGAATCGCAAACGCTTTGAACTCTGTCAATGCTGGAAGGATAGAGTTTAACAGTTCCCGCCTAGATATAGCAGTAATTCTCCATTTTTGCCATGATTTGAGTCTTCTATAGTCATTCTTTCATCAACTACTTTAATTTCCTATTTCATTCTACTTTTTTCATCGTTAAATTTGCTTTTCTCTTCTGTTGCTTTTATTTTATCTTTTACTTTCGTTTCTACTCTCTTTTTTTTTCATCATTTAATTTTTTTTCTTTTCGTTTTCTTTCTGTTTTTACTTTCGTTTTTTACTTTTTATCATTGACTTTCGCTTTCTCTTTTATTTGCATCATAATTAACCAAGACTATTTCGTTGATCTTAATAGCATATTTTCCATCGCCTGAAATCCTTAATTATTATGCCTTCATGTGCACATGATTATTCCATCAGAACCGGCATCGAATTAAGATATCAAATCTCAAATTATCACCTAACATGATTCCTCATTAAAGGATTTAGCCTATACGATCATGTGCTTTTACGCAACAGTTGTTGTTTTTTTATCGAATTTTGTCCGTTTTCGATAATTGCAACTTTAAAAATCAACGCCCACACCCAAATCCAAGAATGTTATAATTTAATACTTTTTTCCTTGGTGCCTCGACTACATGAATTTACGCGTGCTTTTTTTTCTCGTGGCTCGATAACATGAAATTAAGCGTGTTAAGTGTGTTGGCAACAAGGTTTTACCGGTTTGCTATTGAACTAGCTAGATTCGACCGCCATTTCTATTCTAACAGGGTTTTTTTCTCGCACTTTTTTCTTCCTTGCCATTACAATCTTCAAAATATAAATGCAACGTTAATTGCCATTTTCTGTCTTCCTGAACCCCATTCATTTATTGTCCTATCCTCAATTCTTCTCACCAATTTTTTCTCATTCGTTTTTAATTCATCTAACCAAATGCGTCCTAGTAGAACTGTTGACTTACATGGTATTAAGAATAAAAATATCTAATATATAAATGTATTTTCCTATTACGCAGTTATAATATTCCCTGTAATTAAAAATTCTTAGAATTAGGCGACTCTTTTTCCCTATACATTGACTTATTAAGACAATTCTCTTTAGCAATTTACTAAAATCAATTATGTTAAACATTAATTCTTGATAGTCTAGTATACGTACATTTTAAAATATTATATCCAAATGGTTGCATTGTATGTTATCGTGTAATTTTTATATCTTTTTTGTCGTTTTTTTTTAATCAATTCACCCCAAGCAAGGCGATAGTGCTACTAAGATGAAAGTGGCTACATGGCCGGGGCTCTGTGAAAATCTATAACAAAGATTTATCCTAAACAACTACATACAATGGCATATTGTTAAACAATTCATATTATCAAATAAACTGAAATAAAAATAATAAATCAGATTTACCTTATATATTACTGGCATGACTTCATAATAAATTGAATTTGAAGAATAATTCCATATCAGTGAAATAAACTTGTATCCATGCAAGCTCAACTGAGAAAATGTAAACATTGAGTTATGATTGCGTTCATTGCAATGGAATATACTATTATTGTACATTACCGTACTGTTATTAGCGGTATTTTGTGATTGTCAATGAAGTATAAGTAAATGGCCATTAGTACACCATGCTGTTTTAACTGTTTAGATATAGGTAAAGAAGAGGGAGAAGAAAAATCAGTATTCACAAGAGATCACGTGATGAAACGTAAACAAACCAATGATTTCCCTTTTACGGGTTTTATTGGGTTTGTTATTTCCTTTATTGTTATTTTATTTATTTTGAATTTATAAGGACACAGTAATAATAATATTTCAATAATATAATCTTTATATAATCAATGATCAGTCGTCTTATACTATAGGATAAATTCATGAAAATTTGCTATATATTTTAACTCGTCTTATCTAAAGGTCGCCTTATACGCGGAAATATACGGTAAGTCATTTCGTGGTTAATTTCAAATGTACAGTTAAAAAGTTAATATATGATAATTTTGCATTTAAATTATTTTGCAGTTAACTTTGTACATTGAATGCGCCTTGATTTAGAAACAGTAATTATAAAATGCGCGATGTTCGGAGAGCGTAAATGTTATAGTCGCTGAATGTGGAATTGACGATCAGAGTTCAAATTCCCGTCTAGTCAGCCGTGTTCATTTTCCCACTCTTGCATTTGGGAAATAAATGAATACATTTCCTCTCCCCTATCTAGGGATTAAATAGTAGGGTAAACTGGATTCCTACCTCCCTCTCTCTCTCTCTTTCTCTTTCTCTTTCTCTCCTTGGATAGAAGAGAGTCTAGGAAGAGGAAAACTGAAAGTCTTGAAGAAGATAACCAGGAAGCATAAGACTATCTTTCACAAGACGTCATGGTAATTTACTGATATTAAAATACGAGGTGCTGAGCAAGGATCGTCAATTCCTGAAGCATTAAAAATACTAGTTACTAGTAATAACATTTTTGGTAAAGTTTGACATAAAAAATGACAGAAATATTGTGTCCAATAGGAAGTTTTTATTTTGATATTGCTATTGCCCTATAGTTTGTTTGTTTTTTAGTTTTAATGAAACCCAAACATATAAACTGTAATTATATATTTTACTCGAGAACTGACAACAAAAATGTTAAACTATTTATTTATTCAATTATTTATTTATGACAGTAAAAAACACGAGAACAATAATATATATTTTTATAAGAGCAAAGAATTTGTGAAAAATAACGATAAACTATTTAAAATATTCGTGTAGTTTACTATAAGAATAATTTTTATTTAGATGATAAAAATATGTGAACCAACTACAATAAAATATTTATTATTTTCCATATTGTAAAGAAATTACGAAGAAAATATTTTTTATTCATAAATTTATTAAAATGTCTGTGAAATATAGAACGGGAAAATTTAAATAAACACAAATGACGATTAATTGTACCTATAAATTTTGATAATTTTGAAAAATATATTTTCGGGACAGTATACATTTTTTCTCGAGAAATGCTTACAAAACATTATTTATTTATTTACTTCACAAATGAAATTCTATTCTTTGTGAAAAATATTGTTAACGTTCTCGTGTCTTTTATTAATCTTATAAGTAAATAATCGAATAAAAACGTGTTAAAAATTTTCTTGTTTTTTCTTGAGAAAAAATGAAAAAAAAAATGATTTCATGCGTTTGTATGTTATCAAAATTCAAAACTAGATTTTTAAAGCAATAAAAATGAAATGTTAGTATACGGTAATATCGATGTCAACAGAAAAACAGGCTATTTGACACACCGTTTTCCCTGTGGGTATGTTAAACTTATGCAAGATTTTTATAATAATTTCCGTAGTGATCAAGCAACAATCTTGTTACAAATGCAAATGAATAAAAAGGTGACGGTTGCTAAAATACAAAAACAGGAACACCAGCGGAAATTTAATTTCTTAACAAGATTACATGATGTATTGATTATGCTTTATTGAAACTTTATCAAAATATTCCCCTGCGATTTTTACGAAGCCTGTCTACATAATGTATTTTTTCTGTGTTTATATCAGTAAAATGATGTTATTAAAATATGGAAAACTATGGATGTAGCTAAAATCTAAACCGTAAACATAATTATAACAATAAATTCTGGGTTTTCTTTTTTAGCTAATTACCGATGCTGTGTGATTGACTATGAAATTCTTAAACTTCACTTAAAAGGAGTGTTTTTATGTTTATTTTGTTTGGCAATTATTAAGTTCAATCCTGAATTAGCCAACTCCAAACCCGGGGTTGGGGTGAGGAGGTATGCTTCTCTCTCTCCTGTTGGAGGAACCGCTCCCTGGTTGGTCATGTCTTTAGTTGTGTTGCCATACTTAGTACTCTTGGCCAGTTGTGGGTTGGTGATGCTATTTAACCCATAGCTGGGGTGAATGACCGTTGACTCTGAGGAGTTCCTCCGCCCTTTAACAGCTCTTATTCTTTTGTGTTGCTGGAATTCAACTTAGCCTCCTCGTTAGACCGGAGTATGGTGGGTAAGCAGGGTTAATTGTTTGAATGATTTTGTATTCAGAGTTGTCTTTTCTCCATCCAAGGTTATGAAGAGGGCGAGAGAAGAGATGAATACATACCTTTCCAAAAGGCATTTATACGGAAGTGAATATAACGAACTCAAATGGAAATCGAAACCGGCTCTCCGATTCCTCAATGAAAGCCGCTATCCATTATTCTACCTGCATGAACAGTCCACTGATTTTCTCCCGTGCGAAAATTAGCAGCCTGGATCAAATAACCAAAATCCCCTCTCACTATTGTTCAGTAGTTAACAATCATTAGGACAATATGGCTACTTAATGTGCTGTCCAGTAAATATGTTCACTGTCTGAGAGACCTAGTTTGAGATTGTTCCTATAAATCATTCAAATCTTTTAGAATTCCTCTCAAAGCCGATAAATCAACATGACTTTTATATGTTAACATCCAGTCACTTTTACACCACCGTTATATAGTTTTCCTGTGTCTTTTCTATCATCGTAATTGTTCAGATGAACATTCCTATATAGTATCTAGACTCTATAAATTTAAGCGCATTGCTAAATAGGCGGCAAAGTCTCATCATTTTTCATTTGAATTGCCGAGATTTAACCGTAAGTTCTATGCTACAGTTTCTTCTAACGCACTTCTTGCTTATAGGTTTTTCTTTCGACTTCTTGCTTTACAATCAAGAGTGATATTTCAAAATGTAAATATAGTGTCAATCGTTATCTTCTATCTTCTTAATTCCTGTTCTTTTATTGTTCTCTCTCCTTTATAGTATTTTTCTCGTATACTCTACCACTCAGTAACTCTTTGCGTCTTAATGACTTTATTGCCCTGCTTGGAATTAAATTATTTTAAAAAAAGTGTTATTTAAATATCTTGTCAGCTTTACGAATATGTGCAACGCGACAAGAATTCATATTACTATAGAACAGGATATATCTCAGTACGCATTTCCTTATTGAAACCCGAATTTAATACGCCAGCTTAACTCCAGAAATTATTAATTATCGAATAATAGCTGAACATAATAACAGTTTATAATTTTTAAACTGTACATGTGTGCTTAATTTGTAAATAATATACTGCTACCCTGTCGGTGGAAATCAAGAATATATCGACGATTTCTCGTATAGAAGTTTAAACAGCAACAAAATGTGGACATCTGTTTACTATATCTATATCTAATGTTTTGATTCTCTCACAAGACAAACATGTATCTACTTTTTTGACTCGCCTATGTATACCTTCTTTTTTTTTACTCCCGTGTAAACCAAACCTGTCTCTACCTTTTGACTTACGTGTAAACCAAAGATGTCTACATTTCTCACTCTCTTGCAAACGAAACTTGTCTACTTTTTTTTATTATCATGCAAGCCAAACCAATATTACTTTTTGGACTCTCTTGCAAATCAAATTACGTTACACCTTTTTTTGACCCTCATATAAACCAAGCCCAGTTTTAGTTTTTTTTATTGTCGTGAAAACTACACCTACGCCTACATGATTCACGCCCTTGCAGACCAAATATATACGTGCTTTTTTAATCTCGTGCAAAATAAAAATGTGTTTATCTTTTGTTAGTATAGCTTTCCTTCTCCTTCCCAATTATTATGCAGCGTGCTTGGCCTTTTCATGCGGCCCGTAACGGACAGTCATTGAATCTCTACATAAAATAGTCTTTACATAAAATAATTTTGGGGTAGATACCCTGGAGATAATATATTTCTGAAACGTTGATAAACACACTTGCAACTTGGCATGATGAAATTGTGAGTAACGTTATCATTTTGCAATAGTAGATAGCTTTGCTTTTCAGGGTTAGAGAGAAGACGTGTAAAATATTTCTACATTTCTTATTACGTTTTCCCTTTACAAAATAAAATTTTCATTCACGTTCTTCCGACCTCACTCCGTTTTTATTTCTTTGGGTTTTTTTTTTTTTTTTATTGATGTTTGGAAATCTCCGGCAGGTATTACTGAGGCCACCCGCATATATTTGGTAAAAGCAAGCGCTAACCTAGCATTGTTTGTTTCTTTTACTTTGTGCAATCCACACCTAGTTCTACCTTTCTACTGTATGACATAATTCAGCATTAAATAACCAAGATAATATTGATATGCCATAAAACATCTATATAGATGTTCGCTTTTCTAATTTTGAAACATGTAAATATAGATGGATATGACCAAACTAAGGTACCTTGGAATTATAAATTTGTGAGTGTAAATATAACGGGATAATTTGCAAAACATATTTATATAAAGATCGACATAGCCACATGGAATAGATTTGAAAAAAAAAGGTAATTTTCTCTAACATACTGAACAAATTAACAAAAAAATGTTGGTACAATGCGACGGGACAGCTATCTTAACAGTTACCTCCCTTGGGAAGAGATTACTACGTTTCAAAAGCATCTGGAGATAATAATTTATTTGTTTCTTCACCTCAATTAACCCAGTCGTATTTCGATTCTGAATTACCGAATTAGATTTCCTTTGTCGTAAAGAACTTGAGAAGGGAATAGAACAGAATAAGATAATATTTTTATAAAGAGGATCAGTTTTAGTTCTGGTAAAACTCGTTTACTTTTTATTAAGGGGACAAATAATACGACATATATAGGCCGGTTCTTACAAATTCTACTAAGAAAGTAATAAAAACTCAGGTAGCAACTCAAACATGTGTATCCAGTAAAAATAAAGCTTATACTAATAAGAAAAATGACCGTTATTTACGTTTCGAGTAAGAAAGTGAAGCTATCAGATATAGATTCATAGAAGTTCCAGCGAGGTATGTGTTTTCCTGATAATCTAAACGTTTCTCTATCAGGTTGGTCTCTGTTGCCAAACTGGTAGAGACACCCTTCAGCAAAAAAATGATTTCTCTGATGGAAAAAAAGGATACAGATTCGATTTCTGTCGGAGTAGGTATTTTTAATTTAGGCCTTTTGTTATTAATTTCATTGTTTAAGAAAATAAAACAAACAGGAATAGTAACTTAAGCACGTGTACCCACGTGTCTATAGAAATAAATAAAAAAATCTAATGTCTCATGTACTTACCGCTTAGGAAAATTTCAAGTGAATTTATATATTGTTTAGTGTCAAAAATAATTTGTGCTTATGTAGTGGTAGCCATAATTTAAGGATATATTTTTAGAATTTCCGGTTTAATATCGGTTACACGAATGAGTTTGGTATCAAACTCAACAAAATAATAACGATATTTATGTAAACGCGCAATTCGCATGTTATTCATAACTCCTGTTCAGGTGAAGCTGAGATTCCATACAGGATTGTCAATACCGTTTCAATCAAAAGATTTATGCCTGAATTTTTGGCATGGGAATTTATCATTATTTACGCTATTTACACACGGACTATTGTGCACTTTTTTTGCCGTTACCATAACGTTTCGGCCGTTTGCCCCACGGTCTTCTTCAGGCGTATATCGATCTAGGTAGCCTTCACGAAATTCTGAATTGAATCCTTTATTGAATCTACAGGTGTAAATTGTTCTCATTTAACTGCCCGTGTCTAGGAATATTTCGTCTAGTTCTTATTTTTAGTAATGCTCATTCATTCCCCACCAGTTTCAAATAAATCCAAGTACACACTGCCCTTCCCAGGGGTTGAACTCACAGTTATTGTAATGAACAGCACAATCCTACGGGTCAATAGTCTAGTAGATTAATGCGTTGGTTCTTGAGTTTGTTGATCGAATTTTCTTAGAAAAGTACAGATGCGCGTCAGGCAACCACGGTGCATTGGTCGGCTGTTCAAAGCTCTTCTGATCGCGCACGATTCTCGCTGCTGACACTGCGCTAGTCGCCGCCTCATTCGACTAGTCCGTACATAAGAGAATACGCGCGCCACCACGAATCCTGAGGTCCGTTAAAACTCCCTTAATGAGTCCGATAACGCCACTGAATCACCCACACCTTCTTCAGATGGTTTGTCGACAAGAACAGAAGATCGGACTTTTGCGATATAACATCAAAGACAACTCTTTCCAAATTTCATATTTGCTTTTTTCTATTTCTTAATCAATTCATCCTAAGCAAGGCGATAGTGCCACTAAGATGCAAGGGTCTATTGGAATTGAAAGTGTAAGAAAACTTTAGAAGGAACCGGAAATCCAATTTTAAACAGGAAAATAGGGATAAACTCGTATTCAAAAGATCGGGGAGGAGTGTGATTTATTACCTGCTAATGATATTCTTCAAAGTATTCGATGGAGACATGTGAACACTTCTCAATTGCCTAAGTGTAAATGGTCCACATGGAAACGTAATAGGCAGTCTTTCTCGATAGGGATTAGAAATTAATCCACGAGGAAAGCAACTACACTTAACGAAGTCGTGGGTATTACAATAAACAACACCCGGCAGCATGACTTCTGATCGGGAGATTAGAGGTTTTGAGGAGCCTGGAACCATCTCTTAATTGTTGTTGTTACCAGGTACACCCTGACCCGGGGTGGTAGCACCTGTTGGAGTTCCAGCTATGGGCAAATAGTGACCCCCACCCGCAAACAAAAACACTACAAAGTATAAAAATACATTATAATAGTAAAAATACCCGCAATAAATGTTTATATATAAAAATGACCGCCAATACATTTTATCTGTAGTTGAACGTATACAATTGCGTTCAGAATATGTTTAGTTGAAGCCATAAAATTACATTTTAAATTTCGCCATTAAATAAGCCATTTTGCTTGATATGCCGCTAAACAAAATCAACCAACCAACATAAACTCTTTCATGATATTAATCCATATAATATCCTACAATTTATTATTCCAAAATATAACTTCAACAAAACTACAATATAAAACACACATATCACCGCCTATAGTAATCATTGTATATACACAAAACCTGAGTATCATCTACCATGTATTCAGTTGTAAAAGCAGGATAGCATGTCATATTTGTATTGCTACAAAGCTCCCAAGAAAATTAAATTTCGGCATTAGATGACCCATAAGGGGTAGATACCCCGTTAAACAAATCAACTAACTGACGACTCTTAACGCAGATGGGAATCGTCTGAATTTCTTTCTTCGATTTCACTGCCTCTAATCAAATCCATCAGAATAAATAAGAGGGTGACTGACTAACGATTCTTAACGGCTCCAAAACATTTAGCTGAATAAGAAGCGTAAAGCCTATCACGGCCAGCAGGTCAGTGCACCTTGGCGAATATCGCATTAAAAGAAGCAAACCCTTTCCTAATACGACTAAATGTTTCTGGGTGGCGTTTTACAAGACACCCACATCGCAAATAAAAACTTTAGTCTAATCCAATCGAGCAATTTATTAAGAGTGGCACAATGTCGAAAGTATTGAACCTAAATTGAGGATTGAACTCACTCGTAATTTATTCAGCGAGACAAACTTGCTCACCATTGCACCATGTGGAAGTGCCCTATTTTCCTCTCGTATATTTTCATCTTTAAAAAATTATCTAATCAATTACTAATAAAACAAACAAAAATTATCAAACTTTATTATTCGCTATGAAGCATTTCGAAAACAACTAAAATGTATTTCTTTCGAACGTTTCAGAATTATGTATAAAAGACGGTATTAATTAAAACCGAAATGAAATCTGTTAGTACGTATTTTGCTGATATTCACGCACATGCGATTTTGAGTTCGGCCTTGAGTATGCTAAATTACTATATTTATCTCAAAATGTACCTTAGTTAATTTATCAATCTCTTTTAACTAAACAATTGAAATGTGAACATGTTGTGTCACATATAACGATGCATGATTAAAATACTCTGAAACCCATTTTATTCCGACACTTTACCTAAAACTCCACGTTAAACAACAAAGTACCATCTTCAATCTGGCTCTCCATCGCCATAAACATTGCGATACCTCTATCCCGATCAAGTAAGTTGCCATATTTATCAAAAGTTTTGCTCCCACGAAGCCTACTGGTCCGGTTACAATAGCTGGGGTTTTCTGAAGGATTTTAGTCCAGAACTATCTCCAATCTTGATAAAGAATTTAAAATGCTGCCTGAAGGTGGGGTGGGGGTTCCACAGTCTATGGGAAGTTTTAGCTGTATACCCTGTTTATAAGAATGCTACTAATAAATGGCCATTCCAGTCACAATGCCGTTCCCATTAGTCTCTTTAGTGTTATCATCAAAAAGTTCTTGATCACTTCATCAGAAGAAGAAAAAAAACAAACATCTGAACAACAAATATGGATTTCATTCGTCGGAATCAACTGCTTATGTTCTTACTATCATTATCCTGTTGGATGTAATTTACAGTCATACCCAAGACGACCAAATATGGAGTATTGCTGACACAACTGACCTGAGGCTTCCCAAGGTTCGCTTTTCAGTCCAGCCATGACAGTGTTTAAAAGTGTTTATGCGGCCTTGTCGTCGAAGGTTTATTTCTCGCAATAATTTTATTTCTCTCAGACGAAACGTTGCTCACCTCCCCCTTCTATATCGCTGTTTTCATAGGAAATATTCAAATGATCTACATTTCTCAGTTCCATCAATTCAGACGTTTACAACTAAGACTCGCTATATCACGTACACAGCATTAAATCATTCACATTCCCTTCGTATTCTATTGGCAAGAAGGAAGTTTCACCCAGAAAGTTTCTTCCTGTGAACTGTTTTCTTTTGGAACAGCCCCTCAAGAGGAAGCTTCTTCGATTACCATGATATTAAACCCTTCAAATCAACGACCAACAGTTGTCTATCCTACATATCCTCATAATACACACTTCTTACTTTATACCTTTACGCCTTTAAAAACAACCTCTTTCAGTAACATTCCATATTGTGTGGTGCTTGGACCTTGTAATATGTGAAAAACAATACGTTAATTTTCTTAGTTGAATCTGAAGAAGCCTTGTCGGACATAAAAAATTATCTTTTTTCCGAAAGCTTTTGGCTTCTGCTTTAATTATGGCTTCACGTGTGCTTTCAAAAAGTCAATATATGCTTGTACCCTCAACAGAACATCAACTGAAAGTCACTATAGGAACACGACTTCGCCACGTATAATGACATAAAACATCACATCAACACCAGTTTGCTGTCATCTAACTCAGTGACTTTACGCCAGTACCTAAAACAGACTTTGATTATTTGTTTACCTCAGTGTTTCTCAATCTTTTTAAGCAACGGCACACCTTGGAGCAAATGAACATATCACAGGATACTTAGCAAAATTTAAAGGGTATACATTTAAATATTATGAAATAAAACCATAGATTTAAAAGAAATACACACACAAATATAAACAGAGTTCATTTCAATGTTTCTATTCAAATATTTGTACAGTTTATTAGAAACATGATGCCAGGCGTTCTTTCATGATTTCTTCAATGTTTAGTCGAATGTGCGATATGCAGATCCAGACTTTTACTTGAGTTGAGCGCAGTCTTTCTCGATTCTTATTTTTGATGTTATTTAGGGTTTAGAAGCTTAATTCACATAAGAAATAGAAATTTGTAATAAATTTCATAAAGCCTTTTTAACTAATGTGGGATAAAATTTTTAATACTTATTCATTTATTTAAATACCAACACTGCCATACATGATGCTCAACTGTCTTCTTTAAGATCCGGTAATACCAATCGATCATTTTATTTATATTTTGAGTGTTGGTTTAAACTTTTTCAAATACTAAAGTTATACATTTCTTTTTATCCGTTTAATTAGGCTCAATGCTGCAAACTCCCAATGTGCCTATAAACTTGAGACCTTCTGGGTATTTCATACAAATGTCTACTTTGTTTACGTATGCAATGGAGGAACTGAGCTACCCCTCAAATTGCGTAGATAGAAGAACAGTCATAAAGTGGAACTTTTGAATCCAATCGGTATTTTTATATATCAATAAAATATGAAGTAGCAAATAATGCAGGACACAGTGTATTTACAAAGAGCGAGAGGGTCGAAAGAAAGAAAGAATGCTAATATTTTTTTTATCACTGCGTACCGATATACAGTATGTCTACTGTTCCTTCAAGCCTTCTTAACATTCTGAACTTTAATAGACTTGAAAAAAATTCATAATGATTTATTCTAAACATTTTCTGTCCCTACAAATATGGCTGGGTGATAAAATCTTTCGACGATATCACATCATCTTCCACTTTATTATAAAGATATTTATGCTGAAGCCCCGCATTTTGTTTTGCAAGTTTCAACTTTCTTACTCCATTCATATTAGTTTTTTTATTTTATCTAATCTTCTTTTACTTTTTTACGGTTTTCATTTGTATTTTCTCTCTCTCTCTTTTTTCTTATCTAATTCTATAACCTTTTAGCGGATTTATCAACTAAACTTACGTTTTTTTACTCCCTCTTTGATTCACAACCTGATAAACAAATCAATAGTCACCGGAGAGAAAGGCCTAGATAAACCTTACCTATTATATCACAAAATTTATGGTATACTTATTTCGAAGTTTTAAAGGATTTTTTTTCTAGTCGAATAAAAATTTTTGTGTTCATTTAAAGCATGCGATAAGTTTAAACATGGCGGCGAAGGTGACTGTTTCTAACACGGAAGAATGTTCTCAAATCAACACGTTGGCATACATGACTGTGAGATTGGAAGGAAAATATCTTGTAATTTCTCTTTACAGATGGGAGTAGTAATACAAAAAGCGGCATATAAAACTGAAATAGAATTTTTTGTATTTGTTGAAAGCAAAATAACTCTCTGTGTTTCTTTAAAAAATGAGAATAAAAGTAAGAATTTTTAAATGCCGAAGGACGATAAATGGCACAAATTAAATTTTAAGGAAAACCAGAATAAAGGCACATTTAAGTAGTAGAAACAAAAAAGGCGAGAAAAAAATGTCGGAAGAAGAGAAAAAAAAAGAAGCATACAAAATAATAGAATAAGAAAGAATGACAATAAAAATAATCATAGAAGGAAAGGATTTAGAAAACAGAAATAAACACTGAATGAATAAAGGAACAAGGGTAAAATGAAAATATCAGGACAGAGGTAAGAAATAAGAACAGGGAGAGTAAAAGTAATCTAGAAATAGATAAAATAGATTCTTAATATGACTTGAATTTTTAAAATATGGCAAATTAAATCATGAAAAATATTATGTTTAATGAATATAAAGGTCAGAGGTGGGGGGAGAAGTTTCAGAAGGAAATTTAAATAAGAGACGGAAAACAAAACCGAAAAAAAAAATAAAGTGGAAGAGAAGAATAAAAGATAAACATAAAATAATGATAAGAGAATGAAGTAAAATGAAAAGGAATTCTCCTGCATGAAAGAATACAAGAAAGAAAAAAGAAATATAAATTACATAAACATTAAATTTAAATATAAAAAGTACTTCGTTTCATTCATGAAGGAATACATGAAAAAATAAACTAAATAAACATTAAATTTAAATATAAAAAGTACTTTGTTTCATTCATGAAGGAATACATGAAAAAAAAGAAATATGAACTAAATATACATTAAATTTAAATATAAAATAAATTAATTACTTTCATGAAGAAATAAAAGAAAGAAAAATGAAACATAAACTAAATAAATATTAAATTTCAATATAAAAAGGAATTCATCCCCTTCATGAAGGAATACAGAAAAAAAAGAAATATAAAATAAATTGAAACATAAAAAGCCTAAGACGAAATCATTTGTTAACTCAATGAAGTAAAAAACAACAAAAAGCAGAGAAAACAAACATAATTAACGTGAAGAAGAATAAGCTGAAAAAAGCAACAATGGAAGCAAGAAGAAAAACTGAAAATTTAACAGAAAAACAGGTTTAAATGATGAACAAAAAATGAATATTGAGAAAATACATAACAAGATAGCGAAACGAGAAGAAATGAATTATTGTTGTTTTTCTTTTAAAATAAACACAAATAATTGAAAATTTCTCATAAAGAAAAATAAAAGTGGATAAATTCACAAAATATGGCGACAAAGGGAAAAAGAAAAAAAATATTAGCGCCGTAAATGCATCGTGGTATAAGATACATCACAAGTAATATCGTGGATTAAATAAAAAATATTTATTCTAAATTATATCCATACAGGAAAAAGAATCTGCTGCATAAAGTTTTTACTTACGTTAGTTTAATCTCGTTTTTTGTTGATCTAAATTATTTTGAAGTTATCTCCCCTATTTATCAAATCGGAGATATTTTCAAATATAGAAAAATAAAATGAAGTAACTATAACAGCAATAAATCGAAAATGTTCTTTGCTTTTTGGTGAATATGAAAATGGAAGGAGATTACGATCTTATTTTAAAAGAAAGGAACCATTTATTATTGTTTTTTTATTCAAGAAGGAACAAAAAATACCTGTGAATATATAACAAAATTCCTTTCAGTTATCATACATACACTGAGCCAGAAAAAACGTTCTTACGCCATATTCAGAAAATATATAACTCACTGACTTCAGTTCATAGATATATTCTTAAATTGCTAGATTATTCCAATGATTATTTATGTGCGAAATCAAACTTTTCATGCCATAAATATCATTTAGCAATCTTAGCTTAGCACTGCCTAAGAAGCCAGGTGAAAAAGAATGTGAACTCTATTGGATAATCTGCCTAATGAGTCAGAACAACATTTATCATCCTTAGTTAAATGAATAGATCGTGCAGCAGAGTCATACAAGACAAGAAGAGTGTGGATGAGTTAAAGACACTGGAACAAGTTATACGACATTTATCCATAGAATGGTATTAGAAAAAGCAATTCAAATGCGGAAAGATGTGTACCTGTGTTTTATAGATTATGCAAAAGCATTTGATAAATACATCAGAAAGAAATGTTGGAGCTACTAGATAACTTTGATATATTTGGGAAGGATATTAGAATAATACAGAATATGTAATGGCAGCAAACTCTCTGCATACGGATAGAAAATGAATTCAGTAAATATATAAAAAACAGAATGGTATGTAAGACAAGGATATATCATCTCACCGGACTTGTTCAACCTACACAGTGAGACGATTCTGAGAGTATTAGAAATCATGCAATCATTCATTATTGGTGGCAACAATCTTAACAACATCAGATATGCAGATGACACAGTGTTGATAGTGACACAGAAAGGAAACTACAAGAACTGCTACAGATGGTAGTGAAGAACAGAGAGAAGAACGCATTAACATCAATTGCAAGAAGACAGAATGACGCCAAAAGCACAACATGCAAATTAAAATTGGAGATACTAAAATCAAAACAAGTAAAACAATTTAAATATCTGAGAAGTGTTTTCAAAGATGATCGAAAAGGGAGATATTGAAATCTGAAGGCGAATTCGGATATCTAAAGTTACCTTTCAAAAGCTAAGCAAAGTATTAAGAAACAGAACAAAATTGGTAGAAACAAAGACTGAAATCCTTCTTTATGGCAGTGAATGTTGTCCAATCATAGACATGTGAGCAATGGAGACATTTTACAGATAATTGGAACAAAAAGAAAAATTATATTTAAGGACATAGATGAAATTTTGTAGCGCACACAAATAAAGAATGAGGTTTTGGAAAAATTGATACTTACAGGACAGATTGAATACAAGACAGAGAAAACAAAACATAACCTTCCATGTAAATATATGATGGTATAAAAAGATTGTAAAAGCTAAAATTTATTAAGAGCTACAAAAGACAGTAAATTGTGGAGAGCCATGATCGCTTACGCCCTGAAGGGACATAGCACATAGTACGAAGAAGAAGAAGAAGAAGAAGAAGAAGAAGAAGAAGAAGAAGAAGAAGAAGAAGAAGAAGAATGTAGCATGCAACATGGAATTTAGAAGGAAATTGGGTAAGACGATTGAGTTGCAATATTCTATCACGAAAGGCATCCCGTTTCATGTTAGTAATCGAAATATCGGCTTTTTTTTCTACAATACATATCGGGTTGTAATCTTAGCTTCGGAAAGCAAATGGTCATACTGTGTGAGATTGATTAAGAAGGTTGTGTTGCGACATGCCTCAAGTAAGGCCTTCCAAAAATATCAGTAATCGAAATACTGGCTTTTATTTAGAATCGAACAAAAAGTTGCACCAGACATTTACCTGTCTTTAAAGACAGGTAAATATTTTTAACTGTCTTTAAATGCTAAAATTATATTATGTTGGAATTAAATATTTTTCAAATTTGCTAACTCTTTAAATCGTGAAATCTAGAAATCAACTGTGCTATCCATACTAAAATAATTGTTCTACATTTCATTTATCTTTCTCTATATCGTTGAATTTCTCTCCCCACCTCTCTCTCTCTGTCTGTGATATATATATATATATATATATATATATATATATATATATATATATAAAAAATCATTTATTCGAAAATTATAATATAAACATGTTATAAAATCACTACAAAAATAGCCATTTGTTTCAACACTTCTGGTGTCTTATCAAGTCATGGTGCTGAATGTATAACAAGAGTTTTAAAAAGTTCAAATCAATCAAACATCCCTCACTAGGAAAAGGGCTGGGTATATATATATATATATATATATATATATATATATATATATATATATATATATGTATATGTGTGTGTGTGTGTGTGTGTGTGTGTGTGTGTTAAATAATTAATGGATTTACTTTTAATCCAACAGTGGGTCGTCTATTTTAAATACGAAGTATCCACACACATAACGTTTGAAGTAATAAAAATTTCGGATTAAAAATGAATCCATTAACTTTTTAGAAATTGCTTTGTTTACGTTTCGGGTACAAAACAGAGCAGATATGAAGCTTTCAAGAAAATAATCCTAGTGAAGAGGATGTGCCTTCTTTGACAATAGAACTTGCTTTTGATTCTTCGTGGCCAAACGCAGAACACAGTGAATCAAATAGTAGTTTTCCCTGCAAATTGGGATAGAGTTTCGATCCCTGACGGGAAATGCATTTTTCCTTACTATGATTTCTCGAATGCACAGGCCGATAGACCCTATTTAATAAATGAAAATGGGGCGTCTATTTTAGATATCCATTATAATAATGTTGGAAGTAATATGTACTAATAAAACTGTGTAGCAGGATTTTTTGTCCTTGGTAAGCTACTGTTATTTCGTATTTGCTTATGTCTAGAAAGTAAGAAAAATGGTTAGTATTTCCTTCAAGCTTCGTATTTCTGCCCGGCATAATGATATGTCTGAAATTTACCCATTCCCATTGAGGAAAACTGGCGAATATGATCATTCAATTTCACGCAAAGTAGGAACTAAAAGAAATATCATTCAAAAGTAGCATTTATTTATTCTAGGATTAGACAAGAGAGACCACAAAGAATTGAATAGTTTTTAGCGATTTATGATTACATTGTAAATTACTTTCACGAATAAGTCACCAAATATAGTCTCCCATCATTTTTTTTTCGTTATATGATACTTGGTAGCCGGAACGTTCTAGAAATTCTACAAAGTTTTAAAAATTTCTTGTAAGATTTTGAAACTTCTAGAAAGTTCTAGAAAATTCTCCTTCAGCAATTCAGTACTGCGTCTGTCTAGAAAAAAAGATTAGTTTCAAAACAACAATGTACAGTTCACAAGAGCAAAGTTTGAGGGGGAATAATAGTTATTTCATTTGCGTCTAGACAGAAGCAATTGCAAACTAACACCTCCTGACCAAAGACAGAAAAGTCAAAATTTTCTTGTGGGATTTTGAGTTTGCTTAAATAGCAACAAAAACTTTTCGCTTTTTCATAATTTTTATTTTTTTCGATGTTCTAGATTATTTTCTTAGTTCATATTTGATAATATATTTTCCAATGATTTTGCCACAACCCAAACTAGTATTTACCCCTGAAATCAAGTGTAACGTATATACGATCCATCGCTAAAGATGCAAGAAAAAATTATTGATTCGCTGTATCGCTCCAGTAACTACCTGACTCCTCGTGCTGTCTTTTACCTTTACAGATGGAGACGAAAATGGAATACTTTTGCCATGTATGGGCAGGAGCTTACCAGTCTATACGTTCCAGTCTCGACAGAATTCATAACCGTCTCTGCGTTCTTGTGGTTGACGAATTGTGTTCCACCCTGCAACCCCTTTTCTCACAGACGAAACGTCGCAAGCCTGTCACTTGCTCTATCGTTATTTCCTTTGACCAGGATATTTCTCAGAGGAACTACAGTCCTTAGTTTTCACCAGTTCTAACTTTCAAGGCAAGACCCACCATGTCATGCTCATTTTAGCAAACCACACTCATTAGCTTCGTACTAACTTGTTGACATGTAAGTTCCAATCTTGCCGCTGTTTGTGGGACCGACTCCTAATAGGATGCTTTCCCTGATCAAGTATACGGTTAACGTTATCTTCTCCACATATCTACCTGAACTGTGCATCTGATTTTGTAACCATCTACCTTCAGTGGCTCTTGGGTCTGGTAAAGGGAGAGCATAATTGCAAAAGAGGTTTGGTTAAATACCAACCAAATTGTCTTGTTAATTATTTTTTTGTGAATATACATATATATATTGTCATTCAGAGACAACCTGTTTCGCTGCACCACAGCTCATCAGTGAGATTAGAGATCCGATTGCTTTATGCCACGATCGAAACTCGAGTGATCTGGCATCAGTCGGAGGTTTTTTCCCCTAAGCTATCGGCTCTCGGCAGAAACAAAGGTAAATTTTTACGTATTTATTTTTAATAAACATGCCAGTGACAGAGTGCTCGATTCATAGAGGAGCTTTGCATTATCAGCAGGAGCAGTCACTGTTTACAAATTCGCGCTTTCTCTCTAAAGTGCTCGACCGAAATTTTTTTTAGGTGGCGTATATATATATATATATATATATATATATATATATATATATATATCGCCATCATCCTCATTAACATCAAATTGGATACCAAGAATTCTGGAAGATTTCCAAACAAATTATGAATAGAGGCAAATCGGCTATGTCCGCTAATATAAATGAC